>BJKM01000398.1:0-553212 GCA_015082035.1 Chaenogobius annularis
ATATATATATATATAATATATATATATATATATATATATATATATATATATATATATATATATATATATATATATATATATATATATATATATATATATATATTATTGGATCACAATAGTGTCTTTTAGAGAACAGCATACGTTTTGCTTTATTTGAATTCATTAACAATTTAAAATTGACACGGTTTTGTTGAATGGAGTAAAAATCCTCTTGAATATTTTGAATCACGTGCACAAGGTTCCTTAGCATACAGAATAGCATCATCTGCATACAATTGGATGCTACTGTGTTTTAGATTATGCCCAATTGAGTTTATATAAATTGTAAATAACAGTGGTTCAAGGACAGATCCTTGAGAAACACCTTTATTGAGGTGGGAAAATTCAGATTGAAAGCCATCAGCAGAAACAGCTTGAGCTCTATTTGTATTGTATCCAATAGCATCCAGACAGCCCGTCTGTAAATTATTACACATTATTAAACTTTCACTTTTGTCAAAAAACTAGTTTGTGTTTTAGTGATATATATTAGATGGTCAGACATAGGCCAGGTTCAGACAGACAGACAGACAGACAGACAGACAGACAGACAGACAGACAGACAGACAGACAGACAGACAGACAGACATACATACATACATACATACATACATACATACATACATACATAGCTGCCCGGAGGCTGACTGACAGAAGTGGGGCTGCCAGTCAGGCCAAGAGAACCTTTTGGGACTGTTGATACAGATTCCCCTAATGTAACGTAATGAGTATTACTTCAGTACTTAACTAAAAGGAGATTTAAAAATATATATATATATGATTCATGTTCATTACTAGCCAAACAGTAGGCCTATATTCACATATGCAAATTAATAAATGTAAACCCTTGTTCCAAATGTATCTAAAGGATTTGAGAAAGTGCTAATGAATCATTTTATACAGACTATCTATAAGTAGACCTCTAATTATTGAGTGACTGCATTCTAGAATGCAGGCACTATTAGTTCCTGTGTTGTTTATTATTATTATTATTATTATTATTATTATTATTATTATTATTATTATTATTATTATTATTATATTTTCCACATTTATCCAGTTTTTCGGCGGTTCACAAAGGACGCATTCCTTGTCCGAGTTTCGTCATTCAAAGTTCAGTGTGTAGATATTTCTCGTGTGATTCCTGATTTTGCTTCCAGTATTCATCGGTCTTGGCATTTTTTCAGGATTCGTCTTCAAATTTGGGATTTTCCCCTATCTCTTAGAGTGGCGGAATGTTGATGATGTCGGGGAATGTTGGTTCTGTGTGACATTATCGTCATGGCAACTGCACAGAATAATATTTTTCTGTGAAATTGACGACTGTACAGAATATGGCCCTGCATTACGCAGTCACTCGCAATGGCTTCCTGGCATTGCTAAACCCGGCGTCTAGTTACTAATGTTATTGTTAGTATTATCCTAATACAATACATAAATGGTATTATCATTATTATTATTAATAGATCCATGGGGGAGAGAGATTTGAATGGTCGTGTCGTGATTTGATGGCGTCACGTGGGACTTTCCGCATACGTCACTTGGGGCTTCCGCGTTAGCAGTTTAGCTTTACCTGTGGCCATGTAACTAGACTCTGTAAATGCTGCTTGTGGTTCGGAAGTAAACTCAAGATTAAAAATGTCTGTTCATTTAGATCCCTCGACATTTCGGAGGTGGAAAATTTGAACCCAACTTCCTAAAGCGAAGGAAAATCCTGTGGACAAGATGTCAACAACGCGGCCCCTCCTCGGGCTGAGACGAGGCACCGAGCTACCGTACGACGAGCAGCCCAGCAGCAAGCTCCCTGCCGCAGGGAGACCACAGCAAGACGGCAACACGGTGGACGAGTTTACGGTGTTGGAGGACAAAGAAGAAGAGCTAAAATGTGCAAAGACGAGAGTGGAACAGGTTTTTAAAGTGGCGTTTACTATTATTGGTTTGTTGGACCACACGGGACTGCCAGTTGGTAGCAAAACATCGAGGCAGATCTGGCTCCAGCTCCGGGGAAACCGAGACAGTGTGTCTAAAGCTAAGGTAAGGAAGTTACACAAAGCTATGAAGTTAAATAATTGTAGATAATTAGCTAGAACTCATGAGACATTACTGTGTTGTTCATGTACAGGGCACTGGACAGGTGTGTCAGTTCTCTCATTAGCTGCGCACTGCTAATCTGTAATAGACAGCTCTCACAGTTACACACACTAGAAATGCGACATTTTGTTTCAACTGCAGCTTGATCAGATAGCAAGCAAATCATCCCTTCTAACAAGAAGACTAGTTGATGAGTTAAGAAAAGTGTACACTGGGCTGAAACACTCACTGCTTTGGGATGTCATGTCACGCCCGGATTTTACATCTGACAATGATTCTTCCTTTTGTCATGTTGACTCATGTTGCTCGCTCAGACTATCAGAAGTTTGATTCTGATGAGGTCCCACCCTCAGCCCAATCCTCAGTATTTCTCATCCACCGAAGACTCCTTCAGAGTATCTGTAAAGCCTGATACTATGACCCACTCCACATGTTTGAGACTATATGTACCTTATTCTTTTCTTGTGGTTGTGTGGCAGGAGTACATCCGAGGACTCTGTGATCCAGAGCTAGTAAAAGAAGAGCGTTATCCTGTGGACATGCATTGTATCTTTGCTGGTGCCCGTGGCCTTTTCCTCGACAGACTCATACGAGACACAAGTGCAGAAGTCCAGGTGCCTGAGCCTGGCCGACTGCGACTGTTGGGTCAGGCAGAACCTGTGGTGATGGCCCAGAGCCGAGTTCAGCAGTTTGTAGCATTGTTTCAGGTGGGTCACAAACTAGTTTATCTGTCTATTAATTAGCTAACAAAAACAATATAGTAAACAAAAAATTTACTGTGTATGATATGGTTCAGGAAAAAACAAGTTTACCTAGTGACAGAGAACCAGCATTGAAGCGAGCCTTCAAGTCCTTTGTGGAGGAGAGAGATGACAAGTACACTATGGAGCTACTGCTTCTGCCTAGCGCCCTGAAGGAGGAACTACTGGGCCTGGCACACAGCCCCTCTGGCTCAAGCACATCCCCGCTGGTTAGTCCTAAAGTAGAGTACCGCTTTTTAACATTATGTGGTTTATTGATAATTTTTTAATAATAATTTTTAACAGGCACCTTACCAGAGTATAACAGAGGTGGAACAAGATCGTTCTCAGAGTAGCACTCCTGTCACTGAGCTCTCCCACCGTATCTTGGATGCTAGTTTTGATGAGAAGGGGACTAGTGGCAGCTCAGCAGGGTCCAAAGCAGGAAGTGGAATAGGACTGGGTCCTGAGTTGATTCTGCTCAATGGTACACGACCCAGCCACAAGCGGCGCTCATCAGCAAGTGAGACAAGAGACACAAAGAGACAATATTCTCTGGAGCGTAGAGAGGACTCACCGGAAAGGGCTCGTGAGAGGGAAAGACGGGACAGAGAAGCAGAGGGGGCATCGCCAGCTGTCGATCTAAAACCCCATGTGCATCATCAACCTTCTGCTCCAAAGCCAACACTGTGGGTCCCATCATGATGACCACTAGTGAGGGCAACTCGGACGATGGAGAAGCAGTCAGCCCAGAAACCAACCTCCGTTGCTTAGTGAATTTTTTTAGGTGAATCTGATTTAAATTTTTTGTCAATAAAATGTGTTGTGTTAAGTGACATGATGAGTGCAAGTAGAATAATGAATGGGTGAACATTAGAGCATATTTAGAAAAGCAATATTCATGAGCGCTTCTTGGTTTGATTTTTTGGTGTGTTTTTTTTAATAGGGATATGAATGTGTTGATACAGTTCTATTTATTACTCAGTTATTGTTTTTGCATGAGGACTTTATACCTGTAACCTTTTAACTAAATATCTCCCATATGAATATATGTTTAAAATGATTTTGCTTAATATTTCCTCATATTGTTTAGAACAATGGGATACCAGCAGGAAGTAGTGGAGCGTGTTGTCCGACAAGAAGCGGGTCAAACTGAAGATACATTTGTGTTGCTGGAAAAAATTGATGAAGAAACCAAGCGATTAAAAGGAGTGACAAACTCTTCACACTCTCCAGAAACTCCATCTTCATCGTGTTCATCCAGTAACATGTCTCAGTTCAGAGGGAAGGACTGGGAACTCAGCAGGGCACTGGTGGGTTCAGGCAAAGCCAAAGAAAATATCCGGCCAAACCAGCAAGCAGGAAGCAGTAATGGCCTGGGCCACCGAAGACAGTGCAGCCACAGTGAGACCAGCACTCAGCAGGTATTTACAAATGACCGGTTTGTCTTTCGGGGGTTGCTCGTAATAAATACAAAACAACTTTTGACAACATGAAACTCTGTTTCAGATTGTTGCAATCAAGAGAAGCTCGAGTGCTCAGGGAGGAGCAGGAAGCTATGAAGTCATCACAATTGATGATGATGATGATGATGATGATGAAGAAAATGAGGTGAACCCCAGAGAAGGCAAAACGGGCAATAATAGGACATGTTCCATGTTGGCTGTGAGCACTCAGGACTCTAGAGCAGAGTACTTGGCCCGTGGAGGAGGTGGGGTCACTCAGAGGGATTACTTATCCAGAGCTGGGGCTAAGACTTTGGGGGGATCTGTTAAACTGGAGACGGTGACAGCCCTGCGGAGTACACCTCAGTGGCTAACAGCCACCAGCTCCATGTCTTCAATTCCCAGTGTATGTATTTCTATTTCTAGGGCAGATTTTAAAAGGTATTGTTGCAAATATATTTTATTTTCTGATTTTAGGCGGCCATTAACCGCCCTCCATCACCTTCTTATCAAACGGTTGGCCACGCTGGTTTCAATGGTACCAGAATGCCTCCAACCAGTGACCCCCCAGTGCCCCCTGTCACTGGTTTAGCTCGCTTCCACCAGTCTCTGAAGACTCCCTATACTCTGACACTGCCAAATGAACCCGGACAGACCGGTCTGAGACATATCATCATTGATGGCAGCAATGTGGCAATGGCGTAAGTCTGCACACTAACAATGCACTGAACATATGCAAATCAATCACAAGGCTCTTGACGTTGCTGTGGCTTTCTTGGGAAAGTTTATGAGAAGTGAAAGCACATTTGAATACAGTACAGTATGTTGTTTATGGAGTTAGGCTAAAATTTTACAGCTTTATATTAACAATATATACTTATAGTATTATTAATATATAATATTTTATACAATATAGTGGGGAGGGGAATCATTAACAGCCTCTTGTTGTTGATTGGGAATGTACCAATGTACCATGTATTCAGCTTGGTCTCTGTAGAGTAGTGCAATTTCCCCATCAGATGTGTTAGTAAATTCTGTCAAAATGTATTTAGTGTCTTGCATTAAAACAGCGGCTCCGTTACACAAACACAATGACATTACAGACTATCAGGACATCTAACAAAAATCTTCCCATCAATGATGTGTATTTGTATTTTGTAGATTAAGGTTTAGTGTTAAAATGGACTGATTTATGAAGGATTGTTTGAGACTGACCCTGTTAAAGCCAGAAATAGTGTTCTTGGCCAATCGCATAGTATTATATAGGGGTTATCAACCAACTGTTGGAACATATGAGTTTAGGTCCTCAAGGTCACAGTTACAACTGCTGTGTGGGAACAACACTTGTAACCCACATCTACTTGTTCTTTTCACATGCATTCTTGAGTGAGGGCTGATGTGTTTCTAGGGAGCTAGAATTACAACTTTACTACCACACATTATCATAGCATTTGCCACTATTGCAAAATATCTCAACAAAGACAATGTCACTGGATCATAACGGAACAAAATCAAAGTATTCATGCGTAACAATTATTTGTAATTGGTGTAATGATGTAAATTCTTTTAAATTTTTGATTTAATTTATTTTCATATAAAGCATTTTTCCAACATCCCCCATTCTCATGTATACATTTTAGATTTAATTTTGACTTTGAAATGTTTGGCCCAGTCTCTGTGCAGGTGTTTTTGGTGATCATAGGCCTGCAACGACGAATTGGAGTAATTGCTGAAGTTAATATTTGTGGCTGGGTGTTGTAATATTGTTTCTACATTTTTCCATCTTCCATCTTTCCATATTAGTAACAATATTAATTTATGGAGGATATTCAATATTGCTATTTACAACAAAAACTTCTACATTTACTCAAGTCTGAGCGCCAACCTAGAGATAAACCGTTTATTCATGGTCTATACCTATTGTTTAGAATACAGAGAAACCGATAGCCGATAAGATCTACCGATATTATCTATCATTATGCTAGTTGCAGCCCTTTATGAGTAGTAGTTTTTGTTATAGTGTCGTTTAAACTTATCCCTCCTGTCTCTTTCAGCAGTCAGTGGAACTTCCCTTGAATTTGCATTGTGGGTGTGGCCGTTTTATGTAGTCATGCTGATCTGTTTTTTACATGATATAACCTCAGGTCTGAGGCCACTGGGCGAAAGCACAGGATGCCCAAACATAAAACCTACAAGATTATCATTTGGTTTCAGGCATTTTAGAAATGTGAAAACATTCAATAAATGGCCTACATTCTAACGCAGCTCATGTGATTTTGGCCTGAAATAAAAACTCATAAATGTTATGGGTTTTGCACTAATAGATTGCATTCTAAGCAAACAACTCTTGTTTATTTGAAATGTTCGAATGTCCTTTTTGTTCTATATTCCACCGGTTTCTATATATGATCTGTTCAGCCATGGCCTGAACCGGTTCTTCTCATGTCGAGGCATAGCTCTGGCCGTGGAGATGTTCTGGAGGCGGGGCCACAGGGAGATCACAGTGTTTGTGCCTCAGTGGAGACAGAAAAGAGACCGTCTCACAACAGGTACAGAGGACAGGTAATGTTTTCGCAGATTTTTAATATTATAAACTTTTGATGTAAACTTTGTTCCAGAACAACATTTTCTGAACCAGCTTGAAGACCTCAGGTTGCTGTCATTCACTCCCTCCAGAGAGGTCTGTGGACAAAGAATAGCCTCACACGATGATAGGTATGTGAGTCAAGTGGGCAAAAAACCTATAGCCTTTCTATATGGTCCTTGATTGGTTTCTTTACTGGAGAAAAAAAATCACACCGGTTACTGAACACAGCCAAAACAAAACAGATTGCATAGACTGTATAGATTTTAGGAAAGCAAAACAACATAATCCCACAGTTATTAATGTCATCTACATCGAGGAGGTGGAACAATTTCAATATTTAGGCCAGAACTTAAAGTGGGACCAGTGTGTCGCAGCTCAAGGGCAGCAAAGACTTGTATCTTTCAATGTTGAGCAAAAGCAGTTTTCGTCATTCACAGCAGCATTTGTTTGACATTTGAAAGATACAAGTTTGCTTTCTTTAGAGTCTATAGGTTCTGGCCTAAATATTTAAATTGTTCCACCACTTCAATGTAGATGCCATTTATAACTGTAGGTTTATGTTTTGTTTTCCTCAAATCTATTTCTCATTCTCTCAATCTCATTCGAGGAAGTATTGGAGACTAAGTCACATTAACTGGACAAAATGTGATCTTGAACTGTTTTAGAATGATCTTGAGTTTTATCAGAACTAGTTTAAGACCACGTGGTAACAAAGAAAGTACCGTTATTTTTAAAACGGTACTTTTCAAAATCTGTTTCATATTGATCTTCTTCCTTGGTATCGAAATACAATTTTAAATTTTGTAATAATGTTTCTCTTAAAATTCCCAGTGTCCATTTTAAAATGTTTTTGTTATTCAGGTTCCTGCTGCATCTTGCTGAAAAGACAGATGGTATCATTGTAACCAATGACAACCTGAGGGACTTTGTTAAAACCTCAGAGAATTGGCGCTGGATTATTCAGGAGAGGTATGATTCACACAGGGGGAAAAAAGTCAGACAAGCTCATGCAATGTATGAGAAGTTTTATTCACCCTTCAAAACTATACAACGAACAAAATTAACTTTTTCTTCTGTGTTTATTTCTAGGTTACTTCAGTTTACTTTCGTAGAGGACCACTTCATGATTCCAGATGATCCACTTGGAAGAAAAGGGCCTCACTTGGATGAATTCCTTCGCAAAGATACCAGGTTTGTTTAGAATACGACCCCTTTACCATATCTACCCTTTCAACAATTATTATTTCAATAATTATCAACATTTGAGTCTGAATTATCTAAGACCAAATGAAAAAATCTGTTTCAATTGATGGATGAGGCGTAAAAACATTTCAATAATAATTTGATCTCTATAAACCATCGCTCCTGATCCACCTTGTTGTATTTAGCTTCACATTTGTGGTTGAATAAATACAAGGTACGGTAATAAGAAACCTTAAGGCGTTAGGTTAGAACCTGTTCCGTTTAATTCATTTTTGTAACACCCAAAATCACAACAGCAGTTGCCTCGATGAGCGACAATCAAAAGAAGCAGATTAAACAATGTTCACAGGACTTTAGCAAATCGATAACAGTCCCAGCTCCCTCCTTCTCGGCAAGGAAAAAACTACCCGTTTTACCTATTGGTAAAACTAACACAGATGCTTTTGCTGTCACGTCCTCTCGCCATAGCCTTTTTAGAATCCCCATGTCACACAGTTGTGTCACTGCAGGATGCTCCCGATGACCCCTCCTCCTCTGAGACCTCCAGACCTGCGACTCACCTCCCATCAGCAGCAGCCTGTTTTTGCTCCGGGACTGCACTCCACTCACCCCTCGGTCTCCATACCTCCTCTTCCCCACACTCTGCTCTCGCACCCCAACACCCACTGGTCCCATTCGGGACACCCGGAGTGGCACCCACCACGCCGCTCGCCTTCCCCTTCGCCTGCTCCTCCGCCCCAGCGCTCTCCTGGAGAGACATCAGAGCTGAAGAAGAAACTGTATGACATCTTTCCTGACCAAAAGCAACGCATCGACCGCATTCTCAGTGACAACCCCTACATGAGGGACCTGAACGCACTATCCGGGCTGCTGTTGGGCTGAATGTTCAACCCCCTCATAATCCTTATTAAACTTATTTTTATCGGCAGGCAAAAGGATATTTGTAATTGTTATTTACAAAGACTGGTGTAAAAGGAGCTGCTTTGGGGGTTAGCTTACCTTTTTTGTTGAAACTTGTTTGTAGTATTAACACTGGTTAAAAACCAAAAACAAATATGTAGCGAGGGAGTAAAATAAACACAATGACTGTGGGGAAACAACAGAACTGGTCTAGAGAAAAAAAATACTTTCAGCAATGTCAATAATTAAAATAGATAATATCCGTCATGGAAATACATCTAGAATAATACCAGCACATTTATATGAGAACATTTGTTGTCCAAGTTTTAGGTTTGGTTGTTTTTTGTTTTTGCCAGTGCTACAGTTTTATTTGTGACTTTCCAATTAGCATGGCTATGATACATTTTTGTATTTATTCTGTGTTCTTATGTCTCCGTCCAGGTATTTTATCTGGCAGTCGGTGCCATGAAACACTACAGTTTTATTTTATTTTTAATATGCCAACATAGACAATAGATTTCAGTGGAATCCGTTTACAGTGTTATTTTCTGTCTCCCTGAGTGTGTTTGGCATATAAGATGTAAATCTCAGTTTTGTAGTATAAGAAACACTTAAATCATTGTAAAAAGTCTGCACAATAACCTTTACAGTGCTCAATAAGTTTGTTCACTCTTGCTCTGTTGTTGAATATAAATGAAGGATTTTTAATTTCATTACTTTATATCTTTCTTTTTTTGTAAATATGATCTTTTGGCCTCAGTGCAAATAGGGTTTTATGTTTGTGAAAAGATTACACAAATGCATCAATCCTCACGAACAATAATTTATGTCCAAGACTTAAATTTATGGTTTTGTTTTGAAAAACGAAAAACGATTAGAAATGACACTCATAACACAAGTGTAGTTTGATGCATAGTCACTGGCCTTCAAAAAGACACTTGCAGATTATCCACTAGGGGACAGTGTTTTTCTCCATATATACCGGTACATGAGACGGTGTGAACTCGGGTTTGCCTATTATTATAGAGCAGTGATTCTAAAAGTGGGGTCCGGGGCCCCCTGGGGGAACCAATGGTTCTCAACCTTTTTCAGTCGTAATGATGTCTAATGTTTGATTGTATTTTGAGGATATAGACTTAGAATCATTGATTTGGTATGCCAACAAATAATACGCTACAGTTATCACAGCATTTGAGAGGTGTCAAGCCTTGTTTAAGTCTCTTATACATTTTTTGAAACCCTTTTGCGACCCCCAGGTTGAGAACCATTGGAACCATTGGAGAGATTGAGTTTGAAATCAAATGTACATATATGTACGGTAATGCTACTTTTTGTAACCTAAATCAAAATGTAAAAGGAAAAGCGTTCATATTCTTATAAATATTGTATGAATTTTTATTAAGGGGCTTGAGGGATTTTTAGAAAGGTAAGGTGCTACAGTTGAGAGATGTTGAACTAGGAATCCATGCCTCTGAATAAGTCATTATGTGCCCCCTGTGGCCACTCAGACAGCTATAGGGGAGGCTTTACTGTGCCACAGCAGTGCCATGTAACCCATGGTCTGTTTTAATTTAACGTTTGCCTATACTGGTACTGTTCCACTTAAAGATTGTAACGTTAGACTTTTAAACCTCATATAATTCATCCGTTAATCTGGTCTTGATACCTATAACCTCACACAATTAAATATGGAACCACGCTCCTTTTTAATAGGTTTTGGACAGACCAATCAGCGACCTACAGACATATCACACCATTAACCATGTTAATTTACTAACTCCCGTAAAGTTAAACTATATTTACACCTAAATAACAAGTCCCCTGTAACCATTTTTACCCATTTCTTTAACAAATTCATGGAAAACAAATCAAATGAAATTCACTGTGCCATATATCATTCAGAGCCTTTGACTTTGGAAACCCACGATGACATACATTTCACATTATTGATTATTAACCAGATATCAACCACACAAATATTTTAGTTGATTCAGTGATATTGAATACCTTTACTTGCCCTTTTGAATTGTTTTTGTTCATAATTAGATTATGTATTCATTTTGCAACCTTTATCGACAATTTCAGTCAGGTGATATGGTAAAAAAAAAAAAAAAATCATCATTTTAGTTTTCTTTGAGTTGCTGATGACAGAAATAGACTACATATTTAATGGTAAAAATCATAAAAACGGCTTTATATATTTATTTTTTTAGACCTACCTATAAACATAATCATAAAAAGAATTATAATAAATAAAAATATATACAAAACAAGATTGTCAGTCCCGTAGAGGCTTGTGTGTCCTGAAATGCACCCTCTGATGACACTGGTTCAAACCTTTTGCTTTGCATACAGAGGTTTTATTCCGTGAATCTTCACATGCTTGTCAAGTTTGCAACATATTTTTCAACAACCAAAGTTATTTATTATTTATTGTTTAAAAAGCTGCCTAATGTGAAGCGTCACGTGTATTTCTATTTTAAACAAGGTAAAACAAATCAGAAAAAGTAAGTTATCCAATATTATTCTCCAAAAACCTGACGCGTTTTTGCAGATGCTACAGAAAAGGGCTTTCAGGATGATTTGTTTTCAAATTAGGATAACATTTACTATTTACAGCCTTATTGACACCTGCAAAATTCCCTCATAACTTTGACATGTTACAGATTGATAAGGGGCGAAATTACAAAAAAAGTGAGAAATAAAAACTTTCCTTTGAGAATTTAGGGGTTTGTTTGTTATGGGTTAAAACTGAACTTGAGTGACCTTCCAAAACACTATTATTTTAAACAGCTGTAGTCTGTGATGAGACGTTGAAGCTGATGTTCTCTCAGACTTCAAAGCGGTAAGGAAACTGAGTTCATTGCAGGGGAGTAAAAGGTTCTCATTTAACCAGGGCCCAGTGGGGCACAAGGAAGGGTTTTTCAGGTTTACCCTGAAACTTGCCCTGTACTTGTTTACTTGGTCATACCTGCTTGTCAGATCTCAGAAGCTAAGACTGGGCCTGGTTAGAATTTGGTTGGAAGACAGCTGGGAATACCAGGTGCCATGGTGCAAAGTGTCATTGTGTCCTTAAGGAAGACACTTCCCCTACAGTAGTGTTTTAGCTTCACAAATCAGCACCTTCAGGTTGATATTGGCTTCCAGATGGATGCCAATAAAGGTAGGCAAGTTGAGATGCCTACCTTTGAAACAGTTTTACCATGGACCACTCCTTGATGAGGGGTGAGGGATTATATAATTTGATTTTGTGTACAACCAATGCAAATCAAGAAGACAGAATAATGCTTGAGTGGTTCACTTGGTTGAGACACAATCTTACCTTATTATACTGTATTTACTATGTGATTGTGTGAATATGATGTGTGAATATTGTGGCATTCCTTTTTTTTTTTATTATTATTATGTAAAACATGCAACAACAACAAGAAACAGAATGAAATAAAAAATTAAGAAAGCGAGGGAGAAGACATCCAACGAGAAGAAAATTAAGGCACACAAAGTCCCATTTAGTCCAAAGTTGCTCAAATTTGTCCGTTTTCAAAATATGTGATTTTTAAAAAATGTCTGTATGTCAGTTATAATGTCGGTCCAGTCCTTGATTTTAACGGCACAGTTTGTGTCATGCATTTTTTGTTATGGCCTTTTTTCCCTGCTTCCAGGAGTATACTCAAAAAAGATTTATATCCATTTATTGTATCCATGGCAGAAGTTTTGAGGCCCAAATACATAGTTCTGAAATTTAGAGGGATAATGCCAATATTAACAGTTTACCAGAACACATGATAATGGTGGGTCTCCTGGCAACCAAAATGTCACCAACATTTTAGTATTTCCCTTTGAATAGTGAGCACTTTGAAATGGTGTTATGAAAAAAAAAGCGTGACGCATTCTTCCAACAGAATTCTTTATTCAATTGTGAAGTAACATATATTTTCCGGTACTTTTTCGGTCAACCTTCTTTCACATTGTCATTAAGGGGTATTGTTTGTAGAATTTTGAGGCAAATAATGAATTTAATACATTTTGGAATAAGGCTGTAACATAACAAAAATGTGGAAAAAGTGGCCAGTACATAATGGAACAACAACATGCAAAGAGCCCACAGACTGATCAAAAAGTGGATAATGATTTTCAAGGTAAACAAAAAAACAAAAAGGCTCTCCATTAGTAGAACATTTTCACCTGGGTATTTACAAGCAAAAGGAGAAGCACTTCGGCCCACATTGGGCAAATACTTACATGTCGCCAATAAAGTCCAGGTCCCTTCCATTGAAAAAAAGGAGAAAAAAAAGGAAAATGTCAAATTGCTCAAGGATCCGGCAGCGTATCTGTGAAAGCCAATGCTTCCTCCAATGTGTTAAATCTTTTTTGTTTTACCGTCCATGTTGAGTCTCAGTATTGTGGAATAAAGCGGTGCATAATCCACTTTCTTCTCTCTCAGGTGAGACTTCACTTTTGATCAAGCTTGCTAAGTAGTCATTGACGAAAGAGACATGGATCATGTTTGATGTGGTCTAATCTGCAGCGAGACTTCTAGCTGCAGCCAAAACACGTCGTTTACGTTATGGGACTTCAAAATAATAGGTCTTAGACGCTAGTTTGGAGCTGGCTTGGGAGCCAGACAGCGATGTGCACAGTCAAAATTTATTTTCCCGGCTTTTGCAGAAAGTTTTAGATCAGTGGTTCTTAACCTTGTTGGAGGTACTGAACCCCACCAGTTTCATATGCGCATTCCAAACCCTTCTTAATTAAAAAAAAATTTAATTCAAAACATAGGTATATATTTTACTGGTGCACAAAATGAACCGTGCATCAACATCGGTGTTCAAAGAACAAAACCATTAAAACATGATTTTCACACAAAAAACATAATAATGAATATTTACTGCAAATCAGTGTGACTTCTGCTGTTGCCTCTCAGAGACCAGATCAGAAATGCGCGGCTTCACCTTGGCAAGTGCCACTCTCATGTCTCATGATATGTTGTAACAAACGGTATGAAAATCTCCAGAGCTTTCTTAGCAATAACAGGGTACGTTACCATTTGTTGACACCAAAACGTTGAGAGCATTGTTGTTCTGAAGAGTTGCTGTTGAACCTGGCTCTGCTGAATTTCAGTGATTTCATCAAGG
This sequence comes from Chaenogobius annularis, assembly GCA_015082035.1. Lineage (NCBI taxonomy): Eukaryota > Metazoa > Chordata > Actinopteri > Gobiiformes > Gobiidae > Chaenogobius > Chaenogobius annularis. The sequence continues at coordinate 14,141 of BJKM01000398.1, forward strand.
TATTCATCATTGACATCTGTTGTCTCAACACTAAACATGAACGGCTGTCTCACCCATGCTGGATATGACTCTCTTGTAGGGAAGTATCCGTCGAGAGACTTTGCAAGCTCATCTAAGTGCGTGGCAATTGCGTGCTTCAGTTCCGCGGTACAGAAATGTCTCCGATTCCAGATACATCTTCGATCTTACTTACACAGTCGTCCAGCAGGGGAAAGTTTGCGAAGTTATCGTTCTCTGTTCGTCGTTTCCATAACAGTAGCTTTTTTTGAAAAGCCTTCAGGTTTTCTTCCACTTCGATGATGTTGACTCCACCGCCCTGCATCTGTTGATTGAGATGATTGATCTGCGAAGATATCAGCCATGTACGCTAAAATGAGAATTAACTCAGAATTTTTTAAGCATTCTGCATGACGATGTTGGTGCTCTTGCAAAAACAGGGCTAATTCCACACGCACGGCAAAAACACGATTCAGCACCTGTCCCCGGGATAACCACCGAACGTTAGAATGGTACAGAAGTACCTCGAATTCAGAGCCCATTTCTTTGCACAGCTCACTGAAGATGCGTTGCCTCAGAGCACTATTTCGCACATAGTTTCACGCATTCCACTACAATTTTTAATACTTCTGCCAGTTTTGGAGGCAAGGTTTTTGTTGCCAACGCATACAATGCGTAACAATGATGTGTGGTGCATCGGCTTTCACTAGCGCACCAAAACCAGACTTTCTTCCCAGCATGACTGGAGCTCCGTCCGAACAAACTGCAGAAACCATATCCCACGAAAGATTGTTTTCTTTGAGGAAGTCATCCACAAGTTTCTTCACATCGGCTGCCTTAGTTGTTGTTGTAAGAGGCTTACAAAATAAAAATCTTCCTTTATCACCTTGTCTTTAACATAGCGCACAAGTACAGCAACCTGGCTTAGATTGGAAACGTGGTTTGCCCTGTGTTGCGATCAGGTAAGCAACTTCGTTCGATGCTGTGAGGATCGGTTTGTTGATGGGTACAAAGCCGAGAACAGGCAGAGTAGCCTTTTCATCGAATCTGGCTCTCTTCACCTTGAATTCAGCAAGCGTTGTGGTCTTGTACTGTCCATCTCCATGCAGCTTAAGGAAGTATTCTCTTAGTTTTGCTGGTGCTAGACTAGAATTGCTCAGCTTGGCATTGCAAATCATGCAGTTAGGACGCTGACTCCCATCACGTTATACACGTGAATCCATATTGTACATATTCGTCCGACCACTTTCTTTTTTTGCTCGACATAGTTAGCATGAAGGGATTAAAATATTAAGAAAGAAATCACACAACGTACCATCACGACAGTCACAATTCGACTACTGAGTGCGCCAAATTCCCTGCAGCACAGATAGGCCAAGCGATGTTGCGTGATCACCTGGAGCCAATGATGGCCAAGCGGGGCGTGTCATCACGAATCATATGAGTCGGGTGTGTGTCTTGACCTCCGCCGAACCCCTGAGACTGACTCAACGAACCCTTGGGGTTCGATCGAACCCAGGTTAAGAACCACTGTTTTAGATATTCGGGGATCCAAGCCTCCGTAAATTTTGCCACATATTTCGAACCCGGCTCGTTATTTCCGACATATTAGAAACTGTTTCTTTCAAGTCAGAGATTTCCTTTTTGGCTTCTATGGCTCGGTTATCCAGTTCGTTAGTCTTTGAATTTAGGTCCCGCATACCAGCACAGCATCAATCTTCTACTACCTCTGTAATGCTGCCAAAATCATTGGGTCTATCCCACTTCTGGTCCCCTCCAGAGCACCGTTTGCATGCAGACGAGGAAGCAGTGCCCAGAGCCGTGGCGGGGCTTATCAGCTTAGCTGTAGCATCACTGTAGCCTAGCTCTTGGTGGCGTTGTTCTTGGTTGGCGTTGTTCTTGTTGTGTCCAAGTTCATTACAAGTATATACCATAGAGAAATTATGAATCTCCCCAGGTGAACTCTTAATATAGACAGATAAATCCAATAGATTCAACCACAGCTCGACATATCCACATCCTGTATGAGCTAGGCGGCCATTATCTGGGAACTCTGATTGTTGGCAGCCATATATCAGTCTGCTCCACCACAGTTATGGCTACACCCACACCCAGCTCGAAAAGTCATTCAAGTGCTATTTTAATCACATACATGGGTTTACTGACATATTCCTGTCTATTTTCCTGTTGATACACACTGCCCTATTTGTGTGCAAACAAGTCAAAATGTAAACAATTTGTCAAAAGCAAAACTCAAGAAGCTGCGACTAGGTATAAGAAGTACAAAAACAGACTTGTAACAATATTGAGGGTAAGCAAAGTAATACGAAGGAAACTTAGAATGTGTTAGATCATACAAATTAGTGGTAAAAAAGAAAAGATGTCTAAACTACTTCAAAAAGTAAGATATAACAAAAAATGTTCAACCTAATTTCAACTATTTTACAAAAGTGGGACCTGAGCACAAGAATAGTATAAAAGAGCCCCAATCAAAAGGATTAGGGTTGGATCTCATTGAAGTTAATGTGAATTCACTTTTTATAACACAAGTTGTTAAAAACAGGCACATTACCTGAAAGAATGAAAATTGAAAAGGTCATTCCCATATACAACACCAGTGATTGACACACATTGTCCAACTACAGACCTATTCTCTCTTACCCCAGTTCTCCAAAATGATTGAGAAACTATAAACAAAGGTTGACACATTTTCTAGAACAGCACAAACTTTTGATGGAAAATCAATATTGATTCCAATAAAATAAATCAACCAAAATGGCAATATTTAAAATGACCACAGCCTTAGAAGACAAAGAAAATTCCATTGGGATATTTGTTGACTTGAAAAAGGCCTCCACCAAAAGGCCTCCACCAAACTCAAAAAAGTTAGATCGTTATGGAATCAGAGGAACAGCAATTTACTGGATTAAAGACTATCTTAATAACAGGACCAAATGTATTATTATTATTATATATAAATGACATTACCAAAGTAATTAAAATTCCATTTTTTTTTTTCGATTTGCAGAAAATATTTTTTGTTTTGGAAATTATATTAAGCAACTCCTCCACACAGTTGAAACAACATTTAAACATGCTTTGACATAAATAAACTCTAATTAAATATCAGTAAAACAAAATGCATCATATTTACCAACAGAAAAATGTGTGAGCCAGATAAATCACCATAGACTATTTTTAATTGGAGCAGGTCTATGACAATACATGTTTTGGGAGTAACAATTTATCATAAATTGTGTTGGCTACTTCACATAGCATTTTTTCAAATCAAAAATGTTTCACATAAGTCATTGGAAATATTGCAAAAAGTCAAATACATCTTAAGTACCAAATCTATGCATCTCTTATATAATTCTTTCGTGCTACCGTACATGACATACTGCAATGAGATATGGGGGAAAGATATTAAACAACCTTACAACCAATTGTTATTTTACAAAAATGTGCTGTTTGTCTCATAAACAGAGCTCAGTACAATCAGCATTCCCATGAGCTGTTTATTAAGTTATCAAATGTATTAACTTGGTCGATTATAAAATGTCTCATTTAATGTATAGAGTAAAAAACATGATGGTTCCAGACTGTCCTGAACCTGTTCCAAATATATATATATAATGTATATATATGTGTGTATTTGTACATATATGTGTGTATATGTATATATGTGTGTATATGTATATATGTGTGTATATGTATATATGTGTGTGTATATGTATATATATGTGTGTATATGTATATATGTGTGTATGTATATATGTGTGTATGTATATATGTGTATATATGTATATATGTGTATATGTATATATGTGTGTATATATGTGCGTGTATATATGTGTATGTATATATATATGTGTGTGTGTGTATATGTGTGTGTGTGTGTGTGTGTGTGTGTGTGTGTATGTATGTATATATATATATATATATATATATATATATATATATATAGATATAGATATAGATATAGATATAGATATATAAAAAACACAACATGACAATAGATTTTCAAGATCAGTCTGTTGCCTTAACCCTCCTGTCCTGCGCTAGACCAGTGGTTCTCAACCTGGGGGTCGCAAAATTATTTCAGGGGGTCCCCAGATGTTTGCCACCCTTCAAATGCCATAATAAATGTAGATTGTTAATAGTTGGATTACCAAATATTTGTTTCCAGGCGTATGTCCCAAAAAGAAAAGAAAATTTTAGATTTAATCCAACTTTATCATTTTTCGGGTAGCTATTTTATGTTTATGGGGGTCGTGAATGCCAACGGTTCTTATTATTGGAGTTGCGACTAAAACCACTGAGAATCACTGTACTATTGACTACTGCTGCTACTGCTGCTGCTGCCGCTGCCGCTGCCGCTGCTCAGTGCTTGGGACAATGCTTTCATAACCTGTGTTAGCCCTGTGGACTCTGTGGCCCCTCCCACAGACCCTCGTTCTGTTTGGGTGTAGATAATGCTTTATGTCCAGATTACTATGAAATAGGCCCACGACCTGTTATCTCTAATCTCATGCAGTTGCATTAGTAGAATAACTACAAAGCCTGATTGTCATGATTTAATAATACCACATATCAAACTTTGTTTGTAAACAGTTGTAAATTATTGGATTAAATACATTATCCTGTGTTTTGTTACATGAGCCTTTTTAGTGGTGAAGGACATAAAGCCCCCCATTTCAATAAGCATAAAGTCTTTATTATCAAAATGTCTGTACAGCGTATTGTTTAATTATATTGTGTACTATATTTGTTTTGGATTCTATTTTCAGCCCAATTGTAAATCAATGATTCCGTGTATTATTTTACTTGTTAAAGCAATGACTATAAACGCTGCACAGCTCGTGCAGAGCGCGTCCCCGCAAGTTGAACAACTGTGCGCGCTCCAGAGCGGCTGGTACTTAACACTGGCGTCTGTGTTTTAAGAGCTGTAGCACAGAACTAGAAACCGACATACGAATGAACGTCAAAAAAGAGGAGTCCACCGTCGGGCATCGCTTCACATTTTTGCCAGTTTCTCTGCAGTAGAAGGAAGGATATTTAGTCCGAGGTAAGCGGGTGTGCCGAGGCCAGACGAGCGCTAATGTTCGAGTGCAGTGTGGGGGGAAAACAACAGCCTGGTGTAGCTGTAGCAGACGTTAGCTTCCTCTCTAGCACTGGGGATCATTGGACTAGTATTGGCTAAAGTGGAGGAAAGCCGCCCAGAATCTCATCATAGTTATCTTGTGATGTAAAGCGCAGGTCTGTCTTTGGTCTACAGTGTGTGGACGTTTTGTGAAGCGTGCATCTGGCTGTGAAGATCCAGTGGACTGCATGCTAAACGCGTAGCCTCTGTAGTGATACTTCATATATCGTGCTAAGCTAACAGGGCAGTGGTTTAGCTTGCCCAGGCTACTCGCTCTGTAATGGTGCTTAATGGAGAGACGGGGCCTTGCAGATCTGTAACGGTGTATGCTAGTCGTGCTGGGGTCCGTCCTTTCTGTCTCCACACAAGGACATATACGTGTGTTTTGTTTTGGGCTGGACAGCATCGGCCAACAGAAAGCGCGGAGCTGTGTTGTGATACCGGCAGACCTGGTTTTGGAGCGGTAGTAGAGGAAGTGATGACTAACTCATATTTACTCGGGGAACGTTTGGACTGCTGTCAGTAAGAACTAACTGTGTGTTAAGCCTGTCTCAAAGGAGAGGACAGTCATATTGTATGATGTAGTTATTACATTTTGTGTTTTAAGTTGTGAATCAATGTACAGGCCTGATGAAAAGCAGCTTTGCTATTCACACGACATGGTCCTTCTTAGCCCACAACCAACAATTTTTACTTTCCTATGAATTCAGTGTTTACAAATGTAAACCAGCTTTCTGGCTATTGGTCAACCACTTTGTATTTACCTGTGTTTTGAAAACGCCGTCATTGTTTACAAACAATACGATTAGGAACTACAAGTAAAACTAATAGATATATAGATGTAGAGAGCAGAGCTAAACATGTTTTGACCTGATCCTTCCTTTTGCAGAGGCTTAGTAGGTTAGTGCACTAGTCGGCTCACTTTCATATGTGGCTGAATGTTGACAGATGCAGCTGTAATAAGGATTATGTCACAGAACGGAAAAGCCCATCTGCTGGAAATCCTCACATAGAAAAATTGGTAAATATGTGGTAATGCTTAAAACACAACAGAATGAACGTGTGTGGTGGGGGTTGAGGTTCAGACTGCTTATAAATTCTCACTTTTGTGTGTGTGTGTGTGTGTGTGTTTTTGTTTTTTTAAATAATACGACAAGACTTGTAGTTGTTTGCAATAGAAATTGTTAATGAAATGATCTGAGCCCAAATGGAGGCTTTAACGATGACCTCTAATCACCATTCGCTGATGTGGCTCTGGCTACTGCCTCCAACACTGCCCTTTTAAGCCCAGTTCACTGTGCTCATTTATGAGACAGTCCAAGCAAGGGCTGTGATTGGACAGTTTATGACGAGGTAGGGGTGGCTGATATTGACCAAAACAATTATCTCAATATTCAAACAATATTATGACAATCAAACTGAAATTTTAAACCATATCTTCAAATGTATTAGCATCTATATCAGGCAAATATGAAAACAATGTAAAATTACCTGTTGAAGTGCAGAAATATTGCATATACCCATATTTTGAAGTTTGAAACACTTATTATTACACTAATGTGTAATAACCAATGTGCTTTTTAAATCAGCTTTTTTAAATTGAATTATATACAAAATAATATATTTCAATGTTAAAAGTTTACATATTCTCAAAACAAAAATCACCGTACTTTCAATATTTTTGAAAATCTGCGCGCCTTTTTGAATAGCATTTTTTTCTGATGGGGGAACTTACGGAGGAACGTAAAAATCACTTTGAAAGTGCTGCATGGTATTTAATAAAAATGAATAAAAGGTGATGATAAAGGTGTGTTTGTGTGGGGGATTGCAAACATACAAATTTGTGATATGCTCACACATTTTACTTCTATTTCCATTTCCATACTTTGTTATATTTTTAGTTTTCTGTTGTGCGATTTTATGACAACTTCCAATTTCAGTTCAAATTGTGTGCGGAGTTGAAGTAGGTTTCAGAAATTCCTCAACAGTCACAACAAAGTAAGGAGGTAATACAAAGCGTCTGCTGATGGGGATAAGAGTGACTCGGGCTGAGGTAATTCTATCTGTGTTAGCAAAACCAAAGGGACTCCCTGTTTGGTTAATTCTCCTCCGTGAGTGTGCATGTGTGAGTGTGCATGTGTGAGTGTGCATGTGTGAGTGTGCCCGGCTGTAAGGCTCTGTTTACAGTTAAGACTGAAGGTGTGAGTTTTTCATGTGGAGTTGGTATTGATATCAGCTCTGTGTGGCTTCTCCATGGCAACAAGCTGCTTAGCAGCACGGTCAGCTGAGTGTTTATCTGCAGTGGAAAATAAGGGCATCCACAGTGAAAGGAGGCACAGCGTTACAAACAAAAGCATACGTTTGCTTTTTTCTGTTTATCTTTGCTATATTATGGATCACTTCGACTGGGGGCCAGCTTGTGTCATACTATTCATGGTTATGGTAAGGGAACACTTTTGATAGTTTGAAGGATACTGGAATGCTATTTTCTCTCCTGATGAGATTGAATGCAGTGTATTTTTTATATGTTTTACTGGTACTACTGAGATTTATTGCATTCATTGTCATCACATCCGACAAACCATGCATTACATACTTTTTACAGAAGGCAACAGTGCTATGCTTAAACTGCCCAAGTCTTATAATTGGATACCTTTTTAAATTGTTCATATGTTTCTTTGGCATCTATCCAGAGCAGCTCATCTTTGTGTGCTCGAGGTAGAACAAGATGAGCTGCAGAGGTGCCCAGTCATTTGAAATGGAAATGTAGTAATGTGTAGCTTTGTGTTGCTCTTTGAACACAGCCTGGCAGTCGTGTGGCTCCTTTGTCCAAAGATGTGCACAACCAAAGGATGTGCCACTGATGAACCCAAGGTGCTCCAGATGGCCCTTTGTACAACACTGACCCACCCCTTTAACAGCCCGTTCAGACCTCCCATTTAACAGCAAACTCTGGTCATGGGCTGGTGTCCCAGCCGCTGTGTGTATCAGCAGGTGGACTGTGGCGCTATTTGGGCAGTTAAGGTGCATCCCATTTATGTCTGAAAACTTGCAATGGATAATTCAGAAGAACATGCACAAGAGACTGAGTTTTAAGGGTCAATATCTAGCTTCCAGCTCCCTTTTCACAAGTGAACTAATTTAAGTAGAATTGGTATTCCTTGATGTAATGAAACAAAAAAAGTCCTTGTCAAATTGCTATGGCCTGCTATTTTATTGTGTTCTGGTGCGTTGTACATCGTAACGTAAGATTTAATAACTGTCTATTACATGGTAATTAGCATTCATGCTAATTTTGGGTTCAAACTTTGGCTATTTATGTTGTTAAACGTCTTTCACGGTACAGGTAACCTTGGCAACAGTGGATGTGAGAGCTGTGTCTGACCACTGCTCTGTTGTTTTTGTTGTTGTTGTTGTTGTTGTGACTTATGGTTACATAATTTTCTCTAGTGTAGTGTATGTTTCACACAGCTTGTACTGGGACAGTGCAATGAAGGGGACTTGAGAATTTGTTTTTAATCTTTTGGACTCTGGGACTGAATCTCACACATTTATTCAATTATTCAATGTTTGTTTTCCCAGACCACCTTTAAAAAGTCTAAAATACTGACACTAGTTTTTGTCAGTCTGAGTCTCTGTAAATCATGCAGACGCCCCTGGTTTGGCACTGTCGGACAAGATCTCGAAAGGTAAAATTGCCAGAAGATTGTGCACACACGTAGAAAATTATATTTGCTTCAATATATTTATATTTGACTAGGACAAAAAGAGATAAGCGTCTTGAGAAGCTGTAGTTCTAAAAAGTGTACAGCGACATCAAAAATATCTATTAAATACAACATTTTGAACTGATCCGCACCAATTTTTATAGTAAATTATGTCAAACTCTCATCCTTTTCTGTGTTCATGGAGCCGGTCTCGTCTTGTGGGAATGATATCTCGTCCCTTGATCCATATCTGGTATTTCTTGACGTTGAACGTCAACATATGAATGCGTTGGCAAAGGCTGGAGTCTAGGGGCTTTCAATTGATACTTTACTATGTTTATATTTTGTAACCCTATCCATATTAGAACCGTAGAACACTTTAACTCTAGAGTGAAGGCTTTACAGAGCATGAAAGCTTGTTCTCTTTTCACTGAGTGGCTCAACTCCAGTCTTGCATTATGTTCATTGTTATAATAGTTTTGCTGGTAGTTTTCAACATCTAATCTACATTGGAGTTTACTTTATGTGCATCCCATGTGGTTTTATTGTTGTTTCTGTGTGCTTCAGACAGTTGTAATGGGTGAACACTGCCTATCTCCTGGAGTAACTCACTGGCTCAGACATGTTTTGGTTTCACTCGGGCTGCTCTTCCTGCCTGCCTCACTGTTGTGTGTTTGGAAAAGGAAAAGGGGTGTGGCTTCTACTGAGATTGTGTCTAGGAACGGAGAAAAGAAAGTCCCGGGGAATGTTGGACAATAATACTCTGTGATTTTAAATGAACGTTCTCTTGGTTGTTTGCTAAATTTGTGTTGTAGTGACTGGCATGGATCGCATCATCTTTATTTATTTATGCTTTTCGATGTAAATCATAACAAAATGGAAAATGTGATGTTTTGAAGGGTTTTACTCAACAACAAAAAATGGAATGGAATGAGCAAAGTAGAGTCAACGAGGGCAATTGTGCAGCCCGCAGCCAGACAAGCCTGAAATCTGAGACGAGCACAGAGCCAGGCAAGGGGAGGGGGAGAATGTCCAGCTACAAACTATGCACCCACAGGAAGGAGGTGAAAAAAATGTTGGGAGCACAAAATGTACACTGAGATCAAAACTGATATTTCTTGTGTAGTTTAATAAAAGGCTTTGATTGTAGGTAGGACTGGACATGCACGACATGAAATACAAGAAACATGGAGAGTCGAGCTCAGCACTCTTTGTGACTTTTTGCAAACACGCCCCACAGCAGTGACACGCTGCTCTCTGGAGGGGACACAGTTGGCCTGGTGTCCACGAGGCGGGACTTCCCCTTCTCCACCTCTGCACATCCACAGTCCGGCTGAAGTGCAAGAACTAAAGGACTATTGGAACGACCAACTATCTTTTTTGATCACAAGGAGCAACACAGACATGCATGTGTAGATGGCGACAATGGGAAACTTTGAACTCCCTGGATGTTTGCTGGAAGCGGCAGGCTAACTCAAAACTACCATACATGAATGTTTGTTTATATTTGGAACGTCCCTGTTTTTGTGAGCTTGTTCATTTGAGCTTGTCTGGTCTTCCTGAGTCATCCAAAGTTTTCTTCTCATAGCAGTGGGAGAGGAAAATGCGACCCTCTGACTTCGGACACTTTTAGAGCGACAAAAAGGTGTTTGCTGTTTCCATGGAGAGAGCCACCGAAACATGGCGGCAAAGAGCTTCAACGTAAAGGCGCTGCTCCTATGTCTTTGGTCCGAGTGAAATCGAGGCCAGCTAGTCTAGCACTTGTAGCTCCGCCTTGGAATTCCTTTTTGTGTTTCCTGTCGTGCGGGGCCGGGAAGAGCGTGTCCAAGACTAAAGGTGAAGAAAAAAACATTTAATGCTCTTTCCACTTTAGTCAGCATGAAATGTTCTTGGAGCTTAGAGCTGAGGTATCGTAAAGTGTCATAAATTCCTCTGCTCTGAGGCTTCAGCCCCTGGACCAATGGTGTTTCACTTTTGTGGTGTGAGGTGTGGGTGTGCTGTGGAGCTGTGTGACTGCTGTACGTTGTTCTCATGGTCCACTCTGTTCTCAGCCGCACAAACAAAGAGAAAGGATATGTTTGTGTCTGGGCCTGCATGCTCTGCTCCCCCTCCATTAGGCTCAAATGTACTTGGGATGGAACAAAATCACTCTACATGGCAGCGCTGTCTTCAGCGGAAACTTCTCCACAGCACTTTGTGAATTCATGTGTTTATGTTGTGTCTCGGACTTGTTGGAGCCTGTTTTCTGTGGCACAATGGTTTTATACTTGGCACACCTATCAGAGATGGTGCCCCCATATCCCAAAGCATGCTGGCAAGGGAGGTTAGTGTTAAAAAGGAGAAGATCTGGGCTATATCTTCCCCAACAGCAGTTGCATGACATGCGACTGACCATAATCAAAGCAGACATTTCTCCCCTGAACAAATACGCCTCGGATCATTAGGCAATGGCGGGGAAATCTAATCCACGCCAAACTACTCCAAACCCAATTAAGTTTAGTCGGCAAACAACATAGATTTGTCATAACAATGCTAAAGCAACCACCACTCGACCAATCAGAAACTGATGCAATCAGCTGGGGAGCAGCTCAGGAGGTTCAGCAGTTAATGACATTGTTCTCAGTGGAGTCCATAATGAGATGACCTCATCAGGATGAGTTCTGCTCATGTGGCATTTGAAGGTGACATGTCTAGTTGCCCTGAGTCCAAAAAGTCAATTTACTGATTGACCACATTTCTAACAGTGTTGTAATTGCTGCAGTAGTTCAACTCTCCACTCTTGATACATTTAAATCATTGACATGTTTTTAATGCTGCACCAGAGAGACTGGCACTCACTTATTGAATCTGTAAAGCCTCTCTAACAAGGCTCCATTACTAACAAATGGCCCGGCATTTAGGCTGCTGTTCATTGATCTGTGTAAATATTGCAACAAAGCTTCAGATCATTGAAAGGGTTCATCATTGTCCAGTGGGTTTCCCCAGCTCACTGCTGGACACACCCGTCCTGGCTTCAGGACATGGCTCCTAGTTTGCCTTTTACATAATGTGTGTGGTGCACCTGTCTCGTGAGCTTCCTGTTCACATGGTGTTGGGTTCATGCAGCTGAATATGTTAGACTGCCTGTTTAGAAAACATGAGAGTGGCCTGTGTTAACTTGTAGTAGCTGCAGAGGTGTTTTCAGATCAAAAAATAAAAACGTGAATGAAAAAATGAATGTAGAAAAAGTTTCAGTTGTTGTCATCTGGACTCTGTTTTAGAAAAAAAACTTTTCGACTCTCATCCAAGAGTCATTCTCAATCTGTGACTCAGGTTTATATCCTACTCTGTGAAAGCCCTGCCCACAGGGCGGGACCTCCTGATGATGGGCCATTGAAATTAACTGAGATCAGCAAACCATTATAAACCATTATATCTTTAATCCTTGTTAAAAAAGAGAATCCTTCCTTAAATCGTACTGGAGGTTTAAGATTCAACCTTCCAGTTGTTTATAATGGTCTGCTGAAACCGTGGAGACGCCTGGGGCATTTGGATGCTAAACAGGTACTCGAGGAGGCAGCCAAAGTCGGATCACAATAGGATGCAGATGGCCCATCTCAGTTAGTTTCAATGGCCCATTATCAGGAGGTCTCGCCCTGTGGGCAGGGCTTACACAGAGTATAAACCGGAGTTCTCAGACTTGTTTCACAGATTGAGAATGACTCTTGGATGAGAGTCGAAACGTTTTGTTTTTCTAAAACATAGTCCAGATGACTACGACTGAATCTTTTTCTACAATGGAACACTCTTGGACAAATGAGGGATTACACAAACATAAAAATGAATGGTTGCTTCTTCACTAGTTTTGAGTTTAGTGTTAGCACTGACATACAATCCGTGACCCACCTGGAATATCATGGTAATCATGGCTAGCGTAGCGCTGGGTGATAAATCGAATTCATTCAATTCATTCAGGTCTTTAAAAATCAACTATGTGAGAAATGGCAAAATTGTTGAATCGACGTCACCTGTGTCCAGCTGTGTGCACAGTGTGTCATTTCACACCTCTTCCCCGCCACTATTTTCAAAGAAAGGAACAACTAAGGCCCAGCGCATTTTTTGCGAGTCGTTATCACTTAATTAGAGCTGCAAGTTAGGTCTTTTGAGTGGCCTTAAGTAGTTTAATTTGTTAAAGTTATGACTTTGGGTCCTCCGCAAAGGAACAATAGAGTGTGGGACATTGCAGTCATTTTCAGTTCTGCTCTGCCTCATGGATATTTTCAGGAATAGTCCAACAATCCACATTTGAAGAACTACAACATGTGCTTTGTGAGTGAACATTGACGTTTTCTAAAATCACTGTTGCGTCTTCTTGTCTTTTCTGAGGAAAGGGACTCCAGCTCCACCCCTTTTCCCAGGATTCGAGTGTCCACGACGACGCTAGATGAAGTTTAGATTTGAGACGAGGTTACTCCTGACAGTAATATTGTGCAGAGTACAGGATACAGGGCAGTGAATTCAGCATGAACTGGATTGACTAAAGGATTTACAGAAAGACTATTGTTAAAATGAAAATAAAACGTAAAAGTAAATGTTCAATTGTAATTTACTTATAACCTATTAAACCAATTTACAATAAACTAAAATGGATTATAAGCCAATAGGCCTTTTATAGGCTTTATAAATAGCAGGCAAATTAAAATGCTATGAACTTCCCTAAACAGCAGCAGTGACTGATTAAAATATTAACGTAATTGTCCAATGTGTGCAAAAAAATAAAACTGGCCATATCGCCCAGCCCTAGGTCCCAAGACCCTCCTATTAAAGGCCAGGTCAGGTGGGAGTCAGTGCTGCAGTTGCTTTCTACCTCTGACAGCCCTCGCGACTCTCCACTTTTCCCTGCTGTGAACGCAACTGGCTGCTCTGGCTGTCCGTCAAAGAGACTTCCACACAGGAAAGTTGTCAGACTCATATGATTGATTCTAGACTCAAAAAAATCATATCAGCCACTTAATTTTATTGTGTGTTGAGTACTTTTTTTGGTTTTTAATCCATCCTACCCTCAAATTTCACACTAGCGCTCATTCATTAAGGATTTGACTCCCTCCTGCTCTCCCTGTGTAAATTGGGCTAGATTCAAAAGAATGATCTAAACATGTCAGAGATACTTTGTCTACTCTAAAGACCATTCTCAGTGACCTCATTCTGTTTGTAATGGGTGGCAAAAAACTAATCAATTAAACTGCTGGGAGTTTTTTTTTTCATTTCGAGCTGGGGACCCAATTTTAGCAGGTTTAGCTGATTTTCAGTTGTGCCTAGTCAGTCCCAGTCATCTCTTGTTGAAAACCGTGGCAGCTGCTTCAGTCTCGTAGTGTGGAGTCGTTACAACTGGACTTGCAGCTGAATTCCAAAGTGTGCACAGCAGAAAGACATGACCAGAGCTCAGTAGCAGACATGTAAACATGTAATAAGGCAAATATTGGCCATGCTCTGGTAGAGCTGACCGTTTACTGACACTTCCTCAAACAGTGGCCAGTGAACGTTAACGGCGGACCCGCTAGAAACGGCCTCTGGGCTAAAACTTGTAGCGGTGCACCTTTTTGCCTCCTGTGAACGTCGCTTACGTGCAAGTTATGGAATCGGTAACGAGGGTTGAACGGTCTATAGGGCTTCCATTGGAAAAAGTCAGCTGGTTAGAGAATTAGTTTATGGTGCCCAGTGCTGCTATTGCGAGTCGGTCCTTGTACATTTTCAGTAGTTTTCTGATGCCTGGAACATGACAATATATTGGGATATATGGGTTCATACACTCACACACTTTCAGCCTATAATCCTCCTAACCCTGCACTTGGTCAAAAAAAAACATTTAAGGCCATTTAATTTGAGGCCCCACCAATAAATAATGATGTGTCTGTGATCCAAGTGCATTGTGTGTAACGCCAGCACAGACTGACCCAGCAGAGCCAAATAATGCCACTAACATGATGGTGATGCTCCAGTTTTATGAAACTGAACACAAACCTTTGGTTTCCCTTTTACACACTGTTGTTATGGTTACGACTTTCCCCAAACTGACAAACGCTGATCTCAGCCCGGATGCTTATTACTGTTTTCTCTCTTTTCCAGAGGTCCCCACATTTCAGGAGAAGACGAAGGCCTCGTTTGGAAATCTTATGGACGAAGGTGCGTACTGTGCTAATTTTTTCGCAATCATTACATAAGTGCTACTATTGTTTTCATTTTATTATGTCCTGCAGTGCTACTTTTCCTACCGTACCCCACGACATTCACTATAAAGTTTTTATTTTTAATTAATTAAATAAAGAAATGAGAACGTCAACTGTTTTAACCTTTGAAAAAAGTCTAGGGCCCGAATGATATATCATTGAATTTGGAGTGCTATCAGCCATAGTTTGGCCGATATTCCACCTGGGGAAAGTTATACATTGTTTTAAAGCTTAGACTCTTGCGCAGTGCCATTTCTCTGTGCAGTAGTTTGGTTGTATGTCTGAGATGCTGTAGTGCAGCTGAATGTTGCTCCAGACGCTCCCGTTTGTGTGCGCTCGGCCCATTCTCGGCTCTGACTGAGGCAGCGCTGGATTTAAATACTCTGATAGGATTTATTTTTAATCAAAGATTCTTGTCAGCTAACGTTAGCACACACGCTGCTACTGCTTTTTTTCAACAACATGCTGGATTATATTCACTACAAACAAACGTTTGGAGTCGGGATTAAAATAAATCTTATTTGTGAGGAGTTGGGATCTGAGGTGGCCTCTGAGTGGTGAGTGTTGTAAATGTGTCCATTTTGATGCTTCCGTTCTTTTGTTTACTTTAGTTAGCGCTTAGCTCGTGTAATGCTACCACAATGTCATAAACGTTGCTTCTGTTCTCTCATTGGCTGCTGTAAGGTGGTTATGGCTGTATCTGTCTTTACTGGACTGACATTGACATGTAAATGAGCAGTGAAAAGAGTGAATTTACGCATACTAATTACCGGAACGCACATGCATTAATTAGGCTATCCACACCTTTAGGCTCAGACTTTAAAATTCACAGTTAACAGGCAGAATAACAATAAATGTCGCCTTATTAAACCCAATTTAGAATGAATAGAGCATGACACCGTTTATAATCAGCTGACTATAAACTATTTATTTTACAATACTAAAGATATCAGCAGTTATATCGGTACCTCCAAAAGATGTATATCTTTTTAGTCATATTTTAATTTGGTGTAGTCTATTACAAAAGTGGCTTTGTATCAGATTTTCGTCATTTGGTTCCAAGAAAGTTGCAATTTCCAATATAACTCTTCTTACAAAATGTGGTAATCGAAAATTGCCTTGTGTTCAGAATATGTCCACGTGCAATACCGCGTTTTGTGACTCGTTTAAAAGCCTAGTATATATTAGGTCTACTTTCTCTACTAGGCAAGTTAGTTTTGACAGTGTAGAAGTAATAATTGTGATTTCAATTATGAGCCAAATAATTGTGGTTATTATTTTGCTGTAATTGAGCAGCCCTACTTGGAAGTTTGAATGACGCTTTTTGAGATTCACCAAAGTTGTATTTTATTTGTGGTTATGTAGTGGAGGATAGTCATTGGAATAGGCACACAATGTGGTCTTTTTTTGGTTTTGCGTGCTGTGACCCTGGCCTTCGTCTTGCCCAAAGTCCTGAGCTAATTTTGGCCCACTGCTCCTAGCTCTGCTGTTAGCATGCTAGCCATAAGAACATCTAATAATAGCTTTGGGAGGCATTATCTCCACCACAGCAGGCACTGCGGTGCCAGGCAGCGGACTCTAATGATTCACATCTAAATGAAATCCACACACCGTGTGTACTTGTTAATTTATAATGAGTTAAAAAGATGAACACATTTTTTATTGTAGAAATTGTGCCAATAAAGATGGTATATTTGTAACCCTGTATTCACGTCTTTGTCCAACCTTTTCTCCCTCCCTCCTCCCACACACCGCTGCTGCATCTGTCTGTCCCCTCCAGCCGTGTCCTCATTTGACATGTTCTCTTGCTCCTTTTTGGTTCCTTTATCAAATGCGGGCCCTACTTGTGATTTTGCCCGGCTTTGTAATGATGACTGCCCTCCAGATACTTTCCAGTCTTTATTGCATGTTTTGACCATCTTCATTGACCTACTTGTGTAACCATTCAGAGCCTCCGTGCCATATTCAACCACAAACTGGCTTTAGATGTACATTTCCTTTCGTAAACAGTGTTGATTAGGGTTTTAGTTTTCAGTTACAAGAATCCCACATCTTCCTCCTAAATGTGGCCCAACCTGCAGGTCTTTACTCAGAAGCTGGTGATCAGTGACTACTGATAAAGATGGTTTATCAGTAGTATATCAGAAGTAGAATGATTTTGATTTTTTCATCCTGTGGTGTGAAGAAAGAGTAAGTAGTATTGAATTGTAATATATGTGCATCATTATTTCACATTATGGAGTGGGACAAAAGCTGCGGTTAAGTTACTGTAAAAATCAGAACATTTCCTTTGTGTTTATTTTTCAAACATCGCAACACAACATTTTTAACCCTTTATGCATGACTTGGAGGCTTAACTTTTCAAATAATCAAAGTGAAGAAATGTAGGCGGGATAAGGGGACAGGGGGTAGGTGAGCACGAACATTTTCTGAGCACTCAAGCCTCAACTACAGGACAGTAAAGAATCACTGAAACATGCATTAATCAATCAATCAAAAGTAACTCATGATGAGGGAACACACGTTTTTAAAAAACGATTCTGCATTTGCATAAAGTTTCCCCCAATTAAGACAAAACGCATCTTGTGACGCAATACCCTGATTTCCTCTTTTGTTTTTGTTGAAGCAGAAATGAGTCGTCAGACCGCCACCGCGCTGCCCACAGGAACCTCCAAGTGCCCCCCCTCCCAGCGCGTGCAGACTCTGTCAGGCACCACTGCGTCCAACAGTGACCTGGCCAGTCTGTTCGAGTGCCCTGTGTGCTTCGACTATGTCCTGCCCCCCATCCTGCAGTGCCAGTCCGGACACCTGGTATGTTCACTTCACACAATCGCCACTAGTCAGGATTCAAAGAAACAAAAATCCAACTATCGGTACCAATACAAGAAACAAAATTATCATTCCAGTATTGTGCATTCAGTCTGTAATATTGAGCCCTAAAATGACAGAATGCCTTTTGTGCAGTTTTAGCCTTCAGGATCTCATTGTGTGTTCTGTTGCCAGGTGTGCTCCAACTGCAGGCCCAAGCTCACCTGCTGCCCCACCTGCAGAGGGCCCCTGGGCTCCATCAGGAACCTCGCCATGGAGAAGGTGGCGAACTCTGTGCTATTCCCCTGCAAGTACGCGTCATCGGGCTGCGAAGTCACCTTGCCCCACACCGACAAGACGGAGCACGAGGAGCTGTGCGAGTTCAGGCCTTACTCTTGCCCCTGCCCCGGAGCCTCCTGCAAATGGCAGGGCTCGCTGGACGCAGTCATGCCCCACCTGATGCACCAGCACAAGTCCATCACCACACTGCAGGTCAGCCTTCCAAACATTACAAACGTTACCGAACGGAGTGATAGACCCGAGCTCCGCGGCATGCGACATGTGAGCTGAGCCCCAGCGCAGACGGCCCGCAGGGACCGAGGTGTGCCGTGGTCCGAACAAGAGGGTGGGTCGGGACAGGCTCTCTCCCTCACTATGTGAACGGGGTCTGCAGCGATCCGACACAGAGGAGAGACATAGGATGCTCTTATTTTGGGAAAATAAGAGCATCCTGTAGGGAAAATTTGGGGAAAAGATACAGGAAAATACTTGCTACAATTACAGTTTGTCAAATTTCACAAGCATCGTTTACTAATCAATACAGTCTTAGATCTCATTGCTGGATTAGACCTAGGATATGTCATGGGCTGAATTAGTCCTAATAAAATAATTGGCCTTTACATGGTATAGGCATAATATGAGCTAATTAATAAGACATAGTCTATAATAACAGAGCATCACCTCAGTTATTGAGTGCCGAAGGTTGGCGGTTCGAATCCCGCTCTCTCGGGAACGTCCTTGGTAGGGCGGTCAGATCCACTGGATAACAGGCTGGTGGTTTGATCGCAGCTGCCTCAACATTTTGTACTTTGGGCAAAACACCTAACCTGCCTCACCCCAGTGTCTCGGGTGTGAATGGGTGAGTGTTTCCTTGAGTGCCTTGAAGGTAGAAAAGATCAAAAAATGAGGGCTGTGTTTTCAGCCGAAGAGGTACAAATGGGAATTGGGACTGGGCCTAAAAAACTGCAAGTCCGTTTCTATTCTAAATCCATCCCCACACTGCTGGTCATCTTCTAATCTATGGCCATCACCACAAGGGATGCAACGATACAGTTTTGTATCTCCAATCATGGGTCTCAATGTCAATTTGATTTCTGATACATTTTGGCTTTAAAAAAAAAAACAGTTCAGTGGTATTTGTGGTAATTATCAAAAAATGTATGTATCTATTAACTTTAAACATCATCTTTCAATGAATTGCAGCATGGCAGATGTAAATGTGTCATGTGTTGAATCATGAGTCGTCAATGATTTACAGCTCTGAACTTTTAACCCTGCAAACTTTTTATATTATACTTAATATGGGCTGCTGGGACCTTTCCATTTTCTGCATTTCATCATTTATTTCTTAATGCTATCTCTTTTTCTCCTGACTCTTTCATGTCTATGTAGGAGTTGGTCTCCGCAGCAACAGCAATAGACAGAAGCTCCTCCCCACAGTCCCCTGCTTTTAACACACACACACAGCTCTTTCCGATATTTCCTTCAGATCACTGACATCAGGTTATATTACAAATGTCTTAACAGACTGTTATTTGGAGTAAAATCTTTTAAGATGATGTCTCATCTTGTCGCGTGTGAATTACAAGAGCCCTCATTCAATGACATATAGCGCCAAAAGCGATTCTAGAGTCTTTGGAAGTTCATATTATTGTCCTTCCTGGGTTTGTCAACATAACTGAAAGATAAAACCCACCTCTCTCTGGGGAGACGTTCACTTCCTGAATTTGCAAAGGATGGCACAGTTTAACCTTTTCCTTTCCAACCCAAATTATATGACAACACTTCACGCATGGAGGGACACGTGTATTGAATTGTAACACCCGTATCGAGAATATCGTTGCACCCCTAATCACCACACTGCAGATAAGCCTCTTTACACATCGCGTATTAAGCTTGACCTTGTGTTTCAGGGGGAGGACATTGTGTTCCTGGCCACAGACATAAACCTTCCCGGGGCTGTGGACTGGGTCATGATGCAGTCGTGCTTCGGCTTCCACTTCATGCTGGTGCTGGAGAAACAGGAGAAGTATGATGGGCATCAGCAGTTCTTTGCCATTGTGCAGCTAATTGGGACGCGGAAGCAGGCGGAGAACTTTGCGTACCGCCTGGAGCTGAACGGGCACCGGCGCCGACTCACTTGGGAGGCCACGCCGCGCTCCATCCACGAGGGCATCGCCACAGCCATCATGAACAGCGACTGCCTTGTGTTCGACACATCCATCGCACAGCTCTTTGCAGAGAACGGTAACCTGGGCATCAACGTGACCATCTCCATGTGCTAAGGACTCAGCCCACTAGGGTGAAGCGTTACTGACCGCTGGAGGCCCAGGCCTCGCAGTGCTCTGCCTCTGAGACAGACTCATGTGGAACTGGACTGTCCGTGGGCAGCCCGAGTCCAGGGCCTGCTGGGATGAATGAATGTGTGGATGGAAGGATGAGTGGACAAACAGAACTGTAGTGACTGCTCTAGGTTTGTCAAATCCACGTCTGTGAGACTGTGGTCCACACACAAACTGAATCGGCGCTCAGTCGGACTCCTACCTCTGAGCGGCCTGTGCTATTTTTTTTTTTTTTTTTTTTTTTTTTACTAGTTAGCAAAGTAGCTAACTTATGATCCATCCTTTTGCTTATAGTTCTCAGTACCTCCTGTATCCGATGGTTCACTACACTTTAGGGCTGCCTTCAGTTGGAGCACACTTCCCTCCCTGTATTGGCTCTTTGGTTCCAAAGTGACAGGCTCATGATGCTGAGGCGTGGAACCCTCACTTCACACTTATGGCTCTAGATCTTCACTCAGCCGCACCAGGACGACCAACATGAAGGAAACGGCCCGATATGTGTGAACATTTACTGTGGTATTGTAGACTAGAGATGGATGTCAAGTCCAGACTCAACAATGAACTGTCCTCTTTGCTCACACACTGGTCCTCCGCCTCAGACACACCTCTGCCACTTTTCTAAAAGAAGTGCACTCCTTCCCCTGAAGATTGAAATATGAAGTGAGTTTGTCAGGACCTTTTTAAAGAATGAGGAAAACACTGCAATTTCGTTCAAACATTTTGCTTTGTGGTTTGCTTCCGTCACTGTTTCCTTTTTCTTTTAGTTGTCTTTTGTATGGGACGAGCCTCCGAGTGTACTGTACATGCGTATGTGTGAGATGGACACTTTCCCTAATGTTCTTTTTCTTTTCTGCGTCTCTTCTGCCAGTGTTGCCCCCTCCACTGACTGACTGATCACCCAACCAGGAATGAGGGACAAGTTGTACCGTTACAATGTTGCTATTGTTATTCAATGGAAAGTTATCATAATTATAATTTTTGTAATAACTTTTAAAAACAAAAAATAAAAGGCAGTTGTTAAACTTGTTGCTAAACTTCAATGTTTGTAGTTAAAAAGCAATTGTGTTGTTCTGAAGGTTTTGTTTTCGGATTGTGTTCCTCTTCTTTGTCTCTATCCATTTGTGTGAAGTTTGTCAGTGAGGAGGCAGGGGGTCTAGCTCGGCTTTCCTCACTCATGTCACAGCACTACTTCACCTCTGACTTTCTTCTGTTTTAATTTTGTCATCAAATAAATCTATCTTTTTCATAACCAGTGAGTGTCTTCTTTATTTAAATTGTTGTTTTTTTAAATGTATAAACATGTAAAAACAAACATGGAGAACAAGAACAAGACCAGAGAAAAGGCATTAACCAAAATATGTAGACATCCACCAAAAATCGAACAAAAGAGAAATGACACTTAGAACCCAAAGTAATGTCCCATTCAGTCCACAGTCTGTCGAATTTGTCTATTATAAAATTAAGTCTGAAAGTAATCTTTTCCATTTTATGAATGTCCATAATGTCGGTCCAGTCCTCGATTGGTGCTACATTTTGTGTCATCTATTTTTTTTGTGACTATATTTTGCTGCAGCCAGGAGAACGCTCCAGAGATGGCCACTGGTTGTGTCCATGGCAGGAGTCCTGAGGCTTAAATACATCCAGTGGGATGTGATGTCATAAATTGTCTGCTTTATTTATCTCTGTCCAAAACTTCTCAACAGGACAATCCCAAAACACGTGATAGTGGTTTGCCTCCTGGCTGCCACATCCTCTCCAACATTCTGCATTTCCTTGTGAATAATGATCCAATTGAATTCTCTTAATTTAACTTTGTGCTTCTCCATTGAGATGTATATACACCTTCCCACTGTTCATCAGCCAGAACAAAGTGTCTCTTTCCCATCTATCTTTAATGTAATCAGTAGACTGCCCAAATTGTTGATTTATAAACTAGTAAATATTTCAGCCAAATATATATTTCATTCATTTTCTACCTGCACGATTAACACAGAGACATGCAGACTCCACCCCGAGAGAATCCCCTGAATCGAACCCATGATCGTCTTCTTGGCGAGAGCTCTAACCGCTCTGCCACCGTGCACGCAAAAACAGTGCAATGTAGTATACCAGGAGGTCCGGCCCTGACATCTGACCCATTTTTGTATTTTTATTTTTTAAAGAAAGTTGATCACTTTGGGGAAAGAAATGTCTGGTTTGGTCAAATATAAGAGAACATCGAATGCGCAGCGTAGGATTTATGTTCAATCCCATTGGTTGTAACACCATGAATTGTTCTTGATTGTCTAATAAATTGGGCCAATGGTTCCAGACCAGGCGCAGCCCTGCCTGACCCCTCTCTCCAGAGTCAACGGATCTGTCAGGTGACCATTGATTTTAATTCTTGATGCTGGACCATCGTAGAGAGCCTAAATATTATTTGAAATGTGTTTAACACTTTAAATAAATGTGGTCAGCTCACAGAATCAAAAGCTTTTTCAGCGTCCAGACTAATGCAGGTCGGATCACAGCTGACCCCTCTCACCCTGGACATGGTCTATTTGAACCCCTCAGGCAGGAGGCTACGGTCCATCCGGACCAGAACCTCCCGCCACAAGAATAGTTTCTTTCCCTCTGCTGTTGGACTCATGAACACCTCTAAACACCTGCCACTTTAACTGCAAATATTCATCACTCACTCACTGTCACTTTCTGCACTACAACTGTAAATCTAACAGTAATTTCTGTGTACATAGTAATGCCTATTTTATTTTATACTATGGTAATTTTGAATTGTTTCTTAATGCATGCCATTTTGATTTCAAATATGTTGTTTTTATTATTGATCAGTGTTTTATGTTGCACCTTAAGGCCGAGACAAGTTCCTATGTTTGTGAATTCTGTTCATTGACAATGGCAATAAACCCCTTCTGATTCTGATGGTTCTTTATATGTAAAGATCGTCTTACGTTATCTTGTGTTTGTCGTCTGCTATTACATCCGTGTGGATTGAATTTGGAAGAATTTGTTCAATTCTTTTGGACATAATTGAGTTGTAGATACGATAGTCCACGTTCAGAATAGAAATGTATGAGGCACAATCCAATTGGTCCTTTCCTTCTTCCCAGTTTAAAGTTGTTAAAAGCAGAGGAATAAGTGTGTCTTTTAGAGCTTTTTACCACTCTGAAGTGAACCCATACTCCCTGGAGATTTATTGTATTTGAATCTTTTGATTGCACATTGTATTTAAGATACTGTTATTTCAGCTCCTAAATTTGATTTTGCTCTTCTGACATAACGGGCAAATTGAGGGTGTCTAGAAAGGTGTCTTCCTTTTTATCTCCTGAAATTCTAGTTTTTTATTGAAGGATTCAAATGATGAATTTGGTCGTTTGGTTAAGATTGCATGACTTTTCCTGTCCCGTAATTTAAAAAATGTTCTTTCAGCTAGTTGTTTTCAAAGTTTCCAGGGTAATAGTTTAGAAAATATTTCCACACTCTCCAAAAAAATTTGTTTGGTAAATAGCATTTTCTTAACTATTTCCTGTGAGATCAGATCATTAATTTTTCCTCTTATCTTTTTCTCATTATTTATTTTCTTCTGGAAGTTTCAGAATATGATAACAAGAGCAGTGTTTCTCAACTGTGGTCCGCGGGGCCTTCTGCAGTTTGACTATTTGTTTTATGTATCATTTTAAATGTTTTTTAATCTGTTTTTGGGTTAACCATTACTTAGAAGTACCTTGTCCATGGTTTACTCTCATGTTCGACTATGTTGAGCTCTAAATTAGACTTTATATGGTCTGGGTTTGGATATGAAAAATCTATAACACACAGGGGCCTAAGGTTTTCGGTAGTTGGAAAGGTGAAGTAACTGTCCAGATGACTACAACTGAATCTTTTTCTACAATGGAACACTCCTGGACGAATGAGGGATTACACCGACTTGTTGGGAAATTGTCAAGAATTGTGTAATGTCAGAAATATGTTGCAGAAGTCTACTGTAGTTTAAAAACAAGGCTTGGGTGGTCACATACAGGAGCACAGTATATTGCAGTGGACCACTCCTAAAACATGATGTCATAGTCATACCAACCATGTGGGTGTGCTCTGCCACGTGTTCTGGGCCAGTTGCCAGGCCCTGGGTAATTATGAGCTCAACGCGTTAGAGGGCAGTGAGGAGGGGCACTGAGGAGGGGCACTGAGGAGGGGCACTGAGGAGGGGCAGTGAGGAGGGGCAGTGAGGAGGGGCAGTGGAGCCGCGGAGCCCTCACAGGCCGTGTACTGTGGAGGCCTCACACGGCACTGCCTCAACAGCCACCGCACACACACAAAAACACCATCACGGCCCTGAGGACGTGCACCACAGCCTGCGAGTAACACGGGACTTCGATGCCCCCTAGAGGCGAAACAAAAGCCAATTCAAAAGTTAAATGCAAAAGTGAGAGAGGAAGAGTTACTTAAAGTGTACGTCTAGATTAGAAAACATATTCTTACTATTTCTATAAAAATACAAATGTACACTATGTGCATGCGCACTGGATCTGCATATGCACAGTAGAGAACTGAGCCATACTGAGCCATACTGAGCCATACTGAGCCATACACATGCAAATAGTTAAAGTACAAAAGAGCACAATGTAAATGAAAAGCATATCATTTATAGCCCGCAGATATAATATTCCAGTTAATGCTGATTTACAGATTTTGGCATACAATACTACAGCACAGGGTGAGACCTGTCTCTGAGAGACAGCTGAATGTGCAGACAGTATCTACACCAAGACGCACTATAATATAGAATAAATCCCACAGAACGAGACCACATCTAGGCCAGAGATCACTCTGAGTTCTGGGGCAAAGAGATGCTCAGACGACTCCAGGTTAGTATGTGCTCAAACCAAAAACAGATGGGACACAAGGCCATGTGTTAGTGTGAGTTTATGGAAGTTTAAAAACCTGGCTGAATAAATCAGTTTGTTTGGACAATTTCAGGCTGATTGCCAAAGGTGCCGAAATGTTCTCCTTCAAATCAAACCAAGTGAAAATACTGGTTTCAGGGCCTGCTTCCAACAGTTGAGAGCTGCTGGTTTGGCAAACCATGGGCAGAAAGTATGTGTAAAATGTCACATATTTAAAATCAGGAATGAAGCGGCTGTGTGCTTTCCTTTGTAATCATTAAGGAGTGTTGTACTGTGACCTCGTGTGGCGTTTCAGGCCTGTTGCAGTTACTGTGTTTGAATTTGGAAACAAAAATCAAGCTTATAGAGCACATAATAAAACTTCTTTAGATCTGGACAGTGGCTTGATTGTATTCGTACCCCTGGAACCTTTCACATTTTGTCACATCACAACCACAATCTTAAATCAATTACATTGGCAGTTTTGTGAAAGAGCAACACAAAGCACACAATTGTGAAGTGACAATTATACAATTCCCACATTTATAACAAAACAAAAAAACATGAAAAGTGCAGTGTAAATGTATTTAAATGTATTTAGGCCCCCTGAGTCAATACTTTATGGCAGTGGTTCCCAAAGTGGGGCTCGGGACCCCCGGGTGGTCCTGAGGCATGAGCTGGGGGTTGAGATGATCTCAAGATATAATTGAAAAGAAAATTATACTGTCATCCATGTGTTTTTAACCTGAATACAGAATCATTTGGCGAAATGAGGACAATGCAATAAACTATTCAAATAAACAATATTGAACCTAATTGTACATTGTACATTTTAAGCTGAAATTATAACGGGCGTCAATTTAATTTTGCTGTAGGGGTCCCTGGTCCTGGCATCAAACGTTTGGGAACCCCTGCTTTATGGAACTGCCTATTTGCAATTACAGCTGCAAATCTCTTGGGGTGTCTTTACATGTCGTTACCACCACCTACAGACGGACATTCTGCTTTGCAGAACAGCTCAAGTTCAGTCAGATTTGATGGAGAGCGTTTGTGAACTGCAGTTTTCAGTTTTCAACACAGATTCTCAGTAGACTTTGACTGGGGCCATTCTAACACAGGGGGCCATTCTAACACAGGGGGCCATCCATCTTCCCATCCACTCAGATCAGCTCCCTACCCCTGCTGGAGGAAATCACCCCACAGCATGCTGCGCCACAATATTTGACAGTGGGAATGTGTTCAGAGCGTAGGCTACGTTCACGCTGCAGGGTGTGAGGCCCAATTCGGATTTTTGTTTACATCAGACTTGTTTATGTGGTCTTTAACATTGTGTGTGGATTTATTTCCACATACAATGTGGCCTGGGTCGGCTTTGAATGAATCTGAATTGTGCTGTTCACACTGTCCTGAACAAATCGGATACAGTTAACATAAGCAAACATGTGCAGTGTGAACGTAGGAAGCGCCTCCTTCCACATGTTTGCTGTGTCCCCCACATGGCCTCTGGCAAACTGGACTTCTTATGGCTGTTTTTCCAACTGTGGCTTTCTTGGCATTCTTCCATAAAGGCCAGATTTGTGTAGTGCACGACTCATAGTTGTCCTGTGGTCCACAGGAAAATGGATTCCCTCCCCCCTGAGCCGAGTCAACACTTTTGCACGCTGCACGCTTTTCAGTTTATTTATTTATTTTCATATGGAAATAATTTTCCTTCCACTTCAAAACGGTGTGCTTTTTCATTAAATGCCAATAAAATGCATTTAAGTTTGTGGTCGTGATGTGACAAAATGTTGAAAAGTTCCAGGTGTAAATATACTTTTGTCTCTTCATCAGCACACAAGAAACTGTTTAGTGAGTGTGACATCTTTGTGTCATTTAGCCATTTAATCTGTTTACATGACACAGCCATGTTCAGTGGACTGGCTTCTTCTAGTCAGCTTCAGTGCTGCTCCTCTTAAAGAGGAAGTTGTCCACAGAAGGTCAGTTTGTGGTCAGTTTGTGGTCAGTTTGTGCAGGCTATCAAACACAGGTGCATGCTCAATGTGGTTTTTGTGCATGTCATTTGTTTGATGTAAGAGGTCACTGTAGTGCGCAGAGTTTTCTGTTGCTCCTACTGATCTTTTTTAACACATATTACACGCTGCACTGGTGTTTCACATTAGTTCACTGCGGGAGAAAAGCTTCATCTGCAGACGTGTGACGTTTTCAGTGTGAAGTCAACACTGCCTCTGACTGACATATAATAGGTGCATACATTGTCAACGTTTTAGAATCGCTAAAGTTTAAAACTGAGCTCAAGGGCAGGTCAGAATTCTCTGGTGGAATTTGCTGTTATAAAGCATATTTGGTGACCTAGTTTCTGGTTAATGACTGGGCCTATCCACATGAAACAAAACCACCTTCTCTTTCAGCATACATGAACAAAAGTTTAAGTATTTTTTTCGCAATAGCATTTCATAATAGCTAATAAACACAGCAGACAGTGGTGCAATTAAACACTAAAAATGTGATTGTTATGAGTTGAATACAATTTCAGCCCTGAGCAAGTATGTGGAGCCGATTCCTAACAAATAATGACACCGTTCAACAGTTGTTGGATTTCTATTTCAAAAACACTAAATCTCCCATACAGTCACGTGGAGCTCACAAATTCGCCGCGGTTCCGGTAGTGAATTTCAAATTAAATTTTAATTTAAAATGGACGCTAGCAGCTATGACAGAGCCACACATGTCAATCTAATTGTAGAACGTAAACACCTATTACTGGAAAAAGAGGACATTTATGACAAATATGGGATTTGTATTACAATATTTGTATTATTAAATGACCACAATCTTACTAAGAATTGCTTTTATTTCATACCATTTAGATTAACGGTAGATTGAGATAAACATAACCCTTATGATTGCAGTTTTGAATAAGAAATATAAGAAAAGCATGATTTTCCCTCTACTTTTCAAATTAGTGCTAGCGTTTCATATTCCCAGAAAACTCAAGAGCTATACTTAATTTTGTACGGTTAATCAGCTAATCTTTTTCTTCTTTATTGGCAAAGTTACTTTACTTTGTGTCTTAAAGTTTCTTGCAGATTGATCAAAAATCTATTGGGGGATGATTTTTCTGCAAAAGTTAGAGTTTGCTGAGTATCGCAGGCGGTGGACACGCACTGGCCGTCCCTGGAAAGCCTCCATCAAAGGCGCTTTTGAGCACCTGGTCCAGGTTTGAGACCATGATGAAGTCCAGATCCGCTCGCACGTTGGCCGGTAGATCCTCCAGGTCCTTCTCGTTGCGCTTGGGCAGAATGACACACTTGACTCCGGCCCGGTGAGCTGCCAGGACCTTGTCTTTGATGCCGCCCACCTGAGGAGACGGAGCATTAATCGACCAGCAGCAGACACATGTGGCTCAAAGTGGGCAAAGAAACATACAGGCAGCACCAGCCCTCGCAAGGTGATTTCTCCGCTCATAGCCACGTCCGAGCGCACTAGTCTTCCACTGAACAGAGAAGCCAGGCATGTCACTATGGTAACGCCTGCCGAAGGGCCGTCCTTTGTGACTGCTCCAGCAGGAAAGTGGAGGTGGATGTCTGAGCCTTCCAGTGGATCTGAAGCCCCTATAACTGTATCAAGAATATTGAAGATCAGGTCCGTAATGCAGTGTCTATGGCAGATCTCATGCAGCCCTTGTCAAAATAAAATACACAATTTATATTTGGCCTATGTTTAATGCAGTGCAACCATCTCAATTTAGTTGAACCAATATCGTTTTTTTCATGACTGATGCCGATGTTTTTTAGTTTAGAGCAGCTGATGGCCCAATAAGATCCAATAATATTTTGAAGCGAACATACAGGGCTGACTTGGATTTACCCCAAATGATGAGATATGCAATAACTTTAAAACACAATTACACTGCTACAGCCCTGTTTCACTGCAACCCTTTAAGAGAGCAGTCACATACATACACGGGCCTTTTCCATTAGCACCTACTTGGCTCCACGAAAGGCCTGCTTTAGTGCATTTCCATTTGGCGCTACCTCCTCACTTTAAGTACCGTCTTCCCCTTTGGGCCAAGTCGAGCCAAGCAGGGACTAAACGTGACGTCCACAAACCGTCAGAGGCTGATTGGGAAGTGTAATGTTTCTGCATGCTGTGCACGACAGGAGACATGAAGAGAGTCTTAAAAGATTTGTATGAATCCCCCAGGAACAAACAACGTCCTATTGTCCTTCTTTAACAACGATAAAGAAGGGCAATATGGCAGATACATGCTTTTGCACAGAAAAATTACAATAAACTGCTCAGGAAGTGAGTTTACTGTAGCTCTAATCTTCAGAAGTTAACCGACTCTTCCAGCATGGTCAACAAACTCACGTGAGGATCTACACTCGCTTAATTTGACTTAGTTTTTAGTTTTGTTTTGTTTTTTGTAAAGAGCGCTTCAAACTGGATTAATAGTGATGTTTTGTCGACTGGGCTGCATTGAACTGAGGAGTAAAATACGATAGGGACATGGATGAACGCTGTAGTTAATTAGTTAAAGCTCCACTTATATGGCAGTTGCTAGTGTAGCAGTATCACTGATGTTTTATGGTTTCGATATCGTAGTGTGTAGCAGTTTTGTAATGTAGACCAGTTTTTCCACAGCACCACTGAGCACCAGTTGAAATATGGAAATGCAACTAGGGCCACGAGCGCAGAGCAGAGTAGGACTAAGAGAAAAAATGTTACACTTACATATTCAAAACGAAGCATAATTTATCTCCTTTAATTAGATTGTTTTATATCAGTCTATATTTGGTTTTAATATGATTTGATTACTTTTATGTAGTAATAATATGATTTGGGCTGAGTAAACTCTGCTGATACAGGATCATCAGAAGCCAAAAATGTCAGTGTTGCGTACTGTTAGTGAGTTGTTGGTAGGTTTTTAGCGTTTGGCGCGTAGCCAGCTGATGGCAAGGTGGGGGGGGGCCGACTCCTTCATGACGTATCCCCAGCTGACCAGTGAGCGTTAGATGTCCCTCCCCTTCTGTACGACTGGCCTCCACAAACATGATCTCACCGCCCAGAGGAGTCCAGGCCAGACCTAAGGCTACACCCTGGCAGAGTGAGGCGCTCTGACACCTAACAACACACAACATATGTGAGACGGCAACGGACTGACTTCAAACAATGACCCAAAGTATGACAATGAAAACATAATTGAAACATAAAGATATGAACAGAGGTGAGAGAGAGCTTTCCTATCAGCCTCAAATTAAAGTGTCTGTATTCATCTAATGCAGATGTGGTGTTGCAGAACTTTACCTCCATGTCAAATACAGGAGGGCCCAGGGATGTCTCTGATGGCAGCGTGGTCTATCACTATGGGCATCTCAGGAGGAGCTTCCTTAGCTGATAATAAACACTGAATTAGTCATCTTTACCAAAACATTGACACTAACACAAAAGACACTGTTGATAAGTTTGTAAAACTGTTTAAGAAACACTCCAATTGTAACTGGGAAAGAACAACTAGAGCAAAAACTCAAAAAGACTCATGTTGGTAATTACACGGCTGGTAATATAAAAATAGCTGATGTTTTTGTGAGTTGCAGTATACATCTATTAAGTGGAGTTGAGAAAACTGTAGCAAGGTGAACAGCTTTGAACAACATAGTAAAAAATGCATGACAAATATAAAAAAGGATGAATATAATGCAATAAATCAGAGAGCTCCTTACTATTTCACTTTTATAATTTCCTTTACATTAGCCAGGAGAGCCAGGAGGACCAGGAGGGCCATGGAAAAGCTAAGGGCAGGTTGCACTGCAATATCAATACATTTACATATTGTTTTGCACTACAAATGTATAAAAACCTGTGTCCTTACTGTGACTGCATCGCCACAAAATTGACTCTTAAATGGCCTTCTGCTTTTTTTGATGGAAATGTCGTTCTGTTAGCAATAATATTTCACAATATGGCATCATTTGTATTTATCCATTAAGTATGTTTCAAAGTATGCTTTTAACTTTCTTTTTCCCATTTCCCGTAGGCGATGCTCCACCTACAGAAAGCTACATGGTGTCATGTCAAGAGGATGATTTAGGATGGTGATGTGAGAGGGCACTCTGGTTCCACATAGATAGACAAAAACAAATGAACTGCTCTCACCCGCCTGCTGACCCTGGTATTCAGAGATCAGACCCTTGGTGTTATTTTGACCCTCAGCCACCTTCACAGCCACTGCACGGCACACAGTCCCAATCTTCCTCTCTAGAGCGCGCACTCCAGCTTCACGAGTATACCTGAAATCACAAAAAACTGTGCAATTTGGAGATTGGGATGCCAGGATTATTAGGTTAATCGATAATCATGATTATTCAAGTCACAATATAATCGTAAGAACCAAAAACTAATCATCTTGACGATTTTAGAAGCAAAACTTTTTAGTTAAATTTATAGAACTTTTTATCTGGCTGTTTATATCAAATTTCACTTTATATTGTCTTTCTCAAAGTTCAATTTCATAAAGCTGATTACAAACTTGAGGAATAGTAACATGTTAGACAAAGGGAATGACAGAAAATTCAAGATTTCACTGTTGTTTGGTCACAGTCTCAATAAATCATGAATAATCGTTAAATTATGATCGTATACAAATATTCAGTTGTAATCATCTAGTCATCTGGACACTTTTTTTTAAACAAGATGTTTCAACAATCATCCAAGAGTCATCAATCTGCGGATCTAGTCTGAGAACTCCAATATTTATCCTACTCTGAGTAAGACGTGCCGCACTGTTTACATATTTGTATGCACCGTTTTAAGTTTCCCCTGAAACAAATCATCTTTGTTACCCTAACAGCCCTGTTATGGGCCATGTAAATCCTATTGTTAGCTGGCTTCAGCTCCCTCATTACTGATGAGTACCTGATTAGCATCTGAATGGCCTGGGCTGATGTGGCCCATGGCCTCAAAATGCTGATGTACATTACCAGTAAATTGAAACTTAAACCTCTGTTCCTGTTTAAAGAGGGATTCTCTTTTTAAACAAAAATAGCCTCCTTATCTCCTCTTTCAAACCATCTCTTCTCCTGCTTAGAATCTTCACCTCACCGTCTTCAATAAAGTGGTTTGTGGCTTTAAGATGAAGGTGCACGGCTCCCTGTAATTTATATTGAATACTGCCTATTCAGTATAAATTAAATCTTAACAAGAAAATCACTGAATTATAACTAGATTTGAACATGTTTTCAAACATGTTTTGTTATAATTTCATAGTATATTTTGAAACAAGACAATTTACCATTATCATTACCATTATTAGTAATTTTGAGACCGATAAATGTGACACACATTTGTTTAAAATGCTCAGTGCTATAGAAACGGTCCTCCATGGCTATAGCATTTATGCACTTAGAATCAAAACATCAGTTTCTTCTATATCACAAAAGTCCTTCAAATCAGGAAGGAATCATATGACTGAAACCAATGAATATGGAACTATAGATGTCGCGTTTATGTATTTTACAGCATTTAAACATGTTTTATGCGTGTTCGGATATCCTGTTGAAAAAGTTGACGAAAACAGAAGCAGTTAGTCCCATCCTGTGAAGCATTTACCTGGCGATAACAACCTGAGTGGTGCATTGTGGGATATGTAGCTGTTGAGGAGTAAGTCCGTGCTCCTCCAACTGCTTTGGGATCAAGTGCCTGTGAGCAATCTCCATCTTTTCCTCCTGCGTGTACCCTACAACAGATTAAAAAATGTCGAGGTGTATAAAGCCTTTCTGCTCCACTAAAGATGATCAGCAACATGAGAATCAAACTTGCCGAAAAAATATGTGGTTAAAAATATGCCACTGTTCATGTTATACAATAAGCAGTAGCCTGTTTCACCAAGCCCTGGCAAACTTTTCAGGCCGGGATCCCGAAAACAACCATACAAATGGCCTGGGAACCCCATCCAAAAAGTTTGCAAGATTTAACTGTAGTTTATTGTGTGGTTTGACCTAATTTCCATAAAATATGCTGTTATCGATTAATAAACAGATTAAACATGTGCCACTCGGTGGTCGAGAGGATAGCACACGTGGGCTCCATTGTGAGCAACCCCCAGCGTGTCCTCCCCATTACTGATATACTGTCCTGTCTAATAAAGCCTTAAGGACCCAAAAAATACTTATCCTAAATAAAATCCTAAATAATAATACATTTCAAAATAAATACAGTGTCAGAATTTTAAGAAGTCATATTACAACCCCCCTGGCAAGATGTTTTATGTCCCATCTTGACCGCTGCCTTTCACAAGAACAGGCCTTTTATACAGAACAAAAACAAACAGATTTCTAAAAAATGCTATTCTTTAACTATTTATTTGACATTCTGTGAGAATAGTTTGAAAAACATAAAAAGGTGAAAAAGTCTTGAGACTCGTCCTGACATGTGAACCCACCTGGTACCTGCAAGACCTCCATTCGATCGAGCAGTGCTGGGGGAATGGTCGCTGTGGTGTTAGCAGTGGCAATGAAGAGGACTTGGGAGAGGTCAAAAGCAACATTTAGGTAATGATCTGTGAAGCTGTGGTTCTGCTCTGGATCAAGGACCTATGGAGGATAAGATCATTTAAAAAAACGTTTAAGACAGTTAATGAATAAAATACTTAGAAAAAGCATGTGATATAGGTATATTATGAGACAATCCAGGTCATCTGGTTTTGTGTGGGCCCGGTGTCCCTCCTTGAATAAAGGGGTTTGATAAGGGCAATGGTGAATGTGAAGCATTTGCTTTGGAGCCCATTGGTGGGGTCTTGGGGGTTGCCAGAGTTCTGGTCGTTATTCGAACCCATCGGGCTATGGATCAAGGAATTCATTGCAGAAGAGCTGGCTAGTTCTGTGCTAGCTCTGTCATAGGACTCTGAGCCGGGTCACGCTGTCTGTTCAGTTCACATATTTTTGGGGAATTATGGCTTCTGTTTATTTGTGCACCATCAGAAAAAAACACTTATTGCATAGCTAAACAATGATTAATGTATCGGTGAAGACGAAATCAAAAGGCATTCTAACTGCACTATTTTACAACAGTGTTCTCTGCTGGTTTTCTCTGCTCTCACTTTCATCTTCACCTTAACACATCACCATCTAAGGAAGGGGGGGTTCTGAATCTGCTGGGTTGATCACCTGAAGAATTTTTCTTCCAGGATATCTCTATACTTTGCCACATTCAGCTTTCCTTCAATTGCAACCAGTGGTCCTGTCCCTGCTGAAAAACACCCCTCCACAGCATGATGCTACCACCCCCATGTTTCACTGTTTCGATTGTATTGGGCAGGTGATGAGCAGTGCCTGGTTTTCTCCACACATATTGCTTGGAAAGAATGACAAAGTTCCATCTGGTTCTCATCAGACCAGAGAATTTTATTTCTCATAGTCCGGGAGTCCTTCATGTGTTTTTGGCAAACTCTATGCAGACTTTCATATGTCTTGCACTGAGGAGAGGTTTCCATCGAGCTACTCTGCCATAAAGCCCAGACTGGTGGAGGGCTGCAGTGATAGCTGACTTTGAGGAACTTTCTCCCATCTCCCTACGGCATCTCTGGAGCTCAGCCACAGTGATCTTTGAGTTCTTCTTTACCTCTCTCACCAAGGCTCAGTTTGGCGGGATGGCCAGGTCTAGGAAGAGTTCTGGTCGTCCCAAACTTCTTCCATTTAAGGATTATGGAGGCCACTCTGCTCTTGAGAACCTTAAGTGCTGCATTCTTTTGTAACCTTAACCTCATGATTCTCATTTGCTCTGACATGCACTGTGAGCTGTAAGGTCTTATATAGACAGGTGTGTGCCTTTCCTAATCAAGTCCAGGAGTAGAACAATCTCAAGGAGGATCAGAAGAAATAGACAGCATGTGAGTTAAATATGAGTGTCACAGCAAAGAGTTGGAATACTTATATTTCAGTTTTTCTTTTTTAATACATTTTCTAAAATGTCTATATTTTCTGTTTTTTTTCTGTGAAGATGAGGTGCCGAGAGTACATTAATGACAAATAAAATTTACTTTTTGGATTTTAGCAAATCGGTGCAATGAAACAGAGTGAAACATTTAAAGGGGTCTGAATACTTCCCAATATAGTTTTCATATTCATCATCGTCATCATCATTACAGTAATCATCGTCATCACTCTTATCAATAAATATTCCCTCGTATTCCATTGTTGTAGCATCGTCCTTTTCTGTTTTTAGACTCAATTAAAAGGTCTTCGTCTTTTATTATAGCCACGTTATAATGCTAGATAAATTTTTTGTTTCAATTGAGATGTTTATCTAGAGCTCAAAAACACAAAATGTATTAACCTCCATGTTTTGAAGGTGCACTAATCTACAACGACTTTGAGGACAAAAGTGACACTAAGGGACGTATTTTGCCCCCTCCTTCATGACGTTAACACTGGCGTAAAGAGGCTGTACTTGGCTGCTGGAGGATGGAGAGGGATGTTGCCAGTCCAAGATGGCTGCCATCTGGTTCTCTTCATTGTTTTTATGAACAGAATATCTAGATGCAGTCAAGGGAAGGAGGATGTCAGGATTTCATCTCTGCTGTTTGCAGATGATGTTGTTCTGATGGCTTCATCAAACCTGGACCTTCAAAACACACTGATTGTGAAGCGCCTGGGATGAAAATCAGAACCTACAAATTTGAGACCATGGTTCTCAATCGGAAAAAGGTGGCTTGTCCCCTCCAGGAGGATGGGTACTCCCTGCACCAAGTGAAAGAGTTCAAGTATCTCTGAGTCTTGTTCACAAGTGGGGGAAAGATGGAGCATGAGATTGACAGGCGGATCAGGACAGGGTCTGCAGTGATGCATTTGCTGTATCCAATTGTTGTGGTGAAGAAGGAGTTGAGTCGAAAGATAAACGCTCTCAATTTACCAGTCAATCTTCTGTATGTTCCTACCCTCACCTATGGTCATGAGCTTTGGGAAATTACTGAAAGGAAAAGATCATGGTCAAAGGTTTCTTCTGCAGGGTGGCTGGCTCCCTCAGAGATAGAGGGAACATTGCTCCTCACCCTAAGCTGTGCGTGTGTGTGTGTGTGTGCAATCGCGCACTGCAGAAAATCTATGCAGCGTACAAAATAAAATTCACCATAAACGCATTAATTAATATCTAATATTAGACCTAATCTAATCTAATTAAATAGACCAATAATGTGTTTTTTGTAAATTTTTTCATTGTAACACAGTGACTGACAGGTGTCCAGCCAATGATACGATACGGTTTACTTACGCTACGCACAAGTACGCAGCCAATCGTAGCATTGGATAGTGCTTGCATAATGTGCCCGGCACATACGCACCATGCAGGTATGCTAGGTAATAACAATGCGGCGGAGTTAAGCGACACGCGCAACTCAGTCCGTAATATCATGGCGAAACGAACGGGCAGCACCAGCGATACATCCACTGGCAGTGGCACTCACCAAGCCAAAGCAAAAAAGAAATGCGGTTCTTTTAGAATGGAATGGCTGTCGCAGTATGTGCAAATAGAAGAACAAGCGGTGAAACTGGGTGATTTTTTTAATTTTTCCTGTAAGAAAGGTCTGCTCTGCAAAACATGCAGCGAAGCCAAAGTAGCAAATGAGCTTTCAGTAGGAGAAATGTGGACTGAATGGAAGTTGGACAACCTCAAGCGTCACATTCAGCAGAAAAGTCATTTGAAAGCTGTTGGACTTGTACAAACTCAAGGTAGGAAAGGGGATTGGTACATTATTGTGGGAGAGCGCAAAAGACCGCGAGGAAAGGAATGAGCTGCCACCCAAAACAAAATATGACCTCAAGAAAGTTAAAGTTCTCATTGACAATATTTTACTTGCCATTAAAATGAATGCATCAGTGCTGTCAGTTCAACAAATCCACTATGACATGGCTAAGTATATGAGTATACCAGAAAGATGGCAAAGCAAAAACGATGCCTTTGAATTTGTAAACTCAATCAATGCGATAGTGCAGAATGACACTACGTGCAGTATTAAAAATGCACCCTGGCATACCCTGATAGTAGATGAGAGTACAGACATATTAGTACACACAATGCTCGTCCTATATATTAAATACAGGAAGGAAAATTATGTTAACTATAAAACTGTGTTTGGTGGCATCATCCAGCTGACAGCACTGCTCAGGATATTGTGCAGGCAATAACTCAGTCTTACTCCTAACATGGACTGGACATGCAGACAATAGTGATGCGGACCTCCGATGGTGCCTCAGTTATGCTGGGAAAACACAACGGAGTTGCGGCTTTGTTAAAGCGCCAAATACACACCTAACTGAACAACATTGTGTGGCCCATAGAGAGGACTGTGGATGTGGAAATCTCTTCTTAGAACTGTGTATTCCACTTTCTCTCGGTCCACTGTGAAGAGGGCCAAAATGGAGGACCTAGCAAAGTTTCTTGATGAAGATAAACTGTCATTCAGTAATCTGAACGAAGTGCGATGGCTGTCGCGGCACCAAGCTGTCAATGCAGTTCTGAGGAACTACACTGTGCTTACAGAATTCTGCAAAAGAGAATTCACCGATAACAGAGATCCAGTGGCAAAGTACTGCTACAAAAAGCTGAGTGATCCAAAGTTCAAGGTTACTGCCACTGCTTTGGGAGATGTTTTGTGAGAGCTGGCACAACTCTGCCTCACTTTTCAAAGACGCAACCTGACTGTGATGGAAGGACACTGCTTTGCTAGAGCAAAGATAGAGAAGTTGCGTTCCCATTACTTGAAGAAGAAGGATGTGCAGTGGAGTGACCGTGTCAAAGAGGCAATGGGGACCTCATTAGCTGATGGCAGAAATACTGGTGAGATTACTCTTTTCATTTGTAAGCTCTGTGATCACATGGATGCTTGTTTTCCAGAGGATGAATTAAAGGAGTGGTCTGCATTTGACATTGAAGCATTGAGCTCAGACATCAGCAGACATTGCCAAACTGGCAAAGAAGTATGGGGCATTCTCCACCACCCACTGTCTATGGAGGCTATTAACAGTCAATATGCTGAATTCAAGTACATAATGAAGCAAAAACTTAAACAGGGGTCAATCAGCACATTCTCAGATATGGTTTCTGCAGCACTTAGATGTGAGGAGTTTAAGGAGATCTCACAGCTTGTGGATATTTGTGCTACATTTCAAGCTTCCAGTGCAGATTGTGAAAGAGGATTTAGTTTAATGAATCATATCAAAACAGCATCCAGAAATCATCTTGAAATGGCACATATGGACCAGCTGATGCGCATAAAGTCAAAGCAAGAAGCAGACAAACCCATAAACCTGGACAAAGTGTAGAAGTGAGAAGGACAGACCTGAAAAATAAGGTAAAATTAGAGTCGAAATGTGTGCATATTCTAGTGACAGTTATTAAGATTTTTTATTTATGGATATTAATCATTAAATGCTGTTACTACTAGATAATTTATGGGTAGTAGAAATGCTAATTAAAAAACTGAGTTACAGGAATTTACACTGTATCACAAGCTACAGCACATGTCATTGAGCAAAATGTGAATGTTTTAATGTGAACAAAATGATATGGCTGAAAGGTCTATATGTCTCATTTCTTCCAGAACAGGACCCTCAGCCAGGCCACAACTGGACCACAGCCAGGCCAAAGCAGGACTCTTCCCATGGCCAAAGCAGGACTGACACATATAACATATAATATACTATACATCTCATGAACAACTTTTTGTCTTTTTCATTTTGTGGGCCAAAATAAAAGTAAACGAAGGAAAATTGCCGCTGTAATTTAATTATTTTAATAAGCCATGTAACTTGCTATGATCCAAGGTTTTGAACAGGTGTGATACTGGTGTGTGGCCACAGCGTAAACATCTCATATTGCTCACAGTGGTCCTCAGTGTGCTCAGGGAACTTGTGAGTTTGCCCAGACACATGAAAAATTAGAGGGAACATTGGTGAGGAGCTAAGTCACACAGGAAGAGCTCGGAGTAGAGGCGCTGCTCCTCAACATCGAGAGGAGCCCGCTGAGGTGGCTCGAGCATCTGTGCCGGATGCCTCCTGGACGCCTCCTGGGTGTCTCCCTGAGGAGGTGTTCCAGGCAGGCCCTGAGGAAGACCCAGGACACACTGCAGGGAATATGATTCTTGGCTGGCCTGGGAAAGCTTAGGGATACCCTCGAAAGAGCTGAAGGACATTTGTGTGGAGAGGGAAATCTGGACATCCTTGCTCAGACTGCTGCCTCCACGACCCAGCCCCATATAAGTGGAAGACGATGGATGGCTGGATAACTTGGTCATTCCTTTATATTATTCTCTGCTAGCCTCTTCCTCACAGCAATTAAGTATCTGATGAGCATTTGACTGGCTTTGGAGTTTTTACAGTGGTTTAAGTATGTTCTTGTACACGTAAAAATAAAGTATCTGTTCAAAGGAGGATTTTTTTTTTTAAATTACCTTCTCCGCCCGTCTTTCAAAGAGTCCCTTCTCCCTGCTTAAAATGTGTGTCTTCCAATTAGTTGGCTTTTAGATGAAGGTGGATGGTGGATAGTGGACTGCACACCTCATGATCGAGTGGCTATTGTGTTGAAATAGTCATTAGTGGTTGTATTACAACGCAAGTAGTGCTGCAACTAATTGTTACGCAAACCCATTATTTGGCAACAGATTTAAAAATATATTTTTTTTACTAAACTGAAGATTTGACGCTCGATCATGATTGAAAAAATCCTAAACATTTTCAGCACATGACATGGAGTCTTTGTCCAATGATTCAACTACTAATGAAACTAATGCAAAAATTCAGACCGGAAGACCTTCGCCTGGCGAGCTACACCTGTTTTAAACTCCGCGCTCCATTTCCCCAGTCAGCTGCAGCTCACACAGCCCTCCTCCAGCCCAGCATCACCTTTGCAGAGGATTCATCAGTTTATTTTTCTTAGCCTTTTTCATTTTTAACCATTACCAGAGTCAAGGCCCCAGGGGAAAGACTCATTTCTCATATCCTGCTCTGCACCTCCTACACATTGCTTGTTGTTCCCTGCTGGGTTGCCCAAAATATATTATAATCTTCCTAACGCACACTTTTGCCTCTAGTCGAGTATGTCCAGAATTACTACTAGTCGATGATTATTTCAATCACTTATTAGTTGTGATCAATTTGATTATGGGTTTAGGCCCTACACACATAATCTGGCTCACGCTCACGATTGATCTGTGCCTCACTCTGAATTGAGTTCTTCACATGAATCAATCTGGGAAGACTCTCGCCAAAAAGCCGTTGGGATGTTAAAAAAATACTTCATGCTGATTGGTCAAAGCGTAAAAACAGTGGAAGAAGCTGAAAAATCTAAATTGTGTTGAATCCAGGGTTCAGAAAAGCACAGTCCTCCTTCTTTCTTTCAGATTTCTTTCCACAAATGTACAGAGCACCATTGTGTGGACGTTTTTGCAGTGGTGTGCAGTCAGGGCAATCAAGGCAATCAGTGATTGTCCAATAATGTGAAAAATAAAGCTAACCTCTAGTAGGGCAGCAGCAGGGTCTCCTTGCAGACTCTTTGCCAGTTTATCAACTTCATCCAAAAGGAACACAGGATTATTCACTCCTACGGTCTTCAGCCCATTGATAATTCGACCTGGCATGCTGCCCACATACGTGCGTCTGGAGATGTAGGAAAGAAAAAGAGAAGAAAAGTTATTCTCAGTAAAACAAGAATAACTTCAAAACGAACGTCAAAGCTTGTCATGTTATAGCTAATTATAAAGAAAAGAAAAGTTCCAAAATTCTCATGGAGATCCTGTCTCAGTTAATCAAGGTTTATGGTGCTCATTGGTAACATGCACAAGAAAAAAAGGAAGCCAAGGCAGCCTTCTCAGGATACCACCCTGAAGAAGGCTGCCTTGGCTTCCAGAAAACCACTATGCGTGGGAATGAAATCAGCACAAGCCATTTTAAAATGTTTTAAAACAATGCCATAGCCCAGACAAAATAAAGGCTTTTTAAACTTTGATTACATGAAGAGTGCCTTGACTTCCCTTTTTCTTCTTACGACTTATTTACTACAGCATGCACCTTTACAGGCTTTACAGCTTAAGATGTACACAAAGCATTAGGGCTGCAATGATTACTCGAGTAAATTGAGTAATTCGATTACAAAAAAGCTTCAATTGTTAC
Source organism: Chaenogobius annularis (assembly GCA_015082035.1). Lineage (NCBI taxonomy): Eukaryota > Metazoa > Chordata > Actinopteri > Gobiiformes > Gobiidae > Chaenogobius > Chaenogobius annularis. Next base: position 55,666 of record BJKM01000398.1, read on the forward strand.
ATTTATTGCCTCGATGATTAATTTACATATTTAATTAAAAATACGTGAATCAGTGGCCCGCCGAGCACACGGAACGACTTGTGGTGCTTTTGTTTCACAAATGTGAATGACTCGAAGTCTAAATGAAATTTTTTTAAAATTAAAATCACATCTAAATACAAAGTTGTGTGTAGGTGTCAAAACAAATGTTTTCTGAGCACTCAAACCTCAAATGCAAGAGTTTGAAAATTACTAAAACGGATGAAAATAAAATAAAAATTTGAGTAAGCTAATGATGTGCCGACCATTGTAACAAGTAAATTTAACATAATATTCTTCCTTTAAGAAGTGATTTGAGACAACAAGAAATCAAATTAGAATTTCTAAAGCTAAGATATTTACCTGTGAGGTTGCAATTCTCAAGCAGGTTTTCCCATAGGGTCTTTACATTTTCAATTTTCTCTCTGAGTCTGTATGCTAAAATAGCATTTTAATTTCCATTGGACCTTCTAAATCCAATAAAAAGCATTGCAGTATCCATTTGTAGGGTCAGAACATTCAGCCTTTTAAATTACATTCCACTGGTTCCAGAAAAACATACAATATTAAAATGTTCACAGTTATACAATCGAACAATTTGGCCACATAACCTCTTACCAATTTTCTGATTTGGAATTTGAAATGGTTTTCCTACTAACCTATGTCCTCTAATGTCTGACTGGTCACAGACCCCTCCAAGAGCGATGCGGTGAAACTCTCTGCCCAGGGTCCGAGCGATAGATCGACCCACACTCGTCTTACCAACACCCGGTGGGCCCACAAAACACAGAATGGGTCCCTGGCCAGAAATGTGGGCATATTATTTCTTTAGATAAACTCAACAAACTAAAGTAAATCTAGTTTCCAAGCACCTTTAGTGAGGTCTTCAGCTGTCGAACAGCCAGATACTCCAGCACACGTCTCTTCAGCTTGTCCATGGCATAGTGGTCATTGTCTAGAAGAGTCCGAGCAGCACTAATGTCCAGGCAATCTGAAAATGTATAAATGAATATAGTATATAGTATATAGTATACACTAATGCCATACGAAAGTTCACTGGCTCAAACATGCCCATGTCAGTACGAAGTGCATTGTTCCCAGTTTAACATAAAATTCAAGCTTTAACTTGTTGTACAGACAATTCTTCACAACAAGCCATGTCATAGTGGATGTTCTACACAATTTTGTGAATAGGCAAGGCAAGGCAAGGCAAGTTTATTTGTAGAGCACAATTCGTACACAAGGCAATTCAAAGTGCTTCACACAACAGGAAAAAAATGCATTAAAATCACAAAGACATGGCAGAAATCACAATCTTAGTTCAAGACATAAAAGAGAAGAGTGCAAAGACAAGCATTTCAGTCATATGCACAGCCAAACAAAACAGTTTTTAGTTTAGATTTGAACATTGCCAGAGTAGCGGCCTGTCTCACATCCTCAGGAAGACTGTTCCAGATTTTTAGCTGCATAAAACTGAAACGCACATTCCCCATGTTTAGTCCTGACTCTGGGCACCAGCAGGAGGCCGGTCCCTGAGGTCCTCAGAGTCCGAGATGGTTCATATGGCACTAACATGTCCGAGATGTACTTTGGTGCTAGGCCATGGAGAGACTTGTATACAAGCAGAGCTGCTTTGAAGTCTATTCTCTGAGCCACAGGGAGCCAGTGCAGAGACCTGAGCACAGGACTAATGTGATCGTACTTCCTGGTTCTAGTCAGGACCCGAGCAGCGGCGTTCTGGATGTACTGCAGCTGTTTTACAGCTCGTTTGGAGAGGCCAGTGAGCAGGCCGTTACAGTAGTCTAATCTACTAGAGACAAACGCATGGATAAGTCTCTCCAGGTCTGGTTTAGACACTATACTTTTGATTTTGGCAATGTTTTTTAGATGGTAAAAAGCTGCTGATGTGATTGATCTGACGTGGCTGTTAAAATTCAAATCTGAGTCCATTATTACCCCCAGATTTCTAACTTGATGTGTAGGTTTTAGAGTGAGACTCTGGAGGTGACAGTTAACAATTTCTCTTTGTTTCTGTGGGCCAAAGACGATGATTTCAGTCTTGTCAGAGTTCAGCTGGAGAAAGTTGTTTTTGCATCCACACACTGATCTGTTGGATGCAGTGACAGAGTGAATCCACTGGTCCATATTCACCTGCCGTCAGTGGAAACATAGATCTGAGTGTCGTCTGCGTAATTGTGATAGGACACATTCTCGCTGCGTATCAACTGACCTAACGGCAGCATGTAGAGGTTGAACAGAAGGGGTCCAGGATTGACCCTTGGGGCACCCCACAGGTCAGGGGCATCTGGTCTGAGACACAGTTACCAATTTCGATAAAGAATTTCCTGTCTTCCAGATAGGACTTTAACCAGTTTAGAGCAGTGCCAGTGATGCCCACCAGTCCTCTAGTCTCTGTAAGAGGGTCCCATGATCGACAGTGTCAAAAGCAGCACTCAGATCTAACAGAATTAAGACTGAGGCTTTGCCCGCGTCAGTGTTCAGGTGGATGTCATTTGTCACCTTGACAAGAGCAGTCTCAGTGCTGTGATGAGGTCTAAAACCTGACTGGAAAACATCAAATGAGTTGTTTATTAAGAGGAAATCAGTGAGCTGTTGGTAAACAACCTTTTCAAGGACTTTGCCCCAAAATGGCAGATTAGAGATGGGCCGGTAATTACTCAGTACTGCGGCATCAAGACTGCTCTTCTTTAGGAGAGGCTTTATGACCGCAGTTTTCAAAGACATTGGGAATGTTCCAGATTGAAGCGACATGTTAACTATGTTGAGTGAGTGGTGCTAACAAACTGTTCAGCACAGACTTTAGAAATCTGGTGGGTAACACATCGAGGGCAGCATGTAGATGAACTCAGACTGGTGATGATCTCCTGGACAGTTTTGTCAGTTACAGGTGCAAAGTGAGTCAGCTCTAAGTGTGTAGGTGGTTTGAGGGTTATTTTATGCATTGTAGAATTGATAGCATTTTTAATGCCCTGAACTTTGTCATTAAAGAATAATGCAAACTCATTACACTTGGATGTGGAAATGAGTTCTAACGGCAGCTGAGCTGGAGGGTTTGTTAATCTGTTTACTGTGGCAAACAGGACACGCGAGTTGTTACTGCAGCTTCCAATTATTTCAGAAAAATATCCTTCCCTAGTTCTACATAAAATGAGGTTGTACATGTACAACTTCTCTCTGTAAATCTCTTTCTGAACCTGGAGCTTCGACTTGCGCCATTTTCATTCGGCCCGACGGCACTCCCTTTTCTGTGCCCTGACCGAATCATCATTTCTCCATGGCGCCTTCTGCTTATTTTTAGCAATTTTAGCCTTCATAGGGGCAATGGTGTCGAGAACATTCAAAACACTAGATGTAACAGAGTTCAACAAATCATTTACATTAGAACATGAGACATTTTCAAAGTTATGAAATATCCCCTAAAGTATCTTCCGGTTGGTGTTTTTCATTTACATTTGCATGTTTTCATTGATAATATACTGTACTTTCAGAATATTTCTAATGGTTAAAATAAAGAAGAGATTATAGAAACATTGCTTACTCCAGAGCTTCTCAAAGTGGGGAGCGCGCCCATTTGGGGGGGGCGCAGAGCCGGGCCAAGGGAGGCGCGAGACATTTTAAAAAATGTGCGCACATTACGCGTGACAGTATTTTGAGCAACAGAAAAACGCCCAGTGCCAACACAGGGTCAATCTCTAAATACAAGAGAGCAACCGAGGAGTGGGTCAGCCTGCCTCTGTGCCCCTCACACATGTCTGCACTGTCCCACTGCAGACAGGTGACTGACCTGCCCTGTCTGCAATTATTACAGTTATTCAGAACAAACCAAAGAAAGACGGTTCTGTGAAATGAAACTGAAAATAGGGTAATTTAGCCTATTTTGAACTCTATTATTACAGTTATTTCAGGGTAATATTCCATTATATTTATAATATTTTTCCGAGGCTGTGGTGGAGGGGCGCGGATAATTTTTTTATCTCCTAAAGGAGGGCGCACCAGAAAAAGTTTGAGAAGCTCTGGCTGACTCTCATTGGCCCTCATTCATCTATATTGCAGATCCTAACGTACATAGTTGTACGTTAGTTGGTGATAAATGCGGCAAGTGAAAATCAGCATTTATCACCGAAATGCATAAAAATAAGAATCATGTTGTTTTGACTCATTGGAAAACACAAAAAATTACTAGGCCTAATACACCCGTGTGTCTCTGGTCCAGGCTGATGGACACATGTTGATTTATGTTGTTGTTTTCACAGTTACTGCAATAATCTCATTAAGAGTTTTGAACCTTGAAACAGCACAGCCTCAACAAAGTATAAGGAATATTCTACTGTCCATACGATTGTTAAATTACAATAATTTAACAGCATTTTTTTTTTTTTACCTTTACTGCTTTTGTTCCATGGCAACTCCACCATTAGGTCCAAGTAATTTCTTGTGAGTGCATACTCAGGCATTGACTGGGGCATTTTTTTAAGTCTAGAAACAAATAAGACCATAAAATGATATTTGCTTTAGAAACGATATGTAGAACAAATATCGAGTGTAAGTACCTCTTGAGCTCTTTGATGCAGACTTTCAGTGCTGCCTCAGTCATGTTGGCTCCATAAACCTTCTTCTCCAGCGCTGTGGTGTCATCACCATCCTCATCCTCGTTCTCCTCATCCAGATTAAACTGCCCTCCAGGGAACCCTTTATGCACCTGACCAGACACATGTTTTTAATCTTTCAACACGGAACTAAAATATTAGCCAAAAAATAAACAAATTAGGTGTCTAAACTGACCCTCTTTTCGTTGTCTGGATGAAACTTTCTAGTTTTCTGAAGGAGCTTCAGTGCTTCAATTTGTCGGGTAAGCATTGGTAAAGCCATTTTGAATCTGTCTTCCAAGGTTACAGCATCCAAAACCTGTAGAGAAATATATCATATACAATATCATATAATATACTAATTATGTCAATTTACCTGACCATAATTAAGAACAAATGAGTCGTTTCACCTGCAGTTTTTCCTTGTTTGAAGTGCGAATCATAGACGCTACGACATCTGGAAGCGTTTCCTTGGGAAGACTGTCCAGAAGACGCCTAAACTTAGCAACCACAGGAACAGACATATCCAACATACCTAACAACTGCACGCACACGCACACACACACGCACATGCGCACACACGCACACACACACAAACAAACACACAGTGAGTCTAGGTTTACAAACAGCACGTCCATCAATCACTGCCTGGGTTAATCACAATCCATCATATTTCAATGAGAAACATTGAAAACAAATGCTGCTTATTTCTACGTATACTCATTGATTTTGACATTTTGAGAACTCTGATTTTTGAGAAACAGATCTGTCATTGATCTGGCATAATCTGTGACTGTAAACAAATGTGTTTTGTTCTCTGCTTTACAGTCAGGTTTTGGTACTTAAAATTGACGTTTTTTAAATAGATTAGCGTCATATATTTGTTACGGGCCACTGCCCATTTGGCAAGACTGCTGTGTGGACACTTATTGGATCTTAATGCTCTTCCAATCCTCAAAAATATCTGTCTGTCGATACCCAGAGAGGTGGCTGATAATGACCAGTTTGCCACTTGACCTGTTGTGTTTGTGACTTAGCTTTCCAAACTTTTGTAGTTGTATAAGTCGATAAAGCTTTGTTTGGTTAGATTTTGAATTGTGTAGCTTTGGGTAAAAATACCTCTTACTTCTTAATCAATTTTTGTACTGCAGATGGAAACTAGCTATTTAGCTATTATCTTGGTTCAGAGAATCTAAAACTAAACTAAATTGTTGTCACTTAATAAATATTTTTCATGAATGTATTACTATGTACTATAGGATCATTATGTGATTTTGATTGCTTTTATTATAATTTAATTTTGACTGTTTAATTTTGAGTGTTAATATACTGACTGAAACAATCAAACGTAAAACCCTAAAGCTACCAAAGACAACACCTGTATAGCAGCCTGATGAAACTTCTGGGACAACTCTCCAAGCTCTCCATCTTCTCCTGTAACACCCTGTGATGCAGGACTGGTATACTGCTCCAGTTTGTCCAGCTGCTCAACCTGAAAATAATGACATTCTGTATTAAATTGTAGATAGCCTAATACAATGATTTATTATATGTATTTAATTTTCCAGTAGACCTATTAGACATGGTACCTCTGCTAAAGCAAATGGTCGATCTTTGAGCACACTAGATACTCTGAAACGACACAATCCAGTGATGAGAAGAGTGTAGTGGGGGTTTGGCCAGTTACTGCCCACAACCTGCACTGCTATCCCAGCAGTGCCAATCCTAGAAAAAAAACAAAGTCATTAATGATATACAATACACAGAAAGATTTAAGAAGCAGAACACAATATGCAAGCAGCGAACAGACATAGGACATACAGAATGAAGCTAAATCTGCTATATCTGAAAACGGCAGACCATGTCCAACAGTTTAACTGGGACAATTTTGTGGATTGTGTGTTGGTTAAAACAAGCTGAACATGTCTGATCTGTCAATGCCAGGGTAAAGTCCACATCTATCTAGGCCTACTGCAATGTCAAAGTTTACATGTCACAGACACTGTGAACTTTTCCAGAACATTGTGTCTTCTCCCCTTGATAAAGAAGTGGAAAAAGCATTCACGCTTTTGTAAATAAGCATGGGCATTAGCTCTAACTGGCTAATGAATAAAAAGAGTCATAAGCTCCCTCGGAGACCTGCCCCCGGAGAAAATGAGGTCACATTTTATAAAAGCCAAACTTGATTACGTAAAAAGACAGTCCGTTACTTGTGCAGGGAGGGTAAATCATCTGTCTCGTACTCCGGGTCCTTAGTGTCAGGAATGACTCCGATAATGGTGCTTTTCAAAGTAGTTCCTCTTAAAAGACGGTGCTTCACCAACTGCATATTTCTCGGAGAGTTCACGCTGAACCTGACAGTGGAGCCCGGGAGGAGGACTCCTTCATGGGTTAAAAGCAGAGGGAGACGGCTCGGTATCTCTATTCCTCCGTTGGAAGACATTGCTAGAACAACCACCGCAGCTGCGAGTGCCTTTTCTCCCCTGGTTTCATCACAACAAACAGGTTATGGAGTACTTCCGGGTAATTACAAAACAAAATAAAACAATGAGACAATCTTACTTTGCAGATGTAATATAATCACCAATAGAGTAGTTACCATAACTATATTAGTATCGCGAACGCAACTTTATATTCTTATAGTTTATATTTAATTTTATTTTTGTCAGCTTTGGCTGTAAAAGATATAGTCTATAGGTTCCAGCTTCCTGTATATAGGTGATATTTTGAGGACGTTCCCCCATTTAAATATATCTATTTGTATATACTGTATATAATTTTAAACCCACGGATAGATCGGGGAGCAAATACAGTATGTTTAAAGCTAGAGGAATTTTGCCATAAGTTCCAGCAGCCATATTTTGACTGTAAAAGTCTACTCTGAACGCCTGCACTTCACATTCATATTCACACTTTCCATGTGTTGAAAGCGTTTTCAATTAGTTTGCGTAATTAGCCTCCAAACATCACAAACTGTGAAATATCAGGGCAATTTTGGCGAAACCCTAACCACCCCAACCACACCTCATTCGAAAAAATTACCGCATATTGAAGTGTTTTGCTCAGTTTATATTTTATGCAGTGATGAGAACTGAAATACGTTGCGTTCAGGTTCAAGAGCTTGATGACGTTATAATCTCAGATGGTGGGCAGGGACCTATGTATTTCTATGGGAGCTTCACTGTTTTTGGAATAAATGAATATATAAATATTATTCTCATGGTCTTTTCAACTAACAACAATCACGACTTGGAGATGAATAATGGCACCACCTTTTCAGGCTGATGTGAAAAAAATAATGTAACTTTTGTTTGTTGACAGTGTCAGTTTCATGATAAACCCAGTAATGACAGGGATATGAACTATAAACCAGGTCAACAAATCTGCAATCTGAAGTTGAACAGCGAATTCCATTTTAGACTACCGGGATTCTAGAATGTTGTGATTAGGATAAAAGCCAACGATCATCAGGTATGCTGGACAACACTTCACCAAAAAAATAACAGGCCAGCCACAACAGTATGACTATTGCATTTAAATTTCATTTCATTTCATTAAGCACCACAAAAATTAACATAGGCCTATTGCCTAAACAACAACCATTTGTCTCTGTGGTCTACAAAGTACAATTTATTTATCTTTTATTCAAGTTTTCATTTTCATTTCAATGAATGCAATAAAACGTCCCAGGCTGTGTGCACAATTAGTCGATTTTGGCCTAAACTATTTTCTTCAAATGACTTTTGTTGTATTTGAACTTTTGCATCTCGATGTTCAACCATGTTTTATTATTTCACTTAATCCACTTGCATCCATAGATTTCAAAGGCTGTCTCCTCAAAATGCATTTTTAGAAATTTGCTCTTCATACAGTCAAGTCACAAAATTGCTGCTGCAATTGCCATAGCAACGTTGGTCGATCTCCAAGACAATATTTTATTTATTAATTAACACATGGATCTATTTGATTTTACAGGGCAATGTAGAGTATCAGTGGGTACTCTAGCTTTATTACCCCATTGAAGAGGGCCTACGTAACTGTATCTACAGTGACAACTATATGACAAAAACCTTTATAGAGAGAGACTGAAAGCAATTATTGCTACACAGCAATTTTATTTTTTAGATTTCTTTCCAAATGTTAAGCCTATACATTTAAAAAATATATTTTCTAAATAATAAGTATTATAATAAATACATTCAATATCTTGCACATACATATTTTTTTCTAAAATCTAATTTCAGACCACCCCTGTAGAATTGCATTTTATTGTCATTTCCAGTCAGCTTTGGAGAATTTTACATGTGGCATTTTGTTGAGACAGTGTTGCTTGCTGTTGTATAAATAAATCGCCACATTTCACCAAAGTTGTTGATAAATATATATATGTAATGCAGTCGGTATGTTCAGTTTTGATTAAATTGGGTACATTTTGTAAATGAACTGTGTAGTCGTTTAAAAAGGAAATGCTGTTGTAAATACTGTATGAATTTGTTCTTGTTAAAACAGTGATATATATCGCAGAATATCATGAGCAATGTTTCAATTATTTATCACCATATGATATGATTGTATCGTGAACCAGGTATCGTAAAACATATTGAATTGTGAAGGAAACTGTGATTCCCAGCTCTGGCAAGTGTGTATCATTATGTTTAGGCCTATTTAACCTCTATGATTGTAACATGGTCTTCTCCCTGCCGAAGACTCACATTAAATTATAAATATACTACAAAAGTAGAAGGTGAGATAACACAATAATTTTTACTTTCAAATTATTTGTTAATGTAGTTTTTCTTTAAATCTTATTTATGTAAATCAATGTGCTTGTTATCATGGCCATAAATGTATTTGTTGCTTTTTCTTTAGTGTCACAAATGTCCAATCGAAAATCTTCCCAGAATTTCAGATGGTATTATGAGATACACATCAGTTCTCACCAACTACAAGTTTGGCTTGGAACTAAACCGCTGTAAATTCCAATTCCAACACAGCTTAAGGTAGTTTACCACTGCTGATTCAAAAAGTGATGAAATGTAACTAAATGTAACCTGTCATATTACACAGTTCCAATCACAGTCCCAATCACAGTCCCATTGTGCATACAGCATTGAAAATGTTACCATTTCTTCATTAGTCCTGGACATTTGGACAGGCTACAATGCATTACACAATAGCACATTAAGGTATTAGGAGGGGAAAAAACTCAGTTTGGTTAGTTTGCTGGTTCTGGCTAATAGCTTGCTGCATTCACAGCAGTAATATTTACTGATAATACAAAGTCAGTGAACCTTTTGTGCAGTGCCAGGCAGGTCCACTGGTGCACAGCACATACGACAGTGATCGTATCCAGACCACAGCTCTACTATTCCAGTGACAGAGAACTGGAGCATCTCCAACCTTTCCTTCTTTAAACACCATTTAACAATATCTAATATAGCCTACATATTACTTATACATAAGCAAATCTCTGTCAGTCACAAAGAAGATATTTTTCTTTCCTCTTTATAATGATATGTAATAATTACAAAATCATATTATGCATTAACTGTTTGTTCCCAAATGTAAGCACATGAAGAGGCTTCATCTTCATTGCACAGATGTCCATAAGTCAAGACTGACACTGCTTGTGTGTAATGTCCTTTTGCAGTCCTCTTTGCTTGCAGGACATGTTGAAATGTGATTCCATGACCAAGTTCACCTCCATGGCTTCTTCTCAGCCTTTGGCTTCATGTTCTTCTTGCCTTTCCACCAATGGGATGTGCTACAGTCTGGAAAAAACCCAATAATAACATAATTACTAAAAGTGTTTTTCAATTCATCTTGAATGAGTTACTATTAGCTCATGTTGACACTAGATTTACGACTTTAATAAACAACAATTAAACATAAAGCATGCTGAATATACCATTTTAAAAATATATATATAATTGTAGTTTTGAGGAATTAGTACATCAATAACACACATCCAAATAATGGCTGGGTTGCCTCAGGTTAATAGCACATACATTATTCTTACGAAAGTACTTCATATTGGCCAACTACTGGTAGTTTGTGCAAGCATATAATCTAATAGACAATATACATGTGTTAAATAAAAGCTTGTGCCGGCTGATTCCAACAACCATTACTCCTCAATTGTCAGTGCAGAGCACTCTCACATGTCTTCACATTGATGCTTTGTACTACACTTGTACTGCTAGTATGTGTGGATTCTGGAGAAAGTTTCAATATACTTGTTGACAGAAAGGATGGGTACTAAGGAGCTACTAAGCCTTCAGTGGCCTTACAATGTAAGCAGTGTTTCATGATAAATGCAGTCACATGTACCTAATCCTGACATGTTGAAGCTAAACCTTGTCCTGTCTTAGATAGACATTAGGACAAAAATACAACTCCATAAAGAAATATTTTCTGCATTCATCATCATTACCTCTGCAAGTGTCTGCTGATGACAAATGGATTCAATGCAAATAAGATTTCAGGTGTTAAGAAACTCAAAGGGCCTCGATGTAAATTATTTTGAAAACTGATACCTAGTACATAGCCTACAAGTATATTTATTTTTAACATGTATATTTTATTTATTTTTAACAAATTTTGGAATTTGTACAAGTTGCTTATAGTAAAAAGATCTCAACTTAATTTTAGTAAGGTTTGGTTCAGTCTCAACATTGAATCCTTGTTGATGTTTAAAAGATGTGCTGATGATATAAAACATGAAAACAAGGACACATCACCAGCTGTTATATTATTTAAAAACAGATATTGTAGTTCACACGTTCATGTCATATGGACATTAGCCACATGTCCTACTCACAGTCGTGCTGTGCTTCTGTAGTAGTAAACACTGGCTGAAGAGACAATGCATTGTGTGGCACAAGTTGTCCATGAGGACTTTGGAGTGGCATATCTCCAGCTGGGCACCTTTTCTGGCTCTTCGGTTAACTGATCCCAAATGTCTTGGACTGAGTCTGGAAGCTCCCGCTGGAACACCTGCACACACACCACAGCGAAAATACACACTAGCGATAAAATACACATTACAATAAAATGTATTAAGGCTGTACATTTTTAATTTATATATATATATATATATATATATATATATATATATATATATATATATATATATATATATATATATATATATATAAACATACCTCAACAGGATGTGCTTGAACAAAGACCCCCTCTGCATCTCTGAAGCGTGTCTCTAACTCTGCAGTGTACCGCCGGGATGGGTGTCTCTCGGGCATCACACGAATAAGCTGCAAATGCAGTTTATCAGAAACAGTCAAACTTAACTAATAAATAAATATTTAGAATTGAGATTTGTTTTTAAAATTATAATTGTTTTTTTCAGGAAGTTGTCTTCACTAGCATTAGGAGCTTCCGGAGTACATTTTATTGACTTCTACATGCATCAAATTTCAAAACAAGACCTTTCATTTGAAACCTTTAATGGTCAGCTGCTACAAAGTCAATCCTTGGCTCTTAATAGTTTTATGATCAAGAATCGTCTTAAGTAATCTTTTATTATATTATTATATTATTAATATTGGCTATGTATTTTTCATACCTTTTTCAAGATGCCTTGATTGACTTGGAACCAAAGCCTCTGGAGCGTCAGCTCATCCAAGCCCTCCACATTTACCCTCTGAGGACAAACCCAAGAAAAACAGGAAACAAAGATGTGCAGTTCAAATCCAGTTCAAAGCAGACTGGTGTCACATAGCTTGACCTTTGACAAACAAAAACCCCATATCGTAGAGCCCATAAAGCACAGCACTTATGAAGACAGACAATAAATTAAATGGTAAATATAGACAGAAAAGAAGGCTTAATGCATACCATCCAGCTTATGTTGGAGAGTTTGAAAATTTCTTCATAATGAACCCGAATGCCGTAGTTGATAGGAAAATTGTGCTTCTGTAACATAAAAATACACTTGCTCTTATATCAACAGAAATATTAAATGTGAACTATGAATATACTTCCACTAATTTATTTTATATAAACAAAAGCTTTTACAAATTAAAATTCTTGGAAAAAGTGTTTTTATATATACTTTTTTGCCATTAAAAAAAAACCATAATTTATTACATTTGTAACTACAGTAACTTTGTGAGTTCATGGGGCTATACAGTACATCAACCTTTGTCTGCCTAACCTTAAATGTCCCATGCTCCCTCTCTTAATGGGACTTTTCTCACCATGTAGCGTCGCCTGTGGCTCAGGCTGTCATTCAGCGTCTTCAGAGGGGTGCATAGGCTGGAAGGTGTGGGGGCCATGAGGACAGGAACCAACAGAAACAGGCCTATAGCAACATCATAACATATGCACTATTACATTTGATTATTAATATTAACATTAACATTAACATTAACATTAATATTAATATTAATATTAATATTAATATTAATATTAATATTAATATTAATAATGCACTGGATTTATATACAGCCACAACAACAGCAATCGGTCATTCTCTACCACCTTTGGAGGTTTTTCCCACATTGACCTTGGGGTTTCCACACAGATGTCCCTGTACACCAGGGGTGTCCAACCTTTTTTCACAGAGGGCCGCATTTTGAAACTTATACGGAGCAGAGGGCCACAGACAACCCAACAATGAAGTGAATCACTAGAAATGTTGCATTTGACATTATTTCGATGGGCCTCCACACCTTTAATAAGACTTGGAACATTGATAGTAGGTTGGTATAGCATCAAAATGGTTGAATTTTTCAAATTTTATCGTAAGAAGTACTACTTTTTGTTGTCTGGACCAACTTAGCAGGGAGCTGCAGGACCAACAAAAATGTGGCCGCATTTGGCCCCCAGGCTGTAGTTTGGACATGCCTGCTGTACATTATGCCAGCCACTTGGTTATGGCAATGTATGCGTTCCGTGCTAGCATTTTACACCCTGCAGTTATTTGCTGGATTATCTCAGGGGCCTCTTAGCTCAGCCTACACCTTGGGTCTTGTCTGGTGTGGTAGATCTGGGCCTCTATTGCTCTGCTGCTCAGGGCCTGTTCCTGTGGCCTCTGAGCCCCAGGTGATTGTGTTCACTCAGTGTGGGGAGTTTACAGGCAGAGATGTGTGCGCAAACATCGATGCAATCTGTGCAATCCGAAAGCCTGATGTACGTGCGGATCAAGTCCTCTTGTGTTGTGCTGTCAGTCTGTGCCAGTTTTACGCAGTCTGAGACAAGGATTTTGGGTGAATGTGATGATGACACTGGGGATTTATCTAGTCTCCTAAATAGACGTTCCTCTCTAAGCTGAGCACATTCAAGTCTGCACGGTCCAGTCTGGTCCAGATCACGCAGTACCAGGTGTCCAACACCGGAGGTAGAGGAGTCCTATAAAGGGCTTTAAGGTAACCTTAAACCATAGGTGTCAAACTCTGGCCCGTGGGCCAAATTTGGCCCGCAGTGTAATTATATTTGGCCCGAGAGGCTATACCAAATGACTACTAGGGCTTGGCGCGCCGGTATTATACAGCGCATTCATTCATCGTTACTACTAACAAATCCCATTATATATTGTATAGTAATAAGTGTTTGCTTGTTCCATATTCAATGTTAAAGCAAATCTTGTTTGGGTCAATATTAAAAGTTTCATTTGTTCAATACTGGCCGCGACTTTGTTCAAGTTTTACATTTTGGCCCACTGTGGATTTGAGTTTGACACCCTGCCTTAAACCTTAAATTGGACTGTATTCATTATGCTATAACTAATTTGTGTTATTTATGCCCTTGATTATGGTGTTTTATTATGATGATCTCATCCATGTGAGATAATAATATGACTTGAGTGCACTATAGTTTTGAAGTTTATTAGTTACGATTCTGGCCATTCACAGAATCCACTACACCACGCCCTCAATTTTTTTCACTTCATATTTTGGCACTGCGCTGTCCAGCAATTTGTAGTTGCAGTTTATCAGCGCCTTTTTTGATTGTTTCGCAATCAGGGAGTGGACGGGAAACTCCAGATTGAAGTATATAGGAAACAACACAAACACGGATCAGTACCTGCTCTTTGACTCTAATCATCCACTTCAGCACAAGCTGGGGAGGATCATAACATTACAGCATAGACCAAGAAGTACCCACCAGCTCAGAGGGTTAGAGGAAGGAAGAGAAACATGTCCGGAATGCTCCCTTAGCCAGTGGTTACCTCCGTTTGCGCTCTTAATTAAGGCAGGACAAAAAAGGATAAAGGAAACAGAACCAGAAAAGAACTGGTGTCTCTATCCTTATGTGTCTAGACTGCAGAAAAACTAGGCAGCACAAAATTCCTGTTTACTTCAAACCAGGCAACACTTTAAGACAAAAATTGGTTTACCCAGGAAAAGAATGCCGACATAAAAAACAGAGCAATGTAGTGTATTCTATCCAATGACAAGGCAAGGCAAGTTTATTTGTAGAGCACAATTCGTCAACCAAAGCAATTCAAAGTGCTTCACACAACAGGGGAAAATCCATTAAAATACAAGACATGAAAGAATAGTTTAAAGACATAAAGAGAAGAGTGCAAATAAGATCCATTTCAGTCATATGCAACGCTAAACATAACAGTTTTAAGCTTAGACTTGAACATTGTCAGAGTAGCGGCCTGTCTCACATCCTCAGGAAGACTGTTCCAGATTTAGCTGCATAAAACTGAAACGCAGATTCCCCATGTTTAGTCCTGACTCTGGGCACCAGCAGGAGGCGGTCCCTGAGGTCTCAGAGTCCGAGATGGTTCATATGGCACTAACATGTCCGAGATGTAGTTTGGTGCTAGGCATGAAGAGACTTGTATACAAGCAGAGCTGCTTTAAAGTCTATTCTCTGAGCCACAGGGGCAGTGCAGAGACCTGAGCACAGGACTAATGTGATCGTACTTCCTGGTTCTAGTCAGGACCCGAGCAGCAGCGTTCTGGATGTACTGCAGCTGTTTTACAGCTCGTTTGGAGAGGCCAGTGAGCAGGCCGTTACAGTAGTCTAATCTACTGAGACAAACGCATGGATAAGTCTCTCTAAGTCTGGTTTAGACACTGTACTTTTTGATTTTGGCTATGTTTTTTACATGGTAAAGGATTCTGATGTTATTGATCTGACGTGGCTGTTAAAATTCAAATCGTAGTCCATTATATACTCTCAGATTTCTAACTTGATTTGTAGGTTTTAGAGCAAGACTCTAGAGGTGAATGCTAACACTTTCTCTTTGTTTCTGTGGGCCAAAGTCCGATGATTCCAGTCTTGTTTTCCTGAAAAGTTTTTTAGCTGGAGAAAGTTGTTTGCATCCACACACTGATTCTGGTGGATGCAGTGACAGAGTGAATCCACTGGTCCATATTCACCTGCCGTCAGTGAACATAGATCTGAGTGTCGTCTGCTAAATTGTGATAGGACACATTCTCGCTGCGTATCAACTGACCTAACGGCAGCATGTAGAGGTTGAATAGAAGTGGTCCCAGGGTTGACCTGGGGCCCCCCACAGGTCAGGGGCATCTGGTCTGAGACACAGTTACCGATTTCAACAACGGTATTCCTGTCTTCCAGATAGGATTTTAACCAGTTTAGGGCAGTGCCAGTGATGCCCACCCAGTCCTCTAGTCTCTGTAAGAGGGTCCCATGATCGACAGTGTCAAAAGCAGCACTTAGATCTAACAGAATTAAGACTGAGGCTTTGCCCGCGTCAGTGTTCAGGTGGATGTCATTTGTCACCTTGAAAATGCAGTGAGGAAAGTTGTAAAGAGCGGTACATAGGTGAGACTAAACAGCCACTTCACAAGAGGCTTAATCAGCATAGAAGACATGCAAATTCAGGACCACAAACCACTCTTTTGAAGACAGTGAGGTGGAGATTCTATGCAGGGGGAAGAGATGGTTTGAAAGGAGGCCATTTTTGTTAGAAAAGAGAATCCCTCTTTAAATAGGAATGGAGGTTTAATTTTCACTTTACCGGTCGTATACAACTGTGTTTTGTTTTGAAGCCATGGGGCGGGAGAAGCCCTGGTCATTCGGATGCTAATCAGGTAATGTATGATGAGGAAGCGACAGCCAGCTTACAATAAGATTTTGGTCAGTTTCAAGCAAAACTTAAAACAAAACAGGCAATTATCCTGAGGGCCTACTCAGAGTAGAATACCGGTAAATATCTGAGTTCTCAGACTAGATCCCCAGATTGGGAATGACTCATGGATGAGAGTCGAAATGTCTTGTTTTTCTAAAAACAGTGTCCAGATGACTACAACTGAATATGTTTCTACTATTGTCTTCTCGCACTATTTTAGCCCTGCAAGTGTCCATCAAGAACTGGTCATCAAACTGATGGGTGCTGTTAATGCAAACAGGTTACTTTAGTGTAGTTGGTCTCCCATCAGTTTATCACTTTCTCAATTCTCAAATGTGTAATTGGCTTTTTACTTGTGGGTCCAAGTTTGTTCATTTCTCTCCAAAGCTGCTGTGAAGTGTTACTTTGCAGATGCTGTAGCTGAAGGGATTTTCCTACTGAAGTTTTTTTTTTTTTTTAAATCAAAATCACATTGATGCCTGGAGACTACTATAATAACATAGTTTGGACTCTCTGGGTCACCTGACTTAGAAGCTATTGAAAGAAATCTTTGAATTTTGAAGAAAAATATTCCTTAAAATTCCATAAAGGGTTAAATTATACCTGGAAACTAGAACTAGCATATTAACTTGGATTTACAGTTTATCTTATTTTTTCATAAATTAGTTTCACATTTTTCCAGATAACACATTTCCACTCACAACAAACACTGACCACTACAACAGTAATTTAGAGATCGTGCCTGAGGCCAAGGCCTTATGCATGGGTAAAATTGGCCCGTTTTGGACACGTTCTTTTTAGCCAGCATTAAAAGTGAATGAGAAGGGCCATACTGTCAGTGCAAGAGGCGCCTAGGGTCCCTATGATAGGGAGCAACGCATCATGCGTTCGGATTTCAGAAAATAGTATCCAACCTATTTTTTTTACCCCTGTGAGCGTGGACGCGTATCCCAGTAAATATACATAGAGTTTGTTGTTGTATTTGTGCACGTACCATCAGCACAACACATTCTTGGGGCAGTTATGGATCGTTTGAAGGAGCCCAGGTTAACCCGTTTTTTCATAACATCATGTCAAAGTGCTCATTATTCACAGGGAGGTGCTGAATGCTGGAGAAACTGTGGTTGCCGGGAGGGAAATCATTACCATGTGTTTTGGGACTGTCCTGTTGCACAGAAATATTGGGCACAAATTAACAAGGCAATGCAGACTATTTTTGATACTGCCATCCCACTTAATTTTGAACAATATATTCAGGCCTCAAAACCCAGACATAATGGATAGATATCTTTGGAGCTGGGAAGAAGACAATCACAAAAAAAAGGATGACAAAAACTGCTTCGATGATTAAGGACTGGACAGACATCATAACTGAAAAAATAAACGCTGGACTCATTTAGAAAATAGATACATTCAATAAACAATGGACAAAACGGGACCATACCATCCTATTACTTGCTAATTTTAATCTTTACTTATCCTGAGTCAGTTTGTTTTAAATATGTTTTTGCTGTTTGATGTTTAAAAAAGAAAAAAGAAAAAATAGTTTAAAAAAATGAAGGAGCCCAGGTTCCAAAATACTGTCAATCTGTCCATTGAAATTTGATTTTAAAAACAAAATATGAAAAGTACCCCTCCCTACAAGAACCTACAACCTAAGCTTTGCAAGTCTGTCACTCATCATTATGATACACGGCAGAGTGATGTCAAAAAAAGATTTTTATGTACATAAAAAAGGCTTGAATCATGGATTAATTATAACATCAAGGTTGAATGCATAGTTTGTTTTAATTCTGTATTAGCATAATAATAAAATACAAATTACATTTGAGAAAAGAGACATCAAGAAACACTCCTGCAATGAGCAAGCCATGTAAAGCACGACCTCCAGTTATGGAGGGAAACCACAGAGGCCACTGACAAAAGCTCCCATAGACCACGGACCAAATGCCACACAGTTTGTACCAAGAATAGACCATGTACAGACCAGTGAACAGCGACCCCAGAGGTGGTCCCTGCACTTGTCCGGACCATGTCCCTGCCGCGACAGGACAGACAACTCCTGCTGATCCCAACTTTGGCCACTGTTTATTATTGCTAAAATGTATTTATTATCATTTAATTGCTGGACACAATTATGGGCACATGATTCATAGAGCTATCTCTAGATTAAAAATTAAGACTCCTGTCATTATAGTTATTTCATTGTGTGGTTAATTGCTGACTTAAAAGCATTACTGGTAATTATAAAAAACACACTTGTGTCACATAAGTTTCAGGCTGATAATTAGCTCACAGCAATCATTGTGTAGAGGCTGTTGTTTGAGACCCATTGTGTGTGATTATAATCTTCTAATGTAATTTTTTTTTAAATTGTTATTATTATTGCCCAAGTCTAGAATTCTGACATTTTGTAGCTATTGTATGGACTTTAAATAAAACAGCCTCAAAGACAAAGTAAAACTGCACTGATCCGATCAATGGTGACATTTCCGGTCCTATTGGTCTGCACGAGGCTGCTGGCCGTTTGTGCTACACCCTCATTGGACATTTACACTGCCGTCGATCATCAATGCCAGCCCCAGCTAAACACAAGCCTACTGTAGGATTAGCTCACCTGGCATGGGGCTTGGCTTGGGAGTTAGAGGTTGTGTGTTTGAGCCTTGGCAAATGTGTGATGTTATATTTTGGTCATTTGCAATTCAATTTAACTTGTTTTCACTTCACTTAAGGCCAAAACACATTATAACATTAAAACACAGTGGTCCTCAAATAAGCACATTTTAGCAGTCAATACAATGTAATTTCTATGTAGGCATTTAAAACTAGTTATCTTGCTCTTTTCAGCAGAGTTTACTATACACTAAAAGTTCATCTAAATTTAGTAGCCAAACTAAACATATTGAGTAGCATGCGTTTGTTTAAAGTAACTGAGATAAATTGGCACGTTATGTGTGTAGTACAGAAGGAACTTGGAATGGAGTGGAGTTAAGCATTGACCACTTTTGGATCTTGGCGCTGCTGATCAAAGGGCTTCCCCACACACGTTTTGGTATTTGTTTTGAGGTTTTCCACTTTGGAACTTAAAATACGTACTTCCAAATCCAAGTTGTTGTGCATTTCCTTAACTGCCTTCTCCAGCTTGCTTTTAAAAGCATCTTGTCTGTTGGAAATTGATTTCTCCAGACTTCCATCAAGTGTGTCTATTTTCATATCCATCTGTGTTTTAATTTTGGTTTGCATGTCATCCATTTTGGACTGCATAGTGTCCATTTTAATATTAAGTGCAGAGTTCATTCATTAGAGAGGGCTGTTCACTGTCGCGTTGAGGCATATTATCAGCCATAGTGCAACTCCGACAAACTAAACTAAATCTTCATTGAACCACTTAGATATCAAGTTATTGGAAGATTTGTACTGATCCAGAGCGGACAAAGGCAATCATATTTATATGTATATATATATATGTGTATATATATATAAACACATACAATTATTATTATTATTATTATTATTATTATTATTTAATTATTATAAAATCTAAATTGGAAAATCTGAAAAACCTGTCATATGGACTTTGATTAGTACATAACTACTATGAAAGTAACAAAAATATACATCCTGTTAATCGTTATTATGCTGATGGTTATCAACTACAGAGGCTAACATCTAACAAAATAAACTGTTAGATGGATCCCAATGGTGTTCCAATTATATGCAATGACACTTCTTCTGCCAAGAGCCAAGGGATGTGGAGCACATCTGCTTTAGGTCACTCTTGGATTTCCACTCATTTTAAAATGAGTGTAAAGGTGAGGAAGAGTATTAGATGAAGAATCAGCAGGGGATCATCTACAATTATTATTTTAGCTATGATGTACAGTACAACCAAATACAATGTGATCTATAGATCCTTAATATTACCGCACAGTAATTGTACAGCAGCATTACACTACAGCACAAATGTGCTGGTATGAAAAGAGAATAGGAATAAGAAGGAACAACAGGTTGTTTTGTATTTTGACAATTATCTCATAATCAAATAAAACAGTTATACATGATCTTTTTAGTGATCATATTGTGTCCATGGTGTTTGTTTGTGTATTGTATTGTAGAGTTAGGTACCTTAATAAAAAAAAAACATATCTTGGCCAGTTTTTAAAAAAAATATCAAAACCTCTTCTAAAAAAAAAAATGTCATAATTTCACATCAAGCTGTGGGTTTAGTCTGAACAACATAACAAAACGGGTCAACCCAAATGTACAATGAGCACTCGAAGCATCCATGATGAAAGACCGCAGCTGCCATAACACAGACTGACCACTCGTAGATAAGTGAAGACAATCTATTGTGTTGCAACTCACAACTACCATCAACAAAATACTAAAATTAAAACTGGTCAAATCCCCAGGAGTGTTTCCTATGCACACACCATGAAGAGAAGAATGCCCGGTGCGAAGTGAACTTTGCAGAAGCATAACATCAAGCTGTTAGTGCATCTGTGCATTTTTCCGCTTCTTCCGCTGTTGTGACACTTCGACCAAGCAGCATCCCGATGGCTTTTGACGAGAGCCTACCCAGATTGATTTATGTGAAGAACTAATTTCAGCGTGAGACACAAATCAATCTGGCATGAGCCACGTTAGGGATTTGCTGGAACAGTCAGTCAAATATAACATCATCAAATATGATTGGCTATGATTGGCTAAACACACAGCAGGATAAGCTGGTTTCAATGTTTCAGAGTTACACTGGCACTTTAACTACATCTATCGAAACATGCATGTGTGACAAAGCAGTTTAATGTATCAAATATCGAAATATCTGTATATCAGGGGGTCAGGCTCACCCAAGTTTAAATCTAATATTCCACACCTAAAGCCACCCAAAGTACGTTGCTGGAGCTTCAATTAAATAAAATACTGTTTCATTTTAGTGTTTCTTCCCAAATGCAGTATTTAAGAAGAGCACAGGCTATACATGGTTCCTTTAATTGTTAAGTAGATTTGGCTGAGCAAACACAAAAGACTTTCAAAAGGAAGTTGTAAAATGTACACTTGAGGTAGAAGAAACATATTGATTGAAACAGTTTTTCACTGTGGGTGGGTCTTACCCAAAGGGCCTCCCAGCAGCCAGGATGAAGACAGGTGAACCATGCTCGGGCTCCAGGGCGCACTGCAGTCTCTCTTCACCTCACTCCTCACTGAGAGAATTGGCCGGGACACACATGAGTTGTCAGGCACCACGGCTTCACCGTATTCTTAAAACATTACTTGTATTTCGGCTCCTCCACTCTGTTAAGTGAAAACAATACACAATGTCAGAAATCAAGAGAAAAATAGGTTAGCAGTCAAACAGAAGTCAGAACAGGTATAAGGCCAAACTAATAAAAAAGATGGACAGAGCAAAAGCTGGGCTGAAGCCTGATACACCCTCAAAGTTTTTTGGGTTGTACTCATTGTTGTGTGATTTATGCTCAGGTGTTGAGCGCTTCTTATTCTCTTCTGAGCAGGAACAAAAATTATGATGCACTGTACACCAAGGAAATATAAACAAAATATTCTAAGAACGCTATCTTCACAACATTTCATTTTAAGGCCTGCTCATTAAGTCATACATTAATTTCAAACACAGCTGACATTAATGTAAGGAATGCTGCTTTTTAAGCCTTTGACTAAAATAAAACAGATATATTGTGTTGATGTCATGGGTCAAAGGTCAAAGGACAACCTCCTATGCCAGCTTCAATGTACGATCAGATATGTCTTATAAAGTACAATCATTATTATAAATACCATTTATTTAGCAATAACACACGTGAAATCAATATTTCAACATTAATCTGATAGAACCGAAGTTTTGAATTGAGTGAAATAGCAAATATGTCTGCTTAAATCATGCACAAGCATGTGACAGTATATGTGATTGCTTTTATTGATAGACAGCAGAAGAATTATTATCAGAGTTAGCCACGAGGCTAGATTCCATCTGAAGTCCTTTGTCAGAAGTTACCCTGGGAAGAGGGATTCTAGTTAAAATACAATGTAGAGAACATAGCCATTAAATGGGTTGATATTGCACAGTTCAGACAATAACACAAGTATTTTTAAAAATATATATAAATAGACTATATGAATAGAGAATTAAAAAAAAAAAACATCACAACAAGCAGAAAGTGGTTGCATTAGAATAATAGAATATTAGAAAGGTGAGACTCAAACTTTACAGAAAATACAGACAGTTTTTAAAATGGAAGAAATAAATCAACACTTAGTTGACACAGATGATTAATTAGCCTGTGTTTCCAATTGATCTTTCTCCAAAAAGTTGATAGTTTAATGGTGCACGTGCATTCAAACTGTGGCGTTTGAAACGGACGCTTTGTACATGCGTCCAGGGCATCTGAGGAATAAACTCACACACAAGCAGATGCGCGTGCAACACACGCGTGGCCAAGGAGTTGTTGTATTTCCTGGTGTGGCTGCTGTTCTCTTGGTGCGTTGGCAGACCAGGTTGAAAGAGTGGCTTTGGTGTATTTGCTTTACAAAGTCCGACAACAGAGGCGATCGGCTCAGGGGCTTTTCTGAGTCCACCAGATACTTCAGAGGAAATCCAAGTTTGGTGAATATTGTCATATGGTCAAAGAGCTGCCTCTGGATGATTTTTACCAGTGCAGTGTTTGTTTTGGTCCTTCCTGATAATGAAATGTGTAGGTACGTCACTGGAGCATAATCTCTGAAAGGTTGCAGGGCCAGCTGCCTAAAGTTCAGCTTTGTTCAACTTTTACGCCAAACCCTCGCAAACACATCAAGCATAAACCGAGCTTACGTCAGCCAGGTATGACATACAATTGTTTTAAGGAGAAATCCTGAAAAAGCAGCTTTTCACTCTCCAGGGTGAGGTTAACCTTCAGTTTATAAGATGAGACATCTAACTAAACATAAAATTAACTAATGTTATTTTAGTGCTGTAATCTTTCCCATGATGCAGTAGTGACTGGCGGGCTGATTTGACAACATGCAGCTCTGCCACGTTCCACATCCCGTGAATGCGCCACGCAGGTCTGCGCCACGGCTCCACCAAATTGCGGATCAAGGTTTTTGGGAAGTCTGATGATTACGTACAATACAGTATGTAACAGTGTCTCCAAGATCACATTAATGCAGCATCTGCCTCAGTGAGTTTGAGAGACATCAGACGAGACAGAGTGAAGCAGGTCCAGGACAGTCTGACGACAGCCTCTCATTTCAGAAAGCGTTCAGGCCTCCCAGTGTCATTAATCACATTACAAAACAAGCGCATCTGTGAGGGCGAATGATGTACTCCACTAACGTGAGAAATTCTAACAACCTAATAAAATGGAAACTATAGCTGATGACATATACACATTACTTGTGCTTGACACTTTTTTTTTATTAAATGTTTTTATTTTTTAAATTAAAGAAGATATAAAAAACAAACCGAGAAAGAAAAACATGACCAGAGAGCAGACACAAAATAAATGCAGCAGACATCCAACAAATAAATTAATAAATAATTGAAAATTGTGTCCATGGCAGGAGTCCTGAGGCTCAAATACATAGTTCTCTCAATATATTGAGCTTCATATTCTGGGTCACACTAGCACAGCAAGGCTCTGATTTGAGCTGAAATAAAGTAATTTTTCAAACAAGGCAAAACCCCAGCCTCCTTTTTTTTTGATAATTGTGAAGTTTTGGATTGGATACAGGTTTTTTTCCCTTGCCATCTAAATCTTGAGATTGCTTTATTCCATTCATAACACAGCCAGTTGGGGATGGAAACTGGAAGAGTCTGGAACGGATAGAGAAACCTGGGCAAAACATTCATTTTTATAGTTTCAATCCTTTAATTTAAGTCTGGGATAAGATTACATTTTTCAACATCTTTTTTTATGTTAACTTAAGTATGGGATAAGATTACATTTTCCAACATCTTTTCTATGGTCTTAAAAAGATTGATATAATTTTTCTCCATAATTGTTGTTAGGTCTCTATGGAGTACCACACCTGAATATCTAAGAGATTCTGTTTGCAATTTAAATGGGTAAGTTTTTTTAAAGGTCAGAGGGGCATGACAGTAAGAGAAAATTTCAGTTTAATTTAATTTGTATCCAGACATTGGACCAACTTGTTGAAGAAAATGCATCACATTGGGTATGGAAATTTCTGTTTTTGTCAAATACAATAGAACATCATCTGCAGAGTAGGCAATTTTATGTTCAATCCCATCAATTGTAACCCCGTGAATTGTTTTTGATTGTCTAATAAATTGGGCCAATGGTTCCAAATACAAAGCAAACAGGCAGGGAGACCAGGCGCAGCCCTGCCTGACCCCCCTTTCCAGAGTCAGTCGATCTGTCAGATGACCATTGATTTTAATTATTGATGTTGGATGATCGTAAAGAGCCCCAATATTTTTTATAAATAGAGCATCAATTTGAAATTTGTTTAGCACTTTACATTACATAAATATGGCCAGCTAACAAGAATCAAAAGCTTTTCCAGCATCCAGACTTATTATTGCTTTGTTTTGTTGTTTTTATATTTGGCTAATTATGTGTAAGGATTGTCTTATGTTATCTTGTGTTTGCGTGTTTGCTAATGAATCCTGTTTGATCGTTTAGGATTAGGTTTGGGAGTATTTGTTCCATTATTTTGGAAATAATTGAGGATTAAGGATAAAATGGCCTCTTTCCAACTCGGAGGGGTCTGTTTTCTTAAATGCCCATTTGAAAGTTGCCAAAAGGAAAGGAGTAAGAGTGTCTTTTAAAGCTTTATACCACTCTGAGGTGAAACTATAGCTCCACAGAGATTTATTATTCTTTAATATTTTGATTGCACCTTGTATTTCCAAAACTGTAATTTCAACTCCTAATTTTTTTTTGGTTCTTCTGACATGACAGGCAAATTGAGGGTGTCCAGAAAGGAATTTATATCATCATCTTTATCTTCTGGAATTTTTGAAAAAAGTTTTTCATAAAATGATTCAAATGCTTATTGAATTTGGACTTGTTTAGTTAAGATTACATCACTTTGCCTGTCCCGTATTTTGAAAATTATTCTTTCAGCTTGTTGTCTTTTAATAGTAATTTAGAAATGTTTTATCCACTCTCATAATATCTTTGTTTGGTAAAAAGCATTTTCTTAACTATTTAACTATAAGTTAGATCATTAAATTCTCCTCTTATCTTTTTAATTTCTTGAAGCATTTTAGGACACCCTTTTTTGGCATGGTTTTCCTCCCATTAAATTTTTTCTTGCATATCATTTAACTTTTTTTCCCTTTGTTTCTTTTTGAGTATGGTCACTTAGGTCTATTGTGTGCTATGTCTGCTTCAGTCATTTTAGATCTATCTTTATTGAGAATAAAAAAGCAGTCTGTTCTAGAATAGAGTGTATGTGGATTTGCCCTAGGGTTCATTTACCTCCATATGTCAATCAATCCTATAATCTTCAATAAGATACCAAACTTCTTGTTAATTGTTCCTCCAGTGCTATTGCGTTCGACACATCTAATGTAGGCTGAATGCAAAGATTCCAATCACCCCCACAAATTAGGGTTCTCTCAGAGTGGTTTACAATCAGGTCCATGACATCAGTATAGAAAGTAATATCACTCCCTGGTGGAGCATATACATTTAAAAGAGTGAAAACCTTTCCTATAACCAGTACATATCTGCCTTCTTCATCCTTACATTCAAAACTCTGTTCAAAAGCTATTCGGTTTGAAATCAATATTGCAACCCCCATTCTATGTTTGCCTCTGTATGACGAATAATAGGATTTTTTATAACAGAATTTCGTTAGTTTTTGATGTTCAGTGTCATTGACATGTGTCTCTTGTAAATATAGAATGTCAATTCTTTCTTTTTTAATTTCTGTTAAAATGTTTGTTCGTTTGATTGGGCTCAGTATGCCATTCACATTGAAGGATGTTACCTGTAACACATGCTATTGGGTTGGTTGTATTGATCGTACACTTTGATGAATCTTGAATGTTTTTAATCTCTCTGGTTGAAAACATCAAACATACACAAGGACCATAGGAAACCAAAACAGCAGAAATGGTAAAAAAAGAAAACAAAAGGGTTCATGCTGGAAACAAGCATCAAATCCAAAACCTGATCAAAAAATTATCGTAAAAGGGAGGGAAGTCCAATCCTAAAGAAGAACCCAAAAAAACTCCCCAGGTGCTCCTAACACCAATCCTCAGAAAGAACTGGATATATAAAATCCCTGGCTCATCACGTCCCCCTGCTGCACTCTGCATATATTTTCACTTTCCTACAAAACCAATCTTCCACATTTGGCACATCGATGTACTTAAACACAAAATTTATGTACAAAAGAAGACAGCCAACATGGGGCATAAAGTCAAATGTTAAAACTAATGTTAAAACATGTCAGTGTAATCCCTCATTCATCCAGGAGTGTTCCATTGTAGAAAAAGATTCAGTAGTTGTCATCTGGCCTCTGTTTTAGAAAATGCAACCCTTGCAGCCTTCAAGACACGTTTCTTCACACGATCGTTAAGAAACCTCATTATCAGGCCTCGTGGTTTATTAGATGCTGGTCTTGGTTTGTCCAGGCAATGTGCTCTTTCGATCGTGATGGGAGGGACTTTCCTGAGCCATCAAGGAGCTCAGGAATAATCTTCTCCAGAAAACTTTCAGTGTCTTTTCCTTCCGCTCCTTCTTCTACTCCCACAAGCCTCAAATTAGGACGACATAATCTGGACTCCAAATCCAGGATCTTATTTTTCGTATTGTTGTTTTCCGACTCCAGCGTCATCACCCTGGCCCGCAGCGCCTCCAGATCATCCACATTATCTGAAACACGCTGCTCGACTTCCTTTATGCGAGCTCCGGTTACTCCCTCTGCTTTCAGCTGTAGCGGACACGACTGGGGCTATGGCAGCTAACAACTTGGCTCTAAAAGAGTCCATGGGATGCTGTATTTCGGACATCCTGAGCCATATCTGATGACCGGTTATATTCTCTCCCCCTTCTGATGCAAGGAAGTCGTGAGAATCTTCATCTGGGTCGGCGGAACCCTGTTTCTCCAGCAGGGAGGGACCGCGGCTCTCTGCCTCAGACTCGCTAGCCATGCTAGCCATGTTAGCATTGTTAGCTTCGTTAGCTTGTGATGCAGGCTGTTTTCCAATGGGGCCATGGACCGTCAGCTTTGCTTGTTTTGGTCCCGAAGTGTTACCAGACCCTTTGTTGTTTACGCATCCTTTGTTATTCTTCTTTGGGATTAGGTAGGTCAAACGATGATTTTAAATCCAGGTTTTGCAGCAGAGGTGTGGGTGCGTCAGCTCAAAGCGCGGCCATTACCGGAAGTCCCTGTGCTTAACACTTTTTATCATCACTTTTAGTTTGGTGAAAGCCCGGGATTACAATTAGACATACAAAACAAGTACCATATCATTAAGTAAACACTACAATTAGAATTCAAAGTATTGTAGCTCTGTAAAATGATAAAACTAGTCTTGCAAAACTTTTCCACATTTTGTCACATCACGACTACAAAGTCAATGTAATCCCTCATTCGTCCAGAAGTGTTCCATTGTCGGAAAAGATTCAGTTGTAGTCATCTTGACACTGTTGTTTTTTTAGAAAAACACGATGTTTCGACTCTCATCCAAGAGCCATTCCCAATCTGCGGATGAAGTCTGAGAACTCAAATATTTATTCTACTCTGAGTAGGCGGAACCTCCTGATGATGGCCGTTTACAATTTCACTTGAAACTATTCTTCTACTCATTGTACCCCCTGCTTATCTTCTTATCTTCACCTCACTTAAAGACAGTGAGGTGAAGATTTTATGCAGGGAGAAGAGAGGGTTTGAAAGAGTTAAGAAGGCAATTTCCTCTTTAAACAGGAATAGAGGATTAAGGCTTAATTTCGATATATATGATATACAATTGTGTTTTGAAGCCATGGGGCAATAGAAGCCCGGGCCATTCAGATGCTGATCAGGTACTCTATGATGAGGAAGCGACAGCCAGTTTACAATAGGATTGTTAGGTTACAAAGAAGGTCAGTTTCAAGTGAAACTGTAAACAGCCATTATCAGGAGGTTCCGCCCAGTGGGCAGAGCCTACTCAGAGTAGAATAAATATCTGAGTTCACAGATCTGCAGATGGAGAATGACTCATGGATGCGAGTTCGAAACATCTTGTTTTTCTAATAAAACCTACAGAGCCAACATGTCTGTAGACAACGCCATCAACCTGGCACTCAACTTCATCTTGCAGCATCTGGACTCCCTACGCCAGGATCCTGGTTGTGGACTTCAGTTCCCCATTCAACACCATCCTCTCTGCACTGCTCCAGGTAAAGCTCTCCCAGCTCAACGTGCTTGACTCCACCTGCAAGTGAATCACTGACGTCCTGAAGGATCGGTGGCAGTGTGTGAGGCTGAGGAAGAATGTCTCAGACACTCAAACTGTCAGCACAGGGTCTCCACAGGGCTGTATAGTTTCTCCTCTGCTCTTCTACCTGTAAACAAACTGCTGCACCTACAGCCACGTCTACAGCCCAAGTTTGCAGACAACACCACCCTCATCGGGCTCATCTCTGACGTGGATGAGTCTGTCTATAGGAGGGAGGTGGACCGGCTGGTGTCCTGGTGCAGAGGTGACAACCTGGAGCTCAATGCCCAGAAGACAGTAGAGATGACCGTGGACTTCAGGAAAGTCACAGCCCCCCAGCCCCCCCTCACCTCGACAGACTCCCCATCACCACCGTGGACTCCTTCCGCTTCCTCTGCACCACCATCACCCAAGTGGGAGCCTACCATCAGCTTCCTCATCAAGAAGGCCCAGCAGAGGATGTACTTCCTGCGGCTGCTGAGGAAGCCAAGCTGCCAGCGCAGATGATGGTGCAGTTCTACACGGCCATCATTGAGTCCATCCTCACCTCCTCCATCACCGTGTGGTACGCTGGAGCCACAGCCAGGGACAAAAAGAGACTACAGCGCTTTGTGCGTTCTGCTGAGAAGGTGATTGGCTGCAGACTTCCATCTCTGCAGGACCTGTACGTCTCCAGGGCTCTGGGACAAGCAGGTCGGATCACAGCTGACCTTTGTCACCCTGGATACAGACTATTTGAGCCACTGAGACCAGAACCTCCAGCCACAAGAACAGTTTATTTCCTTCTACCGTTGGACTTATGAACACTTAACATCTGCCACTTTAACAATACTCAACCAATACTATTCACGCACTGTTCAATTTCTACACAATTTCCGACCATCTATGATTTTTTGTCTGTGTACATACTGAGACCAAGTTCAATTTGACCTTATTTTATTAGTAAATTCTTAAATTATGCATGTCTTATTTGATTCTATAGACGTTGCTGTTGTTATTATTTTATTATTTATTGTTTTATGTTGCGCCTTAACGCCAAAACAAGTTCCTATGTTTGTAAACTGTGTTCAATGGCAATGGCAATAAACCTTTTCTGATTCTGATTCTGAAAAAACAGTGTGCCGATGAGTACAACTGAATCTTTTTCTACACGGCTACAAACTTCAATAAATTGTATTGGCATTTTTTGTGAAAGAGCAAGACAAAGTGACAGACAGTTGCAACAATTTGCTGCAATTACAGCTGCAAGTCTCTTAGGATGTCTCTACGAGCTTTGCTCACCTACAGACTGACATTTTTGCCCATTCTTCTTTGCAAAACAGCTCAAGCTCAGTCAGATTTGATGGAGAGTGTTAGTGAATGGCAGTTCTCAGATCTTACCACAGATCTTTCTATAACGTAACCTTGTTTAAACTTTAAACTTTAAATATTATCCCTAACATGACTAGTGTGTTCCTTGGACTTCATGATGCTGTTTGCTCCCCAACATTCTCTTAACAAACGTCTGTGGCCTTCACAGAACAGCTGCATTTATACTGAGATTAGTTTACACACAAGAGGACACTATTTAATCATTAGGTCAATCATCAGGGACTTTTCAGTTTTTCAGGTTTTTGTACGTAATGTATCATTTTCTTCCACTTAACAATTGTGTATTGCTTTGTGTTGCGCTTTCACAAAAAATGCCAATGCCATTTATTTAAGTCTGTGGTCATGACGTGACAAAATGCGGAAAAGTCCCACGGGCATAAATATTTTTAAAGCCATTGTAGCTGTACATTTGTTTTCCCAATTTGTGAATCATGTTTAACTTGTAGGTCAAATATTTGTCAACCCTTATAAGTCTTGTTTAGTATAGTATCTGTAAAAGTAGAGCCCTGTGTGGAGAGAAGAAGACGGTAGCAGATGGTCAATGCTTTTTGGAGATGTTTAATAGTTAATACTAGATTGTTGTTACTTTCAATTGTGTAACTGAGTAAAATTGTAGTAATTACAGGAGTCTCTGTAGAATTTAAATATTAATCAAAGTATGAATTAATTAATCAAAAATCTGTGCTTTGGATAAAAAGCTGCTTCCGCTGACCTCCACTGGATTTGTCATTGTTGCTAGTTAGAGGTCAGTAAGTAGCCAAATGACAAACTCAATAAAGTCATGGCTGCATTATTGTGCCGTGCAACCAGTGATGAAGTCAGTGGGGCAGATGGCCAAACTCCTGTGCAACAAATGTAAAGATGGCACAGGCCAAGTGCTTCTCATCTTAAAAACATAAAATAATCTAATAAGAAGGCTACATGTATACAGCAAGAGTAGTAGTGCTGTCCAACAAACTAGCAGCAACAATGTGCTTCACTGAAAAGTCGCATCAGTAAAGAGATGCATCTGTGACTTCTCCCTTCAGGACAAATTGCTGCACGTTTGGATGATATCTACAGGCTATGGCTTTAACTTCCCTCACCTTATCAAAAGAGGGTTTTAGTTATGCACCTCTAGCACTCCACATTCCTCCCTTAATTACAACCTTGCCCTTATATACTGTGCGCTAAATACAAATTCCAACAGCAGGTCAAAAACATCAAACCGACAGCACTTAAGAGGCTCGGGAGGGGTTCAGGGTCTCCTAACCTCCGTCTTTTCACACGCACGGCTTGGGGCAGATTGCCGACTGTGAATTCTATTATTTCCCCGAAGTTCCTTCAAGAGGATGCATTTCGTGGGAAGCATGGGTAAATACAATCTTCTAAACCTATAATCATGTTACGCAAACAGGGGTGCAAGCTCGTTAATGAAGTGTCCATAAGCCACAATCGTACTTGCGAGTGCATAAATCTCGGTAACATCGTGAGACGTACATAAAAATAATGAATCTATCCTGCGTTTGATTAATCTCCACATTGATTTCAGCCTGTGGTTTGGCCTTTCAATCACTCTGTGTTGATTATTCCTAATAAAAGTTGAGACATAGTATCATGTGAAATACTTGGGCTCACTGTTGCTTAAAGAATCTGAATTTATAAAATGAGGATCAATAACAGCCGTTTACAGAACAAAGCCAAGTCTCCCGAGTGGTGTCACATCTTAATTACATGTCAAGCGCAGCACTGACGCACGTGAAAGGGCCAAACTGTTGGTAACGCGGCTGCACACCCGAGCCGGGCGCTTGAACACAAATGTGACCCCATGGTAGGTTAGACATGTGGCATCTAGGCAAACATTGCTCGAACTTACTGGACATACCCACAGTTTGGTGTGGAGGGGCTCCTCTTGGACCCAACCTGGTCCCGAGATGCGCTCAGACAGGAGGGTATCCGCTCACAATAGCCGCACTAAAAAGTCTCATCAAATAAAAAAGACAAGGCATCCAGTCATTATATCACGCTTCAGTGTGTTCACAAGAGTCCTGTTCATCCTAAGTGCTGCCGGGCGCTTGGTCTGCGTGTTCCATGGTGTGTTCATCAAGTGCGCAGCAGGCTGCAACTCACTGTGCATCAAGCCACGGAAAATATCGAGCTCAGCAGACCTTTCAACATAAAAGCGTGGTTTCTTTTGGCATGACTAAACATCACAACCACCAAATTTCCCAGACACACCCTAGTCCGACGTCTGTCATAAGTCTTTGTGGTTCAATGCGGCCCTAAGTGGACTGCAATGAATCACCAGTATCTTTTTCCTCTGTCCGTAATATAAGCTTAAATAGCTTACATTTATAAAGGGATTTTAAAGCAAAACCTCACGTTAACTGGCCTACTCTTTTTTATATCACTAAGAGCTTCGGGTTGAATCTGCTGCAGACCCGGAGGCTGCACTGAAATTACTCGCGTCCTAGCTTGACACTCGGGTAAGAAATACACAATAAAATGATGTTACTCATGTCTGATGAGAGACGCATCTCCCGCAGCCGATGTCACACTCCCTGAGAAGAGGCCAACCTTTCCTCAGTGGGAAAAGCATGTCAGACGAAGAAGTTTGTCTAGCTCTTCAACTTCTTATCAGTTCACAGCCGTTTGCTTAGTCTCCTTTTACTATTCTAATTGTGTACCGTTTTAATGAAACTATCATTCTAGAAAGAAAAAATAAAAATGCGGACACATTTTGGAGCGCTCACCTTTGTCTGTGAACCAGTTATTGTCTTGCTATATCGTGCCAAATGTACGTATTTCCCTTTACTTTTTCGGTACTATGGCTCTTCCCATTTTTTTTTTGAACGGGCACATCACTTTACACAGTTCCCGAAGGTCTTCACCGTAAGAAGGTTTTTACTTTGAAATGGGTTGTAGCCGGAACCTGTGGCTTCGCTTTAAACAATTTGATACTTGAGTTTTGATACGCGCTGTTGCGCCCGCACGTGGACCAGCTGCACGCAGGCGCTGCGCTCAACAGTCACATCTCTTTTTCTTCACCTTCCATTCAGTCAGCAGTGACAGCTCTGTATTTCAATAAGATAGCACTTTTCACATCATTGATATCAGCTGAAATTAAAAGTTATTTCTGGATATGATCGTTCATGATAAGGGGATTTCCAGCGTGCTTTCACCGTTAGACTACCACCACTATATTAAAAGACACAGTATGTAACTTTCGGGTGGTAGAAAATCACCTGCATAATTCCATTGAAATAGAAAGGTGAAATCATACTTCGATTCTCCATGCAGATAGATAGTTTTATGCCATACTGTGGAGTATTAGCTTGCTATAAAAGGAACAACATTTCAGGAAACAAGCAGGAGGAAGCTCCTCCAAGCCAAGTAAGAGTCCGTTTTGTGGATTCAAAATCACAACAGCAGTTGCCTCAAACTGCAATAGTGAAAAACAGATCAAGCAATGTTCATAGGAAATTAGTAAATGTATTATGTCCCAGCAGCCCCTGTCCTCAGACCCTCCTTCTCGGCAAGGAAAAACCCAGTGGGAAAAAGTAGAAACCTCAGGGAGAACCACAGTGAAGGAGAGATCCACACTCCCACGGACTGACACGCTTTCATTTGCAGATCGAGACTGTAGAGTCAGAACCACTCAGGAGGCGAGAGGGTGGTTCATCCAGCAAGACCGTTGAGGAGCATCCGGATCTATAGGTCAGCATCAGCAGTGTCTGAAACTGGAAGGAGAAAAGCATGTGAACCGCAATGAACAGACTACAGGTGAAGTAAAATAGTAAATATTGTAAGAGGAAGCAGAGGATGGTGCTCAAACTGCCATACTTTTTGGAGCATACGAGTTCCAGCCTTTTTACAACTTTATGCATACTTTTTCTTCCTGCACGCTCCATTTTCAGAACGGA
The DNA here is from genome assembly GCA_015082035.1 of Chaenogobius annularis. Classification (NCBI taxonomy): domain Eukaryota; kingdom Metazoa; phylum Chordata; class Actinopteri; order Gobiiformes; family Gobiidae; genus Chaenogobius; species Chaenogobius annularis. The sequence goes on from BJKM01000398.1 coordinate 90,034, forward strand.
TGTGCGTGCCTCTCTTTTTATACAACGATAGACTACAACCCATTTTATTCTACTGTCAATGCCTAGCCGAAATGGCTTGATGAAAATAATAAATAAATACCAGTAAATGAAAAACACTAGTGGTGGCCAGCAGTAACAAAGAAATGGCTACACCAAGCAGCAAACAAGTCTGTTGATCAGACTTTTAAGGCATTGTATTGGTAATGAACATCAAAAGGAGTCAACATTTTGTGGATTGGCTGAGGGGGCATGTGGGAATTTTTGCCACTGTAAAGCACTTTGTTACATTTTGTGTATGAAAGCACTTTATAAATAAAGTTTGATTTGATTTGGTAAGGTTGCATTTACTGTATGTTGCAAATTTGCAATTTTCTGTGAATACGTTGGAAATAGTTTGAGGTTTTCGGTTTCAAACCTGATACAGTTCTGAAATGCAAATCATTTTTAAATTAATGTAAATGTCACAAGAATTTCACAAAAATGTCACCTACAGTAAGAATGGATATAAATATTTACATTTCTACAAGCTGTTGTGCGTGGCCCTTACGATGGGAGTGTGAGACATATGACAGCCTTATGAAGCTGTGGCAGATTGCACCAAGTCTTACCTTCACCACAACCACTGCTGCTGAGCTCAGGAGGGAAAGCCCAACAAGGGCACAGCAGTTTTATATGAAGTCATAAGAGGTCACTTTGTTTGTAATGTTTTCATGCTTTTTCAACATGCATGACAAATAATTGAATAGCTATCCAACCATTGCCAAAGGCTTATCCTCGTTATTCATTGTGGGTTTAAGTCTACAGGCTTACATATCAAAATCAATTCAAAACAGCAAAACAGATTAAACCTGTCACTTGTTTCCTAGTGATGCACTGATACAGCCATCGGTTCAGATATTGATACTTCAGCTTTATGTACCTGCCAATAACCAAAATCAACCAATACCATAAAACATAAATGACACATTTGAAACCATTGTCCAGCAATTGCGCACACAAACACTCTAATTTATAGACTGTAGAGTTTGGGAAATCATAGAAATGTTGTTAATTCAACAATCAGCTTTGTGCACAGCTTTTATGATTACTTTTTTAAAAATTATTATTAAATGTTTTTATTATTTTAATTAAAGAACATATAAAATCAAACAGAGAAAGAAAAACACGACCAGAGAGAAGACACAAAATAAAAGCAGCAGACATGCAACAAATAATTGAAAAAATAAAATCATAGAGCTAGAAAACCCTAAAAGAAAGAAACGTCCCATTTTGTCCAAAGTCCAAATGTAATTGTTTACATTTTACGTATGTCCATTATAATGTTAGGCCAGTCCTTGATCGTCGGTACATTTTGTGTCATCCATTTTTTTGTGAGTTCTTTTCTTTCTCCAGCTGAACTCAGACAAGACTGAAATCATCGTCTTTGGCCCACAGAAACAAAGAGAAAGTTTAGCATTCACCTCCAGAGTCTCGCTCTAAAACCTACAAATCAAGTTAGAAATCTGAATTCCCTCCAAACATATGATTTTGTGTTCCACTGAGATGTACATATGCTTTCCCACTCTTCATCATCCAGAACAAAGTGACCCTCTCTTTCCCATTTACCCTTAATGTAATCAGTAGAGTGAGTGCTCAAATTGTTAAGACATTTATACAATTTAGATATTAATCCCTTTGAAAGTTCAGATTTATATGCTTTAATAAATATTTCAGTCAAAGGCTATGATGGTCATCATTCTTTTGATTTCTTGATTATAATAACAAACAAAATAAATTTTTCAAGATCTTTTTGTATGGTCTCAAAAAGAGGGATATAATTTTTCCAGTAGAGTACACACCTGAATATCTAAGAGATTCCGTTCGCCATTTAAATGGGTACGTTTTTTTTAAAGGTCAGAGGGGGATGACAGTAAGAGAAAATTTCAGTTTAATTTAATTTGTATTCAGACATTGGACCAACTTGTTGAAGAAAATGCATCACATTGGGTATGGAAATTTCTGCTTTGGTCAAATACAATAGAACATAATCTGCATAGCATGCAATTTTATGTTCCATCCAATCAATTGTAACACATGAATGTTTTTGATTGTCTAATAAATTGGGCAATGGTTCCAAATACAAAGAAAGCAGGAAGGGAGACCAGGCGCAGCCCTGCCTGACCCCCCTTTCCAGAGTCAGTCGATCCGTCAGATGACCATTGATTTTAATTCTTGATGTTGGACAATCGTAAAGAGCCCAATATTTTTAATAAATAGATCATGATTCGAAATTTGTTTAGCACTTAAAACAAATATGGCCTGCAAGCAGATTCGAGACCCCAGTGAGAATTCTAATATGAATGGGTGTGTGTTAATTTGCATGAAGTAAAGAAGTAAAAGTAAAATAATTGCTTAATCACTGTTCTATGGGTTTTGTACAAATTGATCAGATGGGTCCGTCTGTATCAGTGAATGTCTCAGGCAATGGGGAAAAGAGGATGAGGTGCTGGAGGAGGAACCATCATGGTAGGACAAACCCCTGCATGGGATGTACCACCGGAACAAACGGATCAAGCAATCCTACCAATGGCTAGAGTGGGTCGGACTGAAGTACAGCACTGAGGCACTCATGCAAAGAGGCCCCTGAGACAATCCAGCACATTACTGCAGGGTGCAAGATGCTGCAGGAAAGCATACATGGAGCGCCATAACCAAGTGGCTGGCATAGTGTACAGGAACATCTGTGCGGAGTATGGACTGGAAACCCCAAGGTCAAAGTGGGAAACACCTCCAAAGGTGGTGGAGAATGACCGAGCCAAGATCCTGTGGGACTTCCAGATACAGACTGAGAATGGTAATGGCAAACGTACCAGACATTGTGGTGGTGGATAAACAGAGGAAAGCCGTTGTGGTTTACGTGGCAATAGGATCGCAACATCAGGAAAAAGGAACATGAGGAATTGTCAAAACACCAAGGGCTCAGAGAAGAGCTGGAGAACGCATAGAAGGTGAAGGCGAAAGTGGTGCCCGTGCTCATCGGAGCACTCGGGGCAGTGACCCCCAAACTGGAGGAGAGCCCAACCCTTGAACTGGCTTGTGACAGAAATGTTTATAACAGCCTCTCAACCAATGCTTTCCCAGATGTCCTTTTAAAATAGGGAAGCAGGCAGTAAATGCTTATGTAATATATTATTTGCCATCAAAAACACCACAAACTAAGTTAGATTTAGATCTGCAATTATTATTATTATTTTTAAAATATTCTTATACTGTACCTATTATTTGCACACATCTATGAGCCATAGATTATTTGAATTATATATTTGTATGATACTCTGAGTGATTGTGATTTTGTGCAGAGTTTATGTCATGCAGCTACTGTAGCCCAAGACAAATTTCCTCTAGAGGACAGTAAGTTTACCTTACCTTACCATACCATACCTTATTTGTACAGCTGTATTGCTCAGAGGTGTTAAGTAGAGTCTTGTGAGATGCAGTCTGGTCTTCAGCAGTTTTGCAAATGTCCCTCCCGCTCTCTATACCATTTCTATAAAGCCTATATATATGGGACAAAAATGTTGTATCAAAATTAACCTATGATTCAGTGGAACAAACATGTAATCAGAATCAGCTCAAATATAATAATAATAATAATATGCTCAATTAAACCAAAACACATGTAAGCTACATACAATCACACACATATGTTCAAAAAACTGAACTAAGGGGAACTTCCCAGTTAATGATATTATAATGAGCTAACCTCATTTAGGCCTTGTCGGAAGTGAATAACAAATCATCAAAGTGGAGCAATTATTTGGAGACAAGAGAACAAATTGTATTTTGAGGTGAACTCAGTTAAACTTGAGGACACAACTCTTATCATCATTAGCTTTCAGTGCATCCTGGATGCATTTCATTGTCGTAATTGTTATAACCAAAGGGAAAGCAAGATCACTAATAGTTGACCTGGCTCTAAGGAGGCACTGAACACCACAGAGCTTTCCAATCTGTCCAATCTGACTTTGACTCCAGTGCTCTGACTATCAGGCAGACTACAGGTCACAAAGGACATACAACATGTATAAACATGATACAATTCTATTTCAAATTGGGTTTAATAACAACCCTGGTTTTTCTGAGTATATTTTTGATAACATAGTCAATTATGATGAAAATGTAAAGCCCTTAATGTCAGTGTAATCCCTCATTCGTCCAGGAGTGTTCCATTGTAGAAAAAGATTCAGAAAAAAAAAAAAACGTTTCGACTCTCATCCAAGAGTCTTTCTCAATCTGTGAAACAAGTCTGAGAACTCCGGTGTATATCCTACTCTGTGAAAGCCCTGCCCACCAGGCGGGACCTCCTGATAATGGCCCATTGAAACTTAACTGAGACGGTGAGATGGGCCATCTAGATTCTATCGTGACCTGACTTTGGCTGCCTCCTCCTTGAGTACCTTATTAGCATCAGAATGCCTCGGCGTCTCCAGGGTTTCAACAAACCATTATAAAAAAACTGGAAGGTTGATTCGTAATGAAGGTTTTAAGATTTAAGATTTTTCTATAAAGCCCCTAATGTTTTCATGTCAGAGAAGCTTAGCAATATAGGTGCTCACTGCTCACTAATAAAAAATATAAAACCCTATATACAGGGTTTTGTTTTTTGTTCAGGTTATCTAAATACAGATTTGCTTTTACAGATTTACAGATATTTTTCATTGTAAATATTTTTATGGGTCACAAATTTAAATGTCTGATAGGTCCTCAGAGGGTAATGCGGTAGACACTGACTCCAATGTTGGTGCGGTTTGGGACTGGTGCTGGTTACTTGCAGATTGCTTGTTACACCAACTCCAGTCCACTGCAGTCCGTTTTGACAAATGCCAAACAGATTCACGTGGTTTTGCCTGAGAACACAAGTCTAATGACCTGGAAGCCAGACCAGACCGGCAAAGATAGACTTCTTGCGGATTCTAAGTCTTAAGGCAGTGTCCCTACCATAAATGCTAACCAAAGAAATTATATTTAAAGAGAACTGGTAAAAAAATATTCTGCTGTGTTATTCTAGATTACTGGAATATAAAACTAGAAAAGGTATCAAAAAATATAGTTTAAGCATTGTAAACAGGCATAAAAAATAAATAGTTACAATATGACCTACTATGCCCAATTTAGCAACATAACACAAGTAAACTTTTAAGGTAAGATACTTCAGCACCTCATTTTTTGTTTTGCTCTTCAGTCATTGCGGGTAAATTGAGATTGACCATAAAAGAAAGTCATAAATGTATAAGAATAAAGTCATAGTCAAAATAAAAAAAATATTTTCCAAATATAAAGACGACATTTAAACGTTTAGGGGCTGGTGTCAATGTTCCGATTCAAATTGACATGAGCAATTCACTTTGGCCACCACAGCCAGCATGCAAAAGAATGGGCTTGGATGAGTAAACAGCTCAGAACTGCATAAAAGCCTGCAATAGATGTTAAAGTGTTTCCTGGCCTTTAAAAACGATGTCCCACATGTGTGCTGATTATATAACAGATTACCACTGCAGTTTAGCAGGACCTCTCCTGTCACGCATTATTCACAAACTGTTGGATCAACCCTTTACTTTCTCTATCGCTCCCATGGGCTCAAACACCAGCCGAGCTCCGTGCCACAGCCGCCCGCAGACAGGTGGAGGAGCCTCGGTGTTACATTCACACATGCTCTGCTCCTCCATTGCTTTGTTTCTCTACGCGGGCACTCTGCGCATGTATATTTATACACATATATATATATATATATATATATATATATATATATATATATATATATATATATATATATATATATATATATATATATATATATATATATATATATATATGTATGATTAATGTATGTATATATGATATTACAGTAATATATATAGTTATTTATTCCCACAGCACACCAAAAAGCTATCTGAAGTCCATGCATCTACTCCACTCCTCCTGTCTAACGCTTGGATCGTGCTTGGATTGTGTTCTCGTGTACATAGTAATGCCTATTTTTATTTTTATTTTATACTATAGTAATTTTAAATTGTTTCTTAATGCATGCCCTTCTGATTTCATATATGTTGTTTTTATTATTGATCAGTGTTTCATGTTGCACCTTAATATGCCAAAACAAGTTCCTATGTTTGTGAATTTTGTTCATTGACAACGGCAATAAACCTTTTCTGATTCTGATTCTGATTCTGATATCCAAACTGTGAGGGGGCTTGAATTTGCCAAAATAAAACACAAATGAAGTTCCTTGCTCCACAGAGGACTAAGAGCATCCTCTAACTGCACACTGTTTGTCTCCAAATGTTTATAAGATAGTCCAATACACAGAGTTTATGGGTCTAGTCCCTGATCCTGAATTCTGCAGAACCCGTCCTCAACACCCGCAGTACAGGGTCTGGAGTACTGGCCCTAGGCCCGCGGTACAGGGTCTGAACGGTGACTTTGTAAAAAGTTTGGAAGAGTGAAGAGGCCAAAGTCGAGGGAGCAAATTACCAGTGAAAATCGTCCAAGACCACCTGCAAGACCACCTGCTGTGGCTATGGCTTTGACTGCGCAGTGCTGCCCAGTAAATCAGATGATTTAAGACATTTTGACGTTTAATATTGTATTTATTGGGCCCAAACCAGCCCATCACATACTTTGGATATTTGGCTCTCTCACAATCACAAACTATTCAAATCATGCACATCCACGGCCACTCCTCTCCTCAACCAAATGACTTTAATAAATGCATTTCACCTTTTGCGCATTTGTATTGTTTTATTTAAAAAAACATAAGGGACATTTCACTTGAAGACATAACAATTACCAAGAAATCTGAAACTATATTTAAACCATATTAGACTGATTGAATTTGCCTTTGGTTTAGCCACTAAACGAATCAATCAGTCGCTTTCATTCACCTTCATGTCAGGACACAAGTTCTGACTTAATTACCGCTCCAATTTAGCTTGTTAAAACTCCTTAGCATTGATAAAGAACTGTGCAGGAAACTACAAGTAAGTTAAGAATTGTTTGCAATCTTGAACACAAATGAGACAACATATACTTCTCTCAGAAAGTTTAGCTAGTAAGTAAATTATATACAGTAAATACGGCACAAATGTGTTTTTCCTACCTGGTTTCTGATTGATTTAGTGCTTGGACAGATGGCTACTGTAGAACCGTAAACACTCACTTTTCACAATAAAACCAGCTGTAAAAAGAAGCCATTCATTTATACGAGCTATGGAAAGTTTATGGTAAGCTAAAATGTATGAAACATATGTTGGATGTCAGTGTAGTTTTTAAATACATTTGTTTCTCTATTAGGAGCAAAGACCACATTTGAAAATTAATTCTACAAAAAATAAACTGTGTAAACTGAAAAATACATTTAAAAAAAAGATAAATCAAATAAACACCACAACTGATGATGCACCATTTCAATTTTATCTGGTTATATCACTCACTAATCATAATGAACATTTAGCATGTCCTCCTGGTTGTCTCGTGGGAAATGATCCTTGATTGGCTTGTACTTTTCTCATACACTAATCATTTGAGTTTGTTACTGAAGGGTTGTTGGGGCTGTCACGCATGTAAAGTCAATTGCTGGTTAATTACCCGATATAAACAAAGGAAAATGATAAACTATAGCTATTTGTGGCATGGGTAGGGATTTAATATTGTTTTGTTTTATAAGATATATTAAAAGCATCAACAACGCCACCTGGGATAGGCCCAGGACCAGAATTAAACAAGTAAAGGACAGACAGTCACTTGGTTCAGTTGAAATGTAATTTAATTGTATAAAAGTTATGTTACTTTTTTCTTTTCATTTTGTCCAGTTAAAATATATTGTACACAAATTATATTCACAATTCCGTAGCGGTCAGCTCGCATTCGCACTTACAGAGCCACGGCAGGTGCTGGACCGTTACATTATGATAGTACAGTCATAAAAGTAAAAGGAAGTTGAAGAAGACAAGAGGGCTGTAGCTCTATACAGCTGCTCCAGGGATCTCCCATTTACCTATGGACAGTGTTATTAGTACAACAGTAACCCTTTTATGTGGGGCCTGAGTGATCGGGCAACAGGCACCACGACTCAATCCACAGGTTTTAAGGCAAACAGCCGGAGCACATGGCAGTGGAACCAACCAAACGTGGACAACACGGTGACTGACAGTGGGACTTATCAGAGTCACTGGATACACGCAGGAGCTACAGTAAGACTCGTATTAATGTGACAGAAGCATAGGTAAAATAAAGCTAACATGACGCATCATACCTTTACACAAGCGAGCCGGAATAGCTGCATGTAGACTGGGGCAAGAGTGATTTGACAGGTTTTGGGACCAAGACTAATTGAGTGTAGTTGTGCACTTGGAGTTCTCTGTGCATGCAGGTAAAGTGAGTGTGAGTGATGGCATAATGCAAACTTCTCCATTTGCTTTAATGAAGTAATCATTCACATAATAGTCCCAGTTCTGTCTTGAAAGAGGTAACTTATTATATTTACAGAGGCTGAGATGTTTAAAATGACAGGAATCAATAAACAGTGGTATCTTCTACAACTTCGCTCCTGATTGGCGCTCATGGTTATTTTCTAGTCTCTCTTTATTTTTATTTTATAGATACTTATTGTGGTGTAATTCTTTTTTCAACTTAACAAACACATCTAACTTTAAGACTAATGAGCCAGCTTGATGATAACTAATGGCAAATTTCATACAAAGCATTATTTTACAAAAAAAATAAAAAATACAGACATTGTACTGAACGATACAGCTGAATCTTTTTCTACAATGGAACACTCCTGGACGAATGCGGGATTACAGGGACACTGGGAGCCAGCAGTGATTTTAAATCCAGTATAATGTGGTCCCGCCCCCTGGTCTTAGTCAGGACACATGCTGCTGATACGGTACATTATATGTGCTTTTACAGGTGCCACCAGCTGGTGGCAGGAAGCAGCAGGTGCGCATGCCCCATTATGAAAAAAACATTTATCACACATGTAGAAGAAGGCTAAAGTCTTTCAGAGTGAAAAAAGATCTTAACACCATTTATACTGTTATTGTTGATCTCGATAAAACATATTAAAAAAAAATTATTCCATAATACAGTTTTGCGTAATGTGCAAATGTTTCATTCTGTTTCACAAATGTATTATATTTTCATATTCATTCACATGTGAATTAGTCAGTGCTTTGTCATCTTTGCTGTCATAGTGTGGGCATATTGGATATCAGGACCAAGTGCCCTCGTCAGAACAGTAGTCACTTTATTTATTAGGAAAACTACAAGTGACCACAAACCAGGATATTTTTCATGCAGGTTTAATAACAGTAACAAGTTATACCTCATTTCTCACGTCTCTACATGCTTGGAGAGGTTCACCTGCATTAGGACCAGTGCCAAATGCATGCACTTTATGATTTCATAAGGGTTGTTTTTATTATTGTTCTATGTTGCACCGAATCACCTAAGCAAGTTCCTATGTTTGTGATTTGGCAATAAGCATTTTCTGATTCTGATTCTGATTCTAAATGTCTGCTTCTCTTAAGAAAAGTGGACTATCTGGTGCTAGCATGCATGCCACCATTTGTAACAACTGCTTACTCTTAGAGATACTCTTTTTTAAAAATATCAAATGCAGAGACAGTGTTTTCTGATTTCTAATAAATGGACATGGCGTTGAAATATGTACAGAAAATAGAAAAATGGCCATCTTAAAATTTTCAGTAATCAAATAACACTGTTGACTGAAGATTGAATTAGCTTTAATTAAAAAAATAAAAATAAAAAGAGAGCATGCAAGCAGTAGACTGAAGCAGGCATGGGGGGTGCAGAGCAGTCATCACTCAAAAACATTTGAACACCAAGCCGCCTGGTAGCAGCAGTCTATGTGGAGTCTGAATGTTGTTGCTATGTTTAATACGAATGCTTTCCTTCCATCACCAAAAGACCAGTAGGACATGGAGCACTTAAAAGTGACTGCGCTAGTGACTGTGCTATCTCTCTGCTTCAGAAGCCTTTTGAAAGAAACAAATGAAGGAAAGTGGACCAGACCAGCCTCCCATGAAGGTCACTCAGGAGGTTAAAAAAGGCAAAAGTGGATCTTATACCAGAGGCTTTCGTCAGCTTGAAACCTTTGCTCTTTTTTGTTTTCCGTGTTTACTGCATCTACAGACCGAGCTTGGTGTAAAAATGGTGTCCGGGACATAAAACACCTGACTGCCAAAATACAAAACACAAAAATACAAAAATGCATAAGGTCAACTGTCTGAAGTTAGCTTTATTGGGAAAGGCATTTCTGGGAACCCAGGGATTTTCCGTGGACTGGTTAGTTTTGAGTGAAAAGTGGAAAGAAAGTTTGTTTACTTCATTAATTCAGTTGTAAATGGTGTATTTGAATGTTATGTCAAATAGCCCCCCTTATATTTTGCATCACCAGCCACCACTGCTTTGGGATGAGCTGGAGAAGGCTTTGTGCAGTGGTCACACGCTTCCTTCATCAATGCAAGATCAGTTCGTGAAAAATAATGCAACACTGGCTGGAAATAAATCTTTTAGTATTGCAGAAACTTGTAGAAAATATGTCACAGTGAATGTGTGCTGTAATCAAAGCTAAAGAGCAATCATCTGGGTTTGGCTGTGTACCTGGCACCATTTTTAATCCCTGTTTCCATAGCGTCTTCTTTAATCAAATTCAATCATTACAGCCAAAAATGAAAAGCCCGGACAAACCTATTATTTGAACAATTTTATTCTTGATAAATTAAGATGTCGTTTACTTCCAATCTGTGTGGCCAGTAACTGCACCCTGAATGGATCTTACTACAAAAACCACCCGAGTGAGAGATGATCTAAATGAGAGGCTGCAGACAGGAAATCTTGGTGCAGGGAAACATGATTGAAATAAAAGTAAGTTTACATTGTAGTCGGGACTTTTTGTTTGAGCGAATACATACATGGCTAGGCTTTACTGAAGCTGCCTTTACTGAAGCTGCTTCGAAGCGAGGTTGAGCTGCAAGTTTGTGACCTTCTGAACCTCTGACCCAGCTGTGAAGAATAAATCTGTCCAAAGATGAAGAACACAACTTCGGTCGCGCAGCCTTCAGTGGAGACAGATTCAGAACACTCCACGACTTTGACAGACCTGTTGCACCAAAAACAGTCATTAAAATCCAGGAACAAAACCTATAGAGGCTCTTTTGGTCACGGATCGGCACTTCTGTTGTAATGGCACTTCCAGTTGAGTGGGAACTCCATTCAAAAAATGGAGAATGTGGAAAAAGTCAAAAATATGCTATAAAGTTGGTTGATTTGTGTAAAATGTCCAATGTGACCAACAAGTCAACAAAGCACTGATTTTCTGGGCGGCTTGAAAACAACATTTTAGTCTGTGTAGAACTTATTTTCTCTGGAGTTGGCAGCTCTATGTTAACTAATACAACTGGAAGAAGGATTACGTCATAAAGTGGTGCTCAGGCGGGCTTCTGGAATAAGGTGAATAAAAGGAAAAAAATTGCGATAACGATATAATTGACAATATACCCATAGCTTAACGGTAGCTTTTACAATATTTGTACTTAGGGTTAGGGGCACTTAAGTTATAGCCGTAGGTTCAGGACAAGACAGCCGCAGAGGAAAAGAGAAAGAGATAGGGCACAGACACCCAGCAAATGGTTGAGGGCTGGAAAAGTGTTCAGCTTTTGTTTACCTTTTTCTACCATGGACTACATTTGTGTCCAGTATGAGTGTGTTTTTAGTAGGGATGTTCTGGACTTTAATCAGGTAAAGTCCAACAAGTTTAATACTATTCTAATATTATTGTACTTTTTTCTGTTCTTCTTTTCTTTTCTTTTTTTTCAATAACTCCTAACTGGGTTCCAGTGACCATTCTTATTCCAACTTTTAATGTAAGGCATAACATGAGTAAAAATGAACATGAGTTAAAATGTCATAATCTATATGGATAAAGAAATGGGCCTTAGATTGCCTGTCTTTCCTCTCGCCACTGTATGGCGCTGTAGGTATGTTGTCCTGCAATTACCTGCCCTATATAAGTGGGGAGAAAGTTGCACTCCACACACGCCACAGACACTGCAGCCATAGCGGACCTTGCATAGGGCAAGTTTTGGCCGCTGCAATATTATTATTATTATATTATCTTGTCGGATTTGTTAAGTATGTAAAATAAGCTCTGTCCATTTTGCTCTGGACCTCACTGTCCTTTTGGTGAACATTTCTTCAAGAATTGAATTTGACAAAATTGCCTTTTCCTCCTTTTACTTTTTTTCCTTCCTTTTACTTCATGTTTTTTATTTTAAACTTCATGAAAAACTTCATGTTGAAAAACATTATGTTTTTTGCTGAAATGCACTTTCAAATTTGCATGGATGAATAAAACAAATGAAAAGAAGAATTGAATACTTTTTCCTTTTAAAAAAAAAATGTAATTCGCGAAATTAATTACTTATTTTATATTTTTTGATGAAAATTTTTCTGATTATAGTTAAAGTATTACATTAATATCTAATAATAAAAAACATGGAGGCCTAAATTTAGACATAAAGAACCTTATTAGGTTATATTCATTATAGACTCTTGCCCAGACATTGCTGGGAAGAATAGCCCACTTTTAAAATGTATTTGTACAGAATACTGATAATACTGAATTCAATGTGTCACTCGGCCCAATGCTGTACTGGTATTTTGAGTAGGCTATCTGTACTTGCAGTATATCATAGTATAGAAACAGAACAAAGAAATAAAACAGCTTTATGTCTGTATCACTATTTATTTATCACAAAAGAGAGAAGGGAATGGTCTCACACACACTCACCACAAGAGCTGTATTACTTTATTGATTTACAGTAAATTACTGTTACTGTCTAAATTTCCTGATTAAATACCACATTGTGTTCCTATAATTTAGAAAACATTGTATTTTCAGTAGGATCAATGTATTCACTTCCAAACAGTGCTTAGAAGACAATGCAATGTATTATATTCTTAAGTTATTTGGACAAACAACATTCAAGAAGTATGATTAAAACGAGTGTTGGTTTATTTATTTGTTTTTTCATAATGGATATTTTGGATGAAGACATTGTTTTGTATTATTTGTAAGTATTTTAGATTGACTTATGTTTTTTATTATGGCGAGGGCCCAATTTTTTTAATTTCTTGTTGCACTTGAGGATTCCCATTCTTGGCATGATTCACCTCCAGAGTTTTTCTTGCAAATTTCTTCATCATTTTCTTCCTTTGTTTCTTTCTTTGTATTTGGGCCTGAAACCCCTGCCATGGACAAGATAAATGGAACCCTTTGGAACATACACTTGGCAGCAGGGAAAAAGGCCATCACAAAAAAACTGATGACACATTACACCTAGGACTGGACTGACATTATAATGGGCATACAGACGATGGGCGGAAAAAACAACAACATTTGGACTTGATTTGGAACGTGATCAATTTAAGTGCCTTTGGACTGGGTTGGGCCACTATTCTGACTTTGATTTGTTGTGACGTTGTATGTGGATGTTCTGTGTTACCTACCTGTATTCATTTTTCTTTTGTCGGTTGCTCTGGTCTTGTTCTGTGTTTTGTGATTTATGTTTTGTTTTGCTTTTTAAAAATAATATAGGAAGAATTTTAGTTTTTTTTAAATACCATTTAAGTTTTTTGTGCAATGAAAGAAATGCCTTAAATTAAAAATGTTTTGGCACGGTAGGGCTTTAATATAGGTATATGATATGCCTTCTGCAATGAAACTATTCAGAGTAAGAATGCTGGTGCATTTTGTTGCCTCATGCCCATCCCACTGAACATGCAATTTACAGTGATGCCTTATTCTCCTCATCCAGCTCAGATAGCCCTAACAAAATGAAGGGAAAGATTCATTGATTTTACTTAAGAATAAACTAAAACATTGCATCTGCAATTGGCATGTCCAACAACAACCCCTTAATATATCAATCATGAACTAGTCTCAGGTGGTCTTTTTGGTCCTATTGCCAAAACCAAGACGGGCCTAAAAGCTTCAAAATCAATAAGAATAATGCAATACTTCCTCAGAAGTATTCATAGCTCCCTGGACCCAAGCTTAGGGGTGAGAAGGGAATGAATATTTTAATAATTATTTTTTTCAAATTGCACTGTACCTACATTTAATCAAAATGTTGTTTTTGTTTAGGGCAATGTAAAGTAAGAGTAAAGTGTAAAATGGTTATTTGATATGTTTAACATTCTTTGAACATCTTTACAGACTTGTAATATACAATCATCTAATAGATGATTTTAAAATTATTTTTAAAGACAAGTATAGAAACATAGACGCATCACTTATGCATCTTTAACAAGCACATACAATGAAGTTATAGAATGTGTTGCTTTTAGCATTTTTAAAAAGAGGTACAGTATGTGAACAGTGGTGACAAAGGAATGTAGAGTGAAAAATTCAGTTCATTCTCAATACAAAGATCAAATGCAGCAACCTAAAATATGAGTTCATGAACAATGCTTTGGTTGACTAAAACTGATAGTGGACTAAATTAGCATGCCATTTCATAATAAAGCTCTAGTTGGCCTTTTGCCTGATTATTTATCAAGTTTATTGCAATCAGGTATTCACAGTTTGAGGTCTCAGGACATTTTTATCTTACAGACCCATTGTTTTAAAACAGAAACAGGAAAAAAGGCTTTCAGCAACTTTGCTCCCTCCCTGTGGAACAAAACACAATCATTGTATGCCTTTTAATGATTTTAAAGCACTGGTCAAGGACTACCTGTGGTGCTGATGCACTTGTTTTATATAATTTTATCTCATATTGTATGTATAAATGTGCTTTTATGTATTGGTTAATTGTATTGAATGTTTTTTTGTCTTTTAGTATCCTGTGTTTGTTGTCTATTTTGTGTTGTGTTTTAACAGGGTACCCATGAAAAAGAGACATTTTCTCATTGGGTTTTCCCTGTATAAATAAAATAAACAAATAATAAAAAATGAAAATAATCTAATATAAGACTGAAACATAAAATAATTTTAAGTCAAAAGACTGTAAAACATATCAAATGAACATGGCAGGAAAGAATTCAAAAGTGAACAGCCAGATAGGACCTATTTGCCCATTACATTCTCCAAAACGAACACTCATCCTACAGTTTATTGTGGCTTAATACAAGAACAGTATTTAATCGTGTTCTACAAAAACATTATCTGATGGTAGTCTCGACAACAAAAGATACTACAGCTAGCATTATGCCTTTTTAACAGCCGAGGGAAATGTCAAATTAAAGACATGAGCCCTAACATTTGCATGTCACAAGGCTGTACACTGCTACAGCAAGGCTGCCATAAGATCCCAAAATAAAGTAATCCAGAAAAGAATTGGTAATGAAGCATGTGAAGCAACTGATTTCCATTAGTACTGGAATTCTCATTGATAAGGTTTTTCTGAAGAGTTCCCTTTGAATCAACCTAAATTAGAAGCACATGTTTGCAGAATAAAGTTGATTGTAGGATTTTGACAGGTCTGCAATTTCTCAATTTGAGTTTAGCAGTACAATACACAAGTCCAGATGCTCTGATTGAAATGTAGGCAATGGATATATAGGATTTAAGAGAAAAATCTAATCCTGCCAGAAGAATCATTGTCCTCTGCCATTAAGCAAAAACTGCAAAGTGCTTTCAGTGGAGGTCAGACTAAACAAACACGGCTTCAAAAGGACAGAGGAGTTCTCAAGTCTCAAGTCCAAATGTTTTAAGAGGGGAACTCATGGCAACACAAAATATATAATATCAACATCCAACTAGAAATTGCAATGGCAACAAGCCATTGCGAGTGACGGTCAAAACGTTTCGGCAAAAAATTCCCAACAACTACCAGAAACTATCGACGAACCTCGAAAATTACCCGAGAATGAAAACATATTTTTACAATGCTTTTATAGTGTAAAACCCAAATTCATTGTTTTACAATGCTTTTATTTTGAAGGTAGTACTCAATGTACTTCCACTGCATTATTGCAATAGTCCGTAGTAGCACTGTGAGGGACTGAAGGCGTTGAAGTATTGCATACAACTTAATTGTTTCTAATGAAGTGCCTCAATTTGACCGTATCTGTATTAAATTGCATTGATTGTTCAATGTGCTTTTATTTTGAAGGTAGTACTCGATGTACTTCTACTGCATTTCTGCAATACTTGGGTCCTGAGACCTGGGGCTCTGGTCTAGACTACTTTTGGACTTGGTACTAGGATTACTAGAATTCTCAATGTACAAAATGTACTACAGCGCAGTACCAGTGCGACAACAAGTACGACAACGTACTACTAGTACTACAACATACGACTGAAAATACTGAATACACTGAAAGTACTAGGATTACTCAAATTCTAAAAATGCAAAATTTACAAAAAGTAGTACAGCAACGTAGTGCTACAATGTGGTTCTTCAAGTACTGTTATATATGAAATACTGCATATACTACAAATTACTGCATACACTACAAGTACTAGAACTACTCAAACTCAAAGTATAAAAAAAAATCTACAGAACTACAAACCTGGAAAGAAAACATGGAAAAAAACTCACTAATTACTACAATTCTAAAAGTAATACAAAAGGTACTACCATGTAGTACTAAAATACTACAAGGATTACTAGAATTCTAAAAGTACCAAGAAAATCGACAAAACAATAAACCTGAGAAAGAAATTCTTAAAAAAACACTCCTGAAAACTCACAATTGCTAAAATTCTAAAAGTACTACAATGTAGTACTGCAACGTAGTACTACAACGTGGTACTGCAACAAGTACTGCAATATAATACTGAAAATACTGAATGCACAGCAAGTAGTAGGATCTTTGACGACAATTTCTGAAAAAACGACAAACGTGACAAATACCAAAAGTAATACCGAGAATCACATGAGAAATATCTACAAAAAGAACCTTGAACAACAAAAATGCAACCCGTGAAACGTGCCGAAAAAAGGTGTGCCTCTAATAATAAAGTGACACCGCCGTCACTCAATTAGCAAAGACAGTCTCAGATTTTAGTAGTTGCAAATTTGCCAGAAACCCTTATTGCCTTAAATCCACTATGATATGATTTGTGTGGCTGCTATGGAATGATGCAAAAGGTCTTTTAGAGGTCTTGGTGAACAATGAACTGCAAGACACATTCAGGAAATGACATAACACAGGCAATTATAAAATACAAAAACAACTTTATTTACAAAACAGACCACTGCCTCGTTCCACAAAACCATAAATTCTGTGACTATGTTGGAATGCCATGTCTCAGGCCTGTGACTGAGGTTGGGAATTTTCAGCACGGAGAAGAACACCACCCAACACAAACCTTCAGTGTCCTTCCACCCATTTATTTAGTCTGAGCTCTACCATCGTGCCGCAAAATGTGGCCAAAAATGGGTCACTGGTAGGCTTCTGTTTGGTAAGCACTAGAGTAACTAAAGGCCAATAGGGTAAGAAAGGTATTCGGATAAAACACATTTGAACAAACATTGATAAATCTCAAGGACATTGTAAAATGTATCAATTTACTCCAAACATAATGACATTTTTTTGCTTGGAAAATCGTCTTTCTATGGTAAAAAGTAAATTAAAAAATGTGAAGAAATTACATTTCAGATGAAATGATACTTTCCAGAAGCATTTTGTTTCTAAAATGTGTTTATAAACAAAATCCTGAAAGTCATCCTGCTATTGGCTGAAAAGGCAGACATCCACACTGTCCATAAATGAGTCTTTTTAGGGAATCTGTATCTCAACAGAGTGTGAGATAGTGCCTCGTCAAAGCAGTACACTTGAATGCATATTTAAAAAGCATAGCGAGTACGAATGTCCTCTAGCTTCTTTGATACTTCAGGTGGAGTTCTGTCTAGCTCCTCGGCCACACTCTTCTGTTTATGAGGGTCCATGCTGTTGAACTGCTCGCACAGATCTCCATCAATCACGTTCTGCAAACAAAAACAATTTTACAAAATCAACAACATGGACAAGCTGTTCCAAACGCCCTTTAATGTTATATGTGGAGGGACCTGTTTGTCATATAAATCAAGCGTGTAAAACAGCCTACTTCATCTGCATAATATCGCTAAAAATCAGAAAAATCTAGCCTAAAAGTGATGCTGAAAAATGTATCTATGCATTTGTTACAGCTAGATTAGACTACTGTAACTCCCGGCTTGCAGCATGTCCTGAAAGCTTTTTGAGCTTTTAGGACATGCTGCAACTGGTTCAAAATTCAGCAGCAAGAACACTTCACGCTCAAAATGCTGGAATTGTGGCGGTCCCAAGCGGCTCTAAAAGCACAATAGGATGTAGACTACTCTAGTCTACTGGATTAACGTGCTCTGATCACTGTGAAAAGCACTGAGTTGGGGCAAAATTACTTGGAAGATACAATCTTAAAGTTATTGTACAGTATTTTTTTCAAAAAACACAACAAATTACTCAAATAAAATCAAGCATGTTTAGCAACTTTAAATCCTTACATACATAATTTTCATTTTACATTGGGGTCCCAGTTTGATTGAATGGTTATTTTGGGGGTCCTGGCCTGAAATATTTGGGAACGGCTGAATCAGAATGTGTTCTGATTCAGCAAATAAGAGATAATTTAAGGAGGAAACTCAATCTTAGTAATTAAAGCAAATAACACCTAACTGCACAATAAAGTACGCTCGATATGAATGTAAGAATTATAGGAACATACAAGGGTTGCAGTGGTTATTCTCGTGAAAGATCACAATTTTCCCTCAAAGAGAAACTGGCAAATCTTTATCACCAATGAACCACAAGGCAAACAGAGACACAGCGACAGACGTGAGCAGCGCTTCTGACACGAGCAACACCAAATGACACAGTAGCTGTGTTGGTCACAGGACTTTTCTTAAAGTGAAACACTGAGCGACAAAGCTCGATACAGACATCCCTCTCTAAGCTCGACTCTTGTTTTGACTCGTTTGGCTCATCACTAGTATATGGCATAAGGTATGAGAGATTTACATTTAACCCACAGAACACACCAAAAAGCACAGGAAAAAAAACCCCAAAGGACTGATAATTTGTATATACACCATCAAATCAAAAGTTTCTAATTTAATGCTTTTCCCCCCATTACTTTTATATTGCTGATTCTCACTGACGCCATCCAAACTATGAAACAACGCATAGAGAAAAAGCGTTAAATAACTCAAACGTATTTTATGCTAGATTCATCAAAATTGTAACCCTTTGCTTTGCTTATGGCATTGTGCACGCTTGGCACTCTCAAGTTGAGCTTCATGAGGTAGTCACCTGAAATTGTTTTTCAACAATTGGAGCTGATTGAGAGAAAGCAATGGGTTTGCAGCACTGTCTACAAAACGAAGGCTGCTACTTTGAGGAATCTTAAACTTATTTTTGTTATTTAACTTTTTTGTCTCCATATGTCCATGAATCCTGCTTCATATATTTGTTATCTTCAGTGTGTTATCTACAATGTAGAAGGTAGTACAAATACAGAGCTTTGAATGAGAAGGTATGTCCAAACAATTTGACAGGTAGAGTTTTAAGTATTTGACATCATGACATCAAGTTTTTATTTCTTCCAGACTGCATAATTGGTGCACGTTTTGTTTTTCATTCTTATTTATCATAACATTGATAAAATTATGCAAGACAATTTTTGTTGCAGTACAGCGAGAAGGATTGAGAAATCTTATATTAAAGGGAAGTCAGATCAAAATGGCACCACAGTGTTAAATACTGACCTTTACAGGGAAATAGTAGGATCTAAAGCTGAGGTGATCTCTGCCACAAAGTGGAGGAAACTCTGAGCGCATGTGCATCTCTAAGTGCTGGAAGAAGTCATGATCCTGAAGAAAAATTGAGGAACAAATGCGTCAGATGAGATTTTACAGCAAGAGATTTTACAGCAGCGGCGTTGTACCTCATGTGACGTGAATGGCACTAGAATACCAATGCCTCCCGACAATGTGGTGTAGACGAGCGATTCAGAGCCTCCTGGAATCAGGGTGGTTTTTTGGAGAGACAGCACAGTCTCGCCGACGTGGTAATTGACGATTACATCAGCCTGTTGCAAAAACATGAGCTTTACTTACAACATTATATATCGGACACATTTATTTGTGCATTAAAATTTAATGAGCAAGCCCTCTAGCTGTCAATGGCCATTTTCCAGACGAATTCCATCAGTTCCAACCATGTGGCTTGATGTTTAAAAAGGAACAATGAATCTTAACTTAAACAGCGACTGACAGAATGCCCCGTAGCGAGAGTGTGGTGAGAAAAGACTAATGACTACTGGACACGGAGGTCATCATGGAGATGGATATTGTTGCTGAACTGAGGGCATCAGACGAGACAAATAAATAGTCCAGAACCACTGTAATTACTGACAAAGTCAAAGACAAGATATCATAAACTAAATGGTTTTGGACCACAACCACGAAAAACTGCATTAGAGCAAGGAATTTTTTGTGTGTTTAAAAATAACCCGGATCTGTCACAAACATACTGAAAAAACACCTCCTCACACAGGCAATAGATGTTAACTGCTGCTAAGGAGACTAACCCTGTACGCGTCATTATGGATGAGATGTTTGTTTTTTAAAAGCACAGAGGGGATTTTACCAGTGCAAAATGGTCACATTGAAATCATTATCATGTCCAAATTTAAAAAAACAACAATATCACTACATTCATCAAATACAAATTTCAATACTGCATTTAAAAAAATATTTTTTACTAAAAACAACAGTAATCAATCAAACAAAGTTTCCCCCCCCTCTTTTGACCTGGATCTTTGAGATACACTAACTGAATTAGAGTGGAATGCATCTAATTTAATGCTCAACAAACTACAGCAGCCCCTAGTTAAGTACATCTACATACCAAGACAGCCTTGTGTGTCCCCATGCATGGTCAGACCTACAAACTCAATATATTTTTAGTGGGACCAATGTCTTAAAATGCCGCGCCTCAAACCTTAACAGATTTAAAATAAACACAGAAGAAAATACAGTTAAATAATGCTTGATGTCTAAAAGGATTCCTTGTGCATTTCCAAATAAGATAAACTAGTGGAATGACATTTCCACAAACAAGCTGACAAATGCCACAAATGACAAATGACACAGCCAACTGGCAGTGTCTAAATTGGAGGTACTTTCCCCATTGATGTGCTACCTAAACAATATTTGGACCAGAATTGAAGTGTGGCATGTTTGATGCTGTCAGACTAGGTTAAACTTGTGGTTGCCAGCGCAGTGCAGCTGTGGCCACGTGTAAATTGGTGGTTGGAGGTCAGTGGAGGCAGCAGATTAGGGCTTGACTCAAAAGGAGATGACTGTGATTGTGAGTCTAAAATGATACAGTAAAGTGCTTATAAAAAGGGTAGTCAACTTGATGTCGCAATAGGTGGTACAAGCAAGAGTATGTACCTTCTGGGAAGCTCCATTAAGAAGACCTCTGTCCCATAGGGCTTTGTTGCCGGTGGGGTCTTCATCTACATCATCACTCGTGTTTGGGGGAAGTCGGACCTGGGAAAAAAAATCAGATTAGGGATGTCATGATTATTTGATTAATTGCTAATCAAGAACGTGACCATTTCAGAAGCAAAAATAAATAAATTCAATCTCTAATCCAAAGAGGTAAACCTAAAAGTAAAGTGGTGTTTTTGTCAGAATATCTTTAAAGTTACACTGGGAAAGTTTTGATTTCAGAAAGCAGGTCACACACTAGAGGAATATATTAGACCTGTGAAATGTGAATTAAGGCTTTCAGTTTTGTTTGGTCATGGTGTCAATAACCGTGAACTATAACAGTAATAGTAATACAATGTGGTAAAGTGATTAAAAAAACTGCAAAATGATTATATAATATTTTTTGCGGACAGGCAAGACCGCTGAACTCACAATACTGATGTTTCCAAACTTGTCAGCAGACGCCATGGTGTCATAGTCCAGTAGACAGGCCGTAGTGACCCATCTCGGGTACGTGTCGTCAGCAAAGATAATCAGCTGGTTCTCATTGCGCCTGTAACGGACCCAGAACAGACTCTCCTGGACGTCCGACACGATGACACGCTGGCCAATGGTATAGATGCCAGACACCAGATTCGGCACATGCTGGAAAGAAGAGACAGTTGAGTTGAAAACTTTATCATTAAAAAAAGAACATTAATGTCTGTATTGAAACAAATATGCTGGATTACAGTAACAAAAAGGTGCATTTAGTCTGGTCTCGGGACACCAAATGCGATCATATACTTTCAAGAAGCTGTCACTGATGTTAAAACAGGTGCAGAGTTTGCATATTTGATCAGGGTTAATTTGTTCAAAGGGGCCATTATGCTCTTCTTTGTCTTTCTACAACACATTTTGTTTCCTTTAGAGCATTAAAAAACATATGGTTTTTGAAAATGGTATATTAATTCAGAAACAAACTGGGGTTAAGGGGCCAGTAGAGGGCAACAAAGAGCATTTTCTGTGGACTTTTTTTAGATACTAAATGAGAGCAAATTGGATTTAGTTTCCAATCAGGTCAGTGATTCCTGGTGCACAATGCATGCATTTTCTGCTCAAAACAGCAGCAGACATTTGACAAGAGTAACAGAAACAAAACCAAAAATATAAATAAAAAACCAGGGCAGAGGGTCACACCTTGTTTTCACATTTCCTCAACAGCTTCTTTTTCCCCAAATCGTAGATTCGAAGCAGCTTCCCAACTCCAACTAAGATACGTCCCTGGAATGGAGCAATGGCTAGTGGCACATCCTCAACCGGGGTCTGTCAAAAAAAGGAACAATAACTTAGAAAATATCATCTGAAATATTTCTAAGAAGAAAGACAAAAAAAAAGAAAGACAAAAAAAAAAAAAAAAGATTCTGTCCCGAATGCTTTATCGGATAGGTCAGTATTAGCGTGAAATGGGGAGAGAAATGGAAGAGCGGTAACAATCATATATGCAGAGGAGTTATTCTAAAAGGTAAAAAAAAAATGCCCCTATGCAACATCAGCAAATTAGTCACAAAAATACAATAGTGTCTCTCTGATTTCACAAAAAATAACTAAATGTATAGAATTGAATCCATCTCTTGAGCGGTCAAGTGGTTGGGGAATTCCTCTAATGAGGATACGAGTGCGTATCCCGACACTGAGTGAAACCATGACTCATTTCCTCGGCTGATCCACATCATCAGGTAACATACATGTGGGCTGCTTCACCCCAATGGCCTCCACCCAGCTCAGGTTTCTGTGGAATTGCCTTGCAAGTGGACCATGGCGTCATGAGCAGTAACCTCTGCCTATAATGTCATTAAAATGTGACTTTAGGCTGTATGAGCCCTTTCCCCGGAGCCTAATCCTTCTCTTAGCATCATAGAAAAAGAATCAGCCTTTGAGCTGTAAAAGGGAACGTTTCCTCAGTCTATTTCTGTATAACACCGGTTCAATAATAGCTTATTTGCCTAAAACCTTTTTGTGTGGATAGTTGGCTTTAATTACAATGCCAGCAATATATGCCAGTATTACCCACACCCAAGTCACAACCCCTCTGAAGTAGAACCTTTGTAGACAATTCAGTTTAACTTACCTTGTGCACAAACTCCAGCTTCTCCCCACCTCCAATGAGCCGGTAGGTGTAGATAAAGCCCCCACCCACTGACCTGGGGTTTAAGATCATGTCTCGGGCCACACCAACAAGGACAAACCAGTCATCGCTGGTGTTTGGGAAGCGGCACACAGCAACACTGCAGAGTAAAAATAGAATGAATTGAGTGAGTACCAGTAGTTTTGAGGCCGTTCCCCACACTGATGGTGTTATATTCAAGACATATTTACTACTATTACTATTAAATGATTACGCTCGAGTATGTTCGGGTGTATACGTTTTCTTTTCTGAGTATTGGAAAACTGTCTTAGCAGGTTAGTCCAAGCTTCATGTTTGCAAAAACAAGAGTTTGCGTTCCAAATGCAGGTGGGAGTGCCGTAGTGCAGTGCAGTCATAAAGCTGTGAAGTGTGTCATTTACAGGATTTATTTACACTGAAACGCAGCTTACACTTGTGCCTTCTAATCAAATCAAGATGGCAGCCTTGTCATTACCCCAAGGGTTTAATCATTACACTTAACGTTTGATCAAGTGAAATTTAAGACAAATTTCAAGACTTTTTAATGTCTATGTAAAAATGTAATGCCACGAAAAAGAGAACAAATTTAATATTACTTTTTTATATGTACTATAGAAAAATACTTTACACATACATTGTAAAAAAAGATAAATAACAAAGTATTGTATACAAAAGTGATACATTGATAAAGACGTAACTATAATCTTGATACACATTCAAATGTAATAATGGGGAGATTTTACGTTAATCTTCTTTCAATTTATGCGAGTGGAAAAATGTAATCATAAAACCTGACACAATAACATATAACAAGAACATGTAAGACCATTATAATTGAAATGTAATACATTTGACCCAATTACATTTTAACGCAGCATTACTAGTGTTTTAATTAAAAGCATGGGAACATGTTTTCAGTCCAATCAATTTAAACCTGCATACTCAGACCCATGGCTCACCTGAAAGCAGCTTCATTCTGCTCCAGCTGGACTTGGTCCAGTGTAGTGCCTTGTATGGGGTTGACCAGTCTCACCAGGGAAGCCCACTGGCCAGTCCCCGCTTTAGGGGAACCAAAAATGGCTTCTGGGAGATTCTCATTAAGAAAAGCTGCAGCCATCTCAGCAGCCAGTTCCCTTTCATCCTCCCCTGCAGCTTCCACCATCTCCTGCAGAGGTCACCAGGAAAAGGTTACCAAGGATGTCCTGAAGGCTTAATTTATACAATTACAGTGCTAAACAAGGGCCTTTGACTTGATTTCCCGCGGTCTCTGCTAGAGTGAGAGGGACAACAGATCAGTGATAGGACCTGATTTATGACCCAGCCGACCAACCGGTTCTGTCTCCCATTAAACAAAGAAATAAGGCATCTTGTGTGTCTTTTAAGTGTTGCTGTGAATTCACATTACACTCTAGAGTCAGGTAATATTTTGGCAATAATTGCACTTTTGATTGGCTGATAAAGCGACTCTGTGGAGACGGTGACTACGATAGTTATTTGCCCTCTTATTTAACTTTTTGGATGAAGAAATCCTTTTACGTCAAAATGGTTTTCAGATTTAATGCCTGCAGGAATTATATTGAATGTTTTTTAAAAAAAAGGCCTTTCAGGCCTTATTTCCCCCCAAATCTGTTTAATGACTTTTAATGCCCCGCAGAAACCCTGGGTTAAATCTGCAGTCACTCACTCAAGAACCTGACAGAGGCTGACCAATAGGAGCAGTGGAATCTGTCTGAGCAAAAAGCTGCATCCAATTAGAAAAGCACTAAATCACAATATTACAATCTTATCAATATAAAAGATTGACGCAGGATGAGATCACAATTTTATTTTTTTATTGCTTGAATCGCAAAGCCCTAGTTGCAAGATATATCTCAAATGATCAAATCTAAATTGTAGTTTGAATAGCAAAATGGCAAATTATTTAAGTAAAAATGTCTTCTGCAAACAACAATACTTAAACTTCTACACATATTCTGAAATGCATCAGATTCTTGCATTAGATATTTCAGTCTTCTCTCAAATATTGATACTTCTGGATGCGTTTAATTTTTTTTTTTCTTTGATCAGAATTCTACAATTAAAACATATCGCAAATCTAATTGCAATGTTTGTCAGAGTAATCACACTTTTCCAAAGTTTATCCAAAATCCTTATAAATCAATGCCAGAATTTCCAACCCCAACTAGATTACATTTCAAAACATATAGTAACCTTCCACACCCTACTTTTTCTATGCTACAAAAGACAATCTCCTGCCAACAGACCTAGAGCTAGATCGAGATCTAGATGAACTATCTAAAGGCCTGGGATATAAATGTTTTCCTTTGCACCTGCTGCTTGATGTCCAAAGATGATACCATTACAATTTCAATGCACACATACCTCGGCCATCTGTTGCTTTCTCTGAGCTTTGGTTGCCTCTGTGTAGGCGTTGTGGTCAGTCTCAATCAAAACAAGGTTATTGGTCTCTGGATGAATAACAAACTTCCTGGGGGTGTACTGAAGGGGAAAGGCCACCTGGTTGAATACAGCACCTAGTTTCTCCAACGCTAAAATCCTGCAAGACAAAAATTGACAGAGGAAGAGTAGGAGTTGAATGATAAAAAGGGTAAGTACCAATAGATCAGTTTGTCACTGTGGTCCTGGTCTCTTTACAAAGACAGTAAAAATTATTTAGAGTACACACAACAGTTTTATAGCAGTAACATGAGACACATGTTTAGATGGTCAGTAGGCCAAGTCAATAAGTTATTTATCACAGTCTGCTTACTTTGTGATGTTGAGCAAAGTCTGGTTTATTCCCCATTATGGGATGATCCTTTTGAGGGGAGGCGCGATCTTCAAAATAGTTATATGACCATGGAATTTGAATGTGGTGTTTTACGGTTTGTCCTGTTATTAATCAATTTTTTTTTTTTACATATTTGCAAGCAATACTAATAATATAGTCTTACATTTTCTGACACTCAGTCTCTTTATAATCCCGTGCATAATTAATTCACATCCCATACCGACAGGTGGCAAACAACTTCTGTAGCCACAGATGCCCAGGGATTGACTGATGGAAGCGTGGCGCTCAATCTTTGCAAACAACAACCGATCACTTCCTCACATACACATGGAGTGAAATGTCTTGCCCAAGGACACCCAAAGAGCCTGATTCAAACAGCTCTAAGGTTGCTACCATCCTGTATGGTATATGGTATATAATGTAAATAGTTAAAAATATTATTTTGTATAAAACCCTTGTACCTGAGAGTGTTCGTGGAAATGGCCACAATGCCTTCAGGACACTGCTCTGAGGCAAAGCCAGAGGCGTACTCCAGCGTCTCATAGGACAGTGGGGTCAGGTGGAAGCGGGACTGATATGAGTAACTCAGCCAGGAGCGACTCGACATGGCCAGCACCTGACAAGTGATTAAAATTAATAAAGCACGTATCAATACCACATAATTAATACAAAATATGGATTCATACAGCCTCTTGTCCCTGCATTCTGACTCTGAAGAGTTTGACCGGACGTGAACCCAGGTAGCGAGTTCTGGTATCCGAGAGGTCACCGGTAACTGGGTCTAACACAGTCCGCAGTAGCACTCCGTTCTGAGAAGCACAAAGATACACAAAAGTTCAGTTACATACTAAAGCCATAAATGTGCTGAAATTTAGTGATTACAACGCGTTATTGCAAGATAATGGAGTGTGAATGAATACCTGAAGTCCAATGTTGAGATAAAGAAAACCAATTGATCCCTTTTCTCCAAGTTCATCCTGTTTCTCTACCCCTCCCATTTCCACAATGCACAAACTCTCAGGCTGAGCTGGTAGGGCCTGCATACTCAGTGGCTGGAGACAGTCCTAGTAATAGGAGACAAATAATGTATTCAAATCATTTACAGCTATATAACCATTAGAAATCACATGCAATTTATTGATCAATTGTAATACAAAGGCTGCTAATTACCGAAGGATCCAAGGAGATAATCCGCACAGTGTTGTCTACAAGACCCACAGCCAAGAACCTGGAGCGCTGCTCACCGACAGGGACATTAGCAAGGCTCATGCAAACCACATCTGCAGACATCTCCTTCCGCTCAGTGTACTCGTTCAGTTGGCCAGACTAAATTAGAAAACAATTTATAGACAATATTTTTTGTCAAGAGTTTTCAGTTTGACTGTGTTTTTTCTTACTGGATCCATCTCAAAGTAGACAAGCTCGCCTCCAGTCAGGGCAATGACCACTTGCCTTTGGTTTACAGCACAGCGTACAATGGTCTTTTTACCAGGCGTTTTCCACTTCATTCACACGCTTATCGGCTCTAATGTGACGGATTCCATCTGGGTAAACCTGTAGGTAAATATTTCTAAAATTAGTCTTAAACAATGTGTGAGATTCAAATAGAGTTAAGGCAAACTCACCTGGACTAGTGCGTCTTCACCAAGCAATGAGCAAGACAGTGTTGGTGTTGTTCCCAAGAAGCCTGAATCTGTCACTTCTTCAACGGTCTCTCCAATAGACAAGACCAAAGTGGCATTTACGAAAGATACAATGATGTACGCATCAAACTCATCTGAACAGGAACACACAAAGATCAAGTTAGTCATGTACAAAAGACATTTTATTTAGGTTCCACAGGCAAAAAGATGTTTATTTTAGTTATATACTAACTGCACTACTTTTTAACAAATCATCAAATTAGATACCATTTCATCCATTATAATGATGAATTTATCAAACCCATTTACGATCTCAGAAGAGCTACTATGTGTTCTCTTTGTTTTGAGAAGTAAAAAGGAGCGAGGCATTAGGAATGATGGCTAAGAAAACAGACTGACTGTAAAGGTGACCCAGTCAGAAGCAGCCTTAGGCGAGCATTAAGTGTTTTCGGACAATCACTGGAGGATAATTGACAGTTTTTTCCTCTCTCATCAAAAACATATGAGAATTGATATATTACACATTTATTTTCTCTGGTATAATGAAGGAGCAGCAGAACACATTGAATATTGTACTTTTGTACAATTTATGTTTACATTTGCCAGATTTACAACTATTCAGTTTGAAGTGGTTAGATTTGAGACATTCTAAGTTAACAGAAAGGATTACCTTCCACATGCCTGCGTACAGTCCAAACAGCGTTTGGGTTACCAGGCAGCTCTGAGACAGCCATCTCTGAAACCTGATCAACAAAAGCAGATATTAATATTATTCACAATGGAATTATATTTGTAACCAAAAAATCTCTGCACCTCTAAACCATGTCGGAGGACTCTCAGAGTGGACCTTGGCCCTCTTCCACATGCAGCATACAACTGAGGAGTGTCTTCATTGGCCAAATCAGCAATCTGTAAATAAAAAAAAAGATCATTACATTTTATAAAAGGTTTTCTTACAGTACAAATAAAAAAAAAATTGTCAATACACAGATGGTATATGTGAAGGGATCAGACCTGGCATGACATTATTGGTGATAAACTTTCCAGTTCATCAACTAACACCAGGTTTTTGAGAGCACGGGGCTGGAAAAAGAATGTATCTCCCTCCTCCAGTGGCATAGCAGAGGAAAACTCTGGCTCATCATCATCGTCTCCCAAATGAGCGATCTGATAAAGATAACTAAAAATGTGTACAAGATAAAAGTAAGTAAGAAATGAATTGAATGAACGTATTGTATTTACAGAGAATGGTGACTTACTGATTTCCGAATTCTGAGGCAACAAATAAAAATCCAGTTTTTAAGACACACATTGCTGTTGCCACTGGAATTGTATCAAAGTACTTCAGTCTGATTTCTGTGACCTACAAGGAAACAACAAACAAAATGTTCCAGTTGTATGAAAATATTTCACTACATGTTAAATGCAAATGAATAGTATTAGTTTTACCATTTCCTCATCTGTTTCTAAAGTAACTTTAAAAATGTCTCCTTGTTCAGTTTGTGCCAGGAAGAAGAACATGGACTTTGTTTTGTGAGTGGCTGAGCACACAAAAATCATGCCTCGCTCAGGATCGTCCAAGTCGTTCTGCACAATGACATAAAATTAAGAAAACTCAGGATTTAACATCTACTTAACTTTTTTTTTTTTTTAAATAACCTTACCCTGCGTCGTGGGATGGGACAACGAATGTCTGGCTGATCTCCAAAGTTTTTGTATGTTATGTAATTTTCGGAGCAGATCAAAACACCACTGGGACCGTCTGACCCACCAGGAACTGTAACAAAACATATAGTACATTACATGTGTTTGATCAGTCATCATTTAACCTCCGCCCCAGACCTTGTTACATTAAATCTACAATAGTTTCTTACCAGTAATAAGGAAATTTCCATGCTCTTCCAAAGCCTCACTGTATTTACGAACTACATGGTTTAGGCCCAGGTCCAGTTCATAAAAGGTGAGGGTTTGCTGTGTGTTAGCAGCCGCTTCTCCCGTAGGATCATTATCAGCTTCCTGTCAAAAATAAAAATAAAGAAATGCTATGAAGTAGGGCTGAGCTCTTTTGGAAAAATAACTACTGTAATTGAGATTTATCTGACACATTGCACTGAATCCTACTATCAAAACATATATATCCTAGAGCATTAACATTTGAGAGGAAACCTGCTAAAAGAACAACATACAGTTCAAAACATGTTTGTAGAGGTCTTAACTACAGGGTTAGACGGTTTTAAACAAAATACAGGATATTTTGCAGTTTGCAAATGAAATTATGTTACTTAAAAAATTCCAGCTGTTGCAATTTTCCAATTGGTTCATTCAAATTGTAATTATGAAAATAATCAGTAACATCCCAAATTTACCTCATAATCCATTTCAAGACAGGCAAACATTGGATTTTCAAATCCAACATCAACTCCAACTACATGGTAGACAAGAGTGTTTGCTTTATGAGCTTCCAAAGGAGACGAGATGGTCAGTCGAGCAGCAGCATCTCTGTTCAGAATATAAACCAACTTCTGTTTTTCTATGGCCCCTAAAAACAAACAAGTAATAGTAATAAGTGTGGTTGTAAAAGGAAGTTTGGACTTAGATGTTAAGGATGAGTTTATCCCTTTTTAATTTTCTGCGCTCAAAACTAAACTTTAATTGTCGTACCTATCATGACAGCTCTGCCTTTAGGGTCAACGGCCAGGAACTGTCCAGGGACAATACGCCTGCAGCCACTCTTCCCAAACGTTTCTTGGTGGATCTTCTCAAAAATGTTTTTGGAAGGGTGATATTCCAAAATCACAATGCGACCACTGTCACTTCCAACAACAATGTAATCTAAAACATAAAACATAATTAAGACACATTTTAAACAAAAGTAAATAGATAAAAACATACAATGAATTAGCATACCTTTAGTTCCTCCTGTTAATCTAAATGCCATCAAAGACCGGACAATCCCAAACACTTCCACGGTAAGCAAGGTGTGCACTTTTCCTGTGTTTGCATCTGGCCTTAATAACTCCACGATTTTCCCCCGGGAAACCACAATCTCCTGCATCTTAGTTCCTATAAGAATAAAATTGTTTGTAAAGTTTGTAAATTACAGATTAAACTATTATCCCATCTATCAATATATATTAATATACCTGAAAAATTCCCATGGATGGCATGAGTGATGCCAGTGGCCCTCTGTAGGGTAATGTTGTACAGAAACATGGTTCCTCGTCAGTGGTATCCCACTAGCAATATAGGAGCAAGGGGTAGCTCCAAGCGCAGCTAGGGTAACAAGAGAAAACAGATACATCAACGAACTATTCACAGAGAACTATTTGTTACACAAGTTAACTCACAGATGAAAATTGTTCTTATTTATCAACAGATGAGCACCAAACAACAAGTTGTACATTCACATGGATATAAAAATATTAGGGTAAGGGATACACACAAGACTTTATTTACAGTAGTTTAAAGTTACGTATTTGCTGGACAATAACAATGCTAACGCTAAGCTAACATTAGCTTCCGCCAAAACAACCAACATAACTTTTGAGTACTGTTAGAAAGCCAAGCGATTATAAATGTGTTTAGAATGTGTGAACTCAAACATTGCCGTTATTATTATTAGCAGCAGATGGGAACAAAATCAGAAACACGACCAGAAGCTTCTGAGCTACATATCCATTCATACTGGATGTTAAGTGCCAATGTTTTTCGGCGAATCTTCATCTATGCTTTCCTTTACGGAATGGATTGTTAAAAGATACTCGGAATATGTGTACATATACGGAGAAACATATAGCTGTGTAGAACAATGTAATTACCTCTGTGATGGTTCTGATTTTGGATGGATGTTTAGAAAGTATCTTTACAACATTTGAATGGAAAGCAGCGACGACCCGATTCCGTTTGGGTCCTTAACCAGTAACCACAGCTAGAGAAGTGGCCCACTACGATGCCTGCTCAAAAAAATACTGTAGTACTGGATACTCTCCGGTAGATGTCAACAAAGACAAATAATAAAAACGACCCAAACTTGCAGGAGTTGTGCCTCTTTTTCTTTAATTGACAGGTTACCATTTGTCAACAATAACTCCTTAAATAAAGCATAAAAATAATAACAATATTGTATTGTGGCCGGTGCCGCAAACAATTTCTAAAACAATGAATGAAAATA
The DNA here is from genome assembly GCA_015082035.1 of Chaenogobius annularis. Lineage (NCBI taxonomy): Eukaryota > Metazoa > Chordata > Actinopteri > Gobiiformes > Gobiidae > Chaenogobius > Chaenogobius annularis. The sequence continues at coordinate 122,318 of BJKM01000398.1, forward strand.
CCCCACATAATGGAAATAAGTAGTACGGAAGTACATCATGACAATAACATCATTACAATAATACTAACAACAATAATACACGCATGTTTTAGTTTTTGTTGGATTACTAGAAGCAAACATGTTTCAGTTTTAATTTTGCAGCGTGCTGATGACTCTGGCCTCCGGGGTCTTTCAGGACGATCCCTCACAGATGACGCGACGCTGCTCCCCCCGACTCCGTCAACTGGGCTGCCTCGGAGGAAGAGTGGTCTGTGGTCCTCGCTAGACATCATCACTGCGCGCACGAGTTAGCAAGATGGATTAGAAACCGAACATCTCGTACATACTGCGGTTTAGCATAGCTAAATTATGCCTGCCTGTGTGGGTTTCCATTCAAATGCCTATTGAACCACTGGTTTAGTTGGAGAGGGAAAGCCCCACACACGCATTTCTATTCAGACAACGTGCCTGCGTGCAATGAACGATGCCTGAAAAGGGCAGCAAGCTTTGAAAAGCACCGAGATTTCTGAGGAAATGCAGAAGATAACATTTGATACCACTGCAAGGTAAGCATCCACGACGGTAAACATCTTTGTTTACAGTCGTGTATTTCTGGCACCCATGGTCCGGTAAAAGAGACAGGAATCGTTCTGCTCTATCAGTGATGCTGTTGTTATAGGCCATCAGTCGTCTGTTTGTACCCCTCTCTGCTGCATTGTGCTTGTCCAGTTGCGAGTTTTTCCTCGTTTGAATATGAGGGTTCATTGTGTCAAGAAAAGAAGAACATAGGTGGCTTTTATCCACTAACCCAGTGGTTCCCAAATTGGGGTCCAGGCACTACAGGAGGGCCCCAAAGGTTGTCCATACAACAGGCACATGAAGGAAAATTTAGATTGAGATGATCAGCCTATATATTTATGATTAAGCCTATTATTATTTGTCCTAAAAGCAAAAACATTCCATATTATTTTGAGGAGTATACATTCTTGCAGCAGCACTGCAGACTTTGGGAATGACTAACCTGTTTACCAGACTTTAATGTGGGCTGCCTTAAGTCTGGGTTGCCTACATCACTGTCCAGCAGGCCTTTTGTGTTGGCTCTTTGGACTTAGACGGTACATATTCCTTACCTCTTTATACCCTTGACAATAGCCTATACAGCCCTTCCTTGTTGTTGGAGGAATAGAAAGTTGACTGATCATTGTTTGGTATTGACTATTCCCATTTAAAAGTTTTAACTAATATTACTAAGAATTAGTTTACGGACTTGTAATTAAGTAAGTAAAAATGTAATTTAGTAAATTCAGGATTTCACTGTTGTTTGCTCATGGTCCCAATAATCGTGAATAATGATGATGCTTCACAATAATTGTAACAATAAAATGTGATATCCTAAAATGTTGAATCAAGCAGGAGAATAGTGATGTGCTGTGTGACAAAGGACTGTTTATTCCTGCCAAATCATGTGTTGCTGGAATGTAAGGGCTTTTTGTGCCAGCTTTACTGTTACTGGTTGTATTTTAGCTGAATGCGGTTGAGTAGCCGTCAGACCAATAACATTGAACTCTGGGGATGAAAGTAAATGGGTTGCATTTTAAAATTTTATTATATCATAATTTCAGCAGCGGGATTCTCTATGGGAGATTTACTGTTTTAGAAAGAAATATCAAAATTTATGATGCACACATGAACCTAATATTTTTTAGGGATTGGCTCCAAAATCCTTCCCTATGAATTGACAATCATATCTTTGTTTGAGAAAATATAGATTTTTTGTAATTTATATTGATGTAAATAAATAAATACATAAAAACATTTAGATTACAAGTAATTACATGTGTATTAACCATAAACCAGGACAACCAATCTGCAATCTGACAGTTGAACAGAAAATTCAGCCAATTCTAACCAGTCATAAAGCTCAATTTTAAAGATATTCTAGAATATTTTGATGTCACATGAATGCATTTTATTGTTTTTTGTTTTAGATTTTGTGCCCTTAGGCTTTATTGACAGGAAAGTGGTGTGAAATGGGGATGAGAGTGCGAAGGGAGGACATGCAGCCTATGTCGAAGTCGGAAATTGAACTCGCAACACTGCGGCCTGGCGAGTGGTTGTGGCACTCGAAAACCAGGAAACTCTGTTTTATTTCTATTTCACATATTCTTGTGTATTCATATAATACAATTTACTAAGACATTTATTCATGCTTATTTAAGTATTGTATTGTCTATTTGATTAAACATCTTTGTGGATAAATTATGTGGATAGCTTTTGTGATATTGGGCTAAATAACAGTCATTGTAGCCATAGTATTTAAAAAGAGCACAACAGTCTAACATATCTTTCTGCTTTGGTCCAAAGTTGATTATGACAAATGCAAACCAGTAATTGCACTTTCAGAGTTCTTAATATGTTGTCTTGCACAAACTGATGAAGGGTATTTGGGACAGTTGAAGTAACCAACACTGAGACAGATGTTTGAGTTAAATCCAAGAAACAAGCTAAACTGTAAGCTGAATCAGAGGATAGACAATTTAAAACAGTCACCAGATTTGACACGCAACATCTTCTTCCTGTTAAAACTCCCCGCTGATCATCTTTAATAATGAATGGCATGCTGCTGTCTATCAAGAATATTTGTGAGGGGATTCAAGCAAAGCATTGCCAGCACTTGCTAAGTCAACTCTAGAGGCTTACAAGTGAGGAGGGCTTTCACACAAGCTTAGCAATCCTTGGAAACAAAGTGTCACAACCTCCAACCTGGCTGGCAGCTTTAACCATCGCTGTGTTAAAAATATCCCTTTTGAGTTACATTCAAGCAGCTCTTTGAGTCCACTTCAGAATATAAAGTTTATGCTTTGTATCCATGTTCTAAAGCGTTCTCGTAAATGCCCCAGGGTGACGATTCTCCTCTGTGTACCGGCGCATCAAGCACAAAGCTTGAATTCACATCCACAATGTTTAGAGAAGGATTAGATTTTTACCGCAGAAAAGCATGCTTGGCTTTTATAGTCATGGACAATACCAGCTAAAGCTTCTTTCGTCTAGTTTTACACCAGTGTAGATGATATTTTTCAAGCTATGCTAATGCTGTAATGCCCCAATCTTCAGCTTCTACTTCAGCGCTTGTCATATTTCCATTAAAGCGGCGCAGCATATCCATATGTCAGGACTTGTCAATATAAATTGACCCTTTCTATTTTTGTGCATTCTCTTTACATCTTGTGGCCCACAGCTTCTTAACATCCAAAGAAGCAAACAGCACTTACGCATACACAATGGTGGGACTCAAAGCCTTTCCACCTTATTCAGGAAGTTGCCACATGCACCATCATTACGGTAATTGCGCTCCTCGTTCTGTTTGTGGGATTTTGCATGCCGATCTCAACAACAAATAAGTAAATAACTACAAAGCTGTTTTCAAGGAAGGATGCATTGTTGACTTGTTGGTGCACATCATACTGAACATTTAATCAACCTACTTTACTGTATATAATATGTTAGCAGCAAGACTTTTCTTTAGTCTGTTTTAAGACTATGATGCTGGAATATAAGAGAGTCATGGAATTTGTTTTTTTTTTTTAAAAAAATCAGCCTATATTTACAGATTAAAGCAATATTCTCCTCTATAGCTCGGCCCACACTGGCCCATTTACCCATCAGCCCATCGGGAAAATCCATGTATGCCAGTCCACCTTTGCTTGTCACTCACTGAATCACATTGTATATAAAACACATTGTGTTTTTGTTTATTTTCAATTCAGGTTGGATTTTTATTTTGTGTGCAGTGCAGATTTTCTGTGCGCAGAAACCTTTCGAGCAGTGCGCAATTACGCATATGCGCAGCAGTGGTGGCGAGACTTTTCCCTCACTCTCTACTTAAGTAAACTGAGTTACCGCTCGACCAGAAGTGCGATTACAACGGAAGTGCTGATCTATGGCAAAAAGAGGCAGGGTGGAATAAGGTCAATAGGCCCACTACAGTGTGTTCCAGTTCCTGTCAATACATCCATGGTCAATATCCAGCAACATCAGCTGCCATTTTGTTGGTCACACCAGATACTGACCCCCTCAGACCTTTTCAATAAAGCAAAACCTTTCATGAGTATGAAAGGTTTTGCACGTTTCAGAGTAGCCATTTATTGTGGCCATCCTAAGGCGCACCTGTGCAATAATCATGCTGTCTGATCAGCATCTTGATACGCCATGGATGGATTATGGATGGATTAGTAATGTTATTAATTGCTTAGAAAAACAGATTTAGACAAATTTGTGAGCAATATTTGAGAGGTATGGGCCTGTTTGCTCTCTCCTTTTTTATGTCTTTATCTGTTTTGTAATTTTAATGCTTTTTTCCTGTTGTGTGAAGCAGTTTGAATTGCATTGTGTACTAGATGTGCTCTACAAATAAACTTGCTTTGCTTTTAATGTAATATTTTCACATTTTTATGAAAAAGCCTGATTTTTATTTATTTTTTACTCCACGCTGACAGTTTTATGTTTCTGTAATGTCACATTAACTTTGGTTTTATTATTCAGAAAGTTAAATTTCATAAAGCTGATCAATGTTTTGGTCATGATGTCCTTCATTGTGAATAATCAATAATCGGTTAATAATGAGTGCATCAGTGGTTCAAAAAGGTGATCTACAGGTGTGTGTGTGTGTGTGTGTGTGTGTATATGTATACATATATATGTATATATATGTGTGTGTGTGTGTGTGTGTGTATGTGTATATATATATGTGTGTGTGTATATATATGTGTGTATATATATATGTGTATCTACTGTGTGTGTGTATATATATACACATACATATATATGTGAGTGAGTGTGCATATATATCTGTGTGTGTATATATCTGCATGTGTGTATATATGTATGTGTGTAAATATGTATGTATGTATGTATATATATATGTATGTGTGTGTATGCGTATGTATGTATGTATGTATATGTGTATATGTATGTATATATGTGTGTGTGTATATATGTATACATAGGTATGTATATATATATATATATGTATATAAACATATATATGTGTATGCATGTATAAAATGAAATCAACTTACTACTTCTATTCTATACTATTCTTTTATACTATTCTTTGTAAAAGTCTTTTAGGGTCACAGAGTGTGTGTAAATTTGATGGTGACAGCAACTTTAGTGCTTAATGAGCTGCTGAAGCTGTGTGATATGCATCCAGTTTAAACAATGCCTGTGGTAATAGGCCTCAGAGTGAGATACAGTTTATAGGCCTGTGTACAAGCGTGTGATGCCAAGAGCCAGCAGGCTGATTTCACATTGTGCTGCTCATAAAGTGAAAGCCCTCCAGTTCGTTCATGCCACCGACTTTGTCCGGGACACAACTCAGGGCTCAAGGCCATTGCATTTCCCTGCACACCCGAATACACATATAATCGCCTAATTTTAAACTACTTTAATTTAACAGTGTTTCCTTCTCTCTTGTGCAGTCATATGTGATCGCACTTGATCCCATCAGCAATGCTGACTGAACTAATAGGTACTGTAACACTGTTGTCGTGCACTAAAGTATATACACATCTGAGGTTGAGCTGTTATCAAGCTCTCTTCAGCCTTTTTACTTGCCGTGTGAACTGTTTTTTTTACTGTTGGTTACGTGCATCCCTAAGATGGCGCTGCAGCCGCAGCCTAGCTGATTGGTGCCGTCACCCACTGGCTTGATACCATTAGTTCTGATGTCCCAAAATGTATTCTTGTGAACCTCATTCACTGTCAGCTTGGTGATACTCTTAAGACATATGAGCAGCATGTCACTTGTTCCACAAGACAGAGGAATACAAATATTTTTGCGTGAGTGGTTTCGTACAAGTCACTGCCACTTCCTCTTCTGGGATCCTCCTACCATAACTGAGTGTACCTTTGCCACGGTACATCCTTGTATCAGAGAACTGCATTTCTACCCTTCAGGCCTCATTTGAATGTACAGACTGCTTTTTTGAGATGTGTGATGATACTGACGACTTATGTGACTCTATCTATTCATACATCCTTTTCTGCATTGATTCCATCGTCCCATCTAAAAATTTTGTTATCTATCCAAATAACAAACCATGGAAAAAAGGCGGTCTCCAGGGAGGTGAAACTGGAGCCAAGAAAGGCCAGACTGAAATATAGGATAAAGTCGGAGCTCAGTACAATAGTGGAGACCTTAGAGAAGCTTGGAGGGGTATTAAGAACATGGCTTATGGTAGAGGACAAAAAGAGGACAAAAAAACAATAACTGTGAATGGGGTCCCTGACTTTGTGCTGCCGAGTGCGTTTAATTCCTTTTTCTCTCGTTTTGAGAGGACTGATGCTTTGAAAACGATGTCCGACTGTAGGAATTCACGTCAGCCACAATGAAATTGAGCTTTCTCAACATCATATGGAAATTGATTTTAGATGTGCCACTTCACATTGTTTTTGTGTCATACATGGTGAGGATGTGAAATGATCAAATGTTATAATTATCTTGGCACCTTAATTGACAATAAATTGAGGTTTGATTGGAACACGAGGGAAGCAGAGAACCTACCTGTCGAGAACACTGAATGCTTTTAATGTAAATAAAACAATTCTCAATAACTTTTATCGAAAGCCATTTTCTTTCATTTGCTGGTTCCAAGGCTTATCCTTGAAGGACAAAAACAAAGTGCAGAGCATTGTTATAATGTGCCCTAAAATCACTGGGGTTAAATTGAGAGACTGTCACTTTTTGTGGGAGGAGCAGGTGATGAGAAATGCTAAAAGCATAAAGAACAACCCGGTGCATTCGGGGCGTCGTTTTTACGTGCCAGTACAGAAAACATATAATCTTTATTAGACAGGAGAGGAAAGTGTGAAATTGGGAATGAGAGAAAGGAGGACATGCAGTAAACTGTCAGTGCCAGGATTCGAACTCACAACACTACGGCCGGCTGCACCAGGAGCCTGGCAATCATGTGCTGTGCCTTAAGCAACTGGCCACAGTGACCACAGTGTTGTGAGTTCAAATTGACAGTTTACTGCATGTCCTCCCTTCTCTCTCATCCCCAGGTGACCTGTCGAATCAGAATCAGAATCAGAAAAGGTTTATTGCCATTGTCAATGAACATAATTCACATAGGAAAAACATAGGAAATTGTTTCGGCATGAAGGTGTAACATAAAACATTGAGCAATAATAAAAACAACATATATGAAACATATATGAAATCAAATGGGCATGCATTAGGAAACAATTACAGTTTACTATAGTATAAGATAAAAATAGACTTACTATGTACACAAGAATGTATAGTTAAATTTATAGATGTAATGCAGTCAGTGATTGATTCAATTGTGGGTAAAGTGACAGGTGTTTAAGAAGTGTTCATGAGTCCAACGGCAGACGGAAAGAAACTATTCTTGTGGCAGGAGGTTGTGGTCCGGATGGACCGTAGCCTCCTGCCTGAGGGGAGTGGTTCAAATAGTCTGTGTCCAGGGTGGGAAGGGTCAGTTGTGATCCGACCTGCTCGTCCCAGAGCCCTGGAGACGTACAGGTCCTGCAGAGATGGAAGTGCAGCCGATCACCTTCTCAGCAGAACGCACAATGCGCTGTAGTCTCTGTTTGTCCCTGGCTGTGGCTCCAGCGTACCACACGGTGATGGAGGAGGTGAGGATGGACTCAATGATGGCCGTGTAAAACTACACCATCATCTGCGCTGGCAGCTTGGCTTTCCTCAGCTGCCGCAGGAAGTACATGAGGACAATGATAGACGACCTGAGGCAGGCTGGGACGTGGCATGACTCCAAGGAGGTGTTAAAATGTCTGTGAAGAAGGGGGACAGCACTCCTGCGCACTGTCTTAAGGTTACGGGAAAACATCGTCTGGCCCAGCAGCTTTTCAGGAGTTGGATTTCCGTAATAGTATGTTTACATCCTGTTCCTGAACTGAGAGAGTGGTGGGGGGAACCGGGGTTGGGTTGGCAGAGGTGGCCACCGTGGGGAGGGGGTGGTCACATCAAACCTCGAGTAGAAGGCGTTAAGTTGCTCAGCCGGTTTTTGGTCATCTGCCGCATGGAGGGCTCAGGGCTTGTAGTTAGTGAGAAGCCGGAGCCCTCTCCACACAGAGGCGGGGGTTGTTGACAGAGAACTGCTGCTTCAGACGCTTATTGTACTGCGTGGCTGTGGTGCCGAGGAAGCGGAAGGAGTTCACGGTGGTGATGGGGGAGTCTGTCATGATGAGGAGGGGCTGGGGTGCTGTGACTTTCCTTAAGTCCACGACCATTGACCTAAATAAAGGTAAATAAAAAATATGTCCATATGCATTGGGCTATGTGTGTTCTAGAATTAGACCAAAACAGACGCTGTTAAAGGCTAAAGCTTTATGCCTCCATTGAATGAGTGTATAGAAGGGAATTTTCACTTGGTTGTATTTTATCATTTAAAATGTTAAGTTTTCCAAATTGGCTTGATTTTGAATTAAATGTAAAGACCTAACACTGTACTTGAATGCTGTACATAGATGTTTGCACCGCAGTGTTCTGCATTCAGTCTTTTAACCTGACAGGAATGAATGCTGTCTATATGACAAAATCAATACTAGATTGGCTCATCAAGTGATTTCATGGCTAATTTAATTTAAAGGACTTTGCCACTGGCCATTGTATCAGTCTGCTGCCGTCTCCAATTTAGGGTAGTAATGAACTTATCTGGAGAGTTAATCTGATACCTGGGGACAAGAGAGAACCTCTTCCTCTGCACCCACCTCGTCCTATTTTCTCATCATTAATGTACGTAAATTCAATGACGTTATATTTACAATCAGGTCATTTCAAAGAATTGGAAGAGACAAAAATCAATGACAGATGTAGTTTTCAGTTTACCTGGCACTACATGACCAAAGATGTTCTATCCAGCCAGATGTCAGTAGAAAACATGTAAAAGGTAAATTTGGATTCTTCTTCCATTCAGACCGCTTTGGTATACGTTTGTCCAAAACATCGATAACCAGATACTAGATACTAAATACTAATACTAAATGTGTCAATACTGAAAAACTAAAAAATATGACAAAGTTGGTCTTTTTATGAATAGATTGCGAAAGGATCTTTATTGTTTAAAAATATGTATTTTTAAATAATCACTGTGGGCGACATCAGTACTGCATATGAATCCAAATTGAGTTTGAAATTTCAGCATTGTGACAGCAATGTTTAAGGCTGTTTTATTTGAGGAATCGGTTGATGATGTCCAAGTTGTTGATTATTTAATTTGATAATATATGGCTTTATATAAATAGTATGCATGGAGAGAGTTAGCTGGAATTTTGTGTATGACTGGACTGTTGATTTTGCCTTTCGCCTATGAGGGTGCTGTTAATTTTGTGCAAGACCCTAATAATTTTGAGAGTTATGTTGTAGATTAATTGATGCACAGGGCATGTCTTTTGTCGAACGATTTTTATTTGGTACATGGTAACAATAAAACAGTTAATTTTGTTCATATACATTTTTATTGCTAATATTTTTATCTACCGTATATTTTGTTGAAGCTGACCTTTGGCTTTCTTCTACAAATCCATTATGACATCTGTGATGATGAGTAAATGTTTTTCCTTTCTGATATGATCTGCATAGCATTAGATCTACAGGTAGGTAAAGGCCACTTGTCATTGTGCTACAGCCCATAGACAGAGTGTGGCTTTGACTGGTCCATGTTTGCCTGCGAGAAGACCCTGAGCTGGAAACACCCAGGATTGAGCTTCATCTGAGGCAGAATCAGGTGTTTCCTGTCATCATTGAACTTCTAGTTTAAATGCACATCCAAGAGGCAAATACATATAGCGTAGCATTTGAATTCAAACTTACAAAACTTATCAGAATCAGGAAAGGTTTATTGCCATTGTCTGCGAAGAAAATTCACAGGCTAGGAACTTGCTTTGTGATTCGGTGCAACATACAACAACAAACAATAATAAAAGCATGCATATGAAAATGTTTGAAGCTTCCCCCATTCTATAGTCTCTAAACACTTTGTTAGCACTGACAACAAGTTTAAGTCAGACATTGGACCTAAAGCAACACCTCTGTTTAATCTCTCCGCTTTGAGGTCCCTGCTGGACATTGTTGACTCATGTTGTCTCTATCACTACTGACTGGCTGTCTTTTTATGCAGACACCATGGCTGAATTCCAAGGCAATGCTATTTGGCTACAAGTGGATGGATGTACTCTGCAGCAGTGTCTGGCACTGGGCCTCGCTACCAAAGACTTGTTTTGGTATTCCTCTCACTTCTCTTTCGGGGGGAGACTAATGGACTATCAAGAAGAGGTTGAATTTTGATGACGTTTTAGGCCAGTGTAGAGTACTAGTTACACTTGTGAACTTGTAAACCCCACAAACGTCATAATCTCACAAATGTTAGAAAATGTAATGTAATAAACCCATAAACGTAATAGCAATATTCCACCACAAATGTAATAGGTATTACATTACTTTATCTATTTAATTTTTTCAATCATCTCTCATAATGGCAATGTATTTAATTTTTTGCGGGAACCCCACCGGGTCGTTAATGTTCAGGGGTTCAAATTTGGGAGAGTAAATATAATAATAATAATAATAATAATAATAATATTATTATTATTATTATTATTATTATTATTATTATTATTATTATTATTATTATTATTATTATTAATAACGAAAACTGTTCAATCACTGGAGTCATGTGATTTTTTTCACATTGCGCCCCATGACAAATAAATCCTCTGTAAATGTTTTAACTAGTTCACAGCGAACATGTTTTATTATATTAATTTAAACAATGAAAATTAATTTAAAAAAACAAACAAAAAAAGTAGTTATTTCAACAAAGTGTTTCAACCCCAGGAGGTGCTGTGGGTATTTGGTGGTGGGTTTAGTTTTGTTCCCATTGCAGAGGCGCTCTCTCAGCTTGCCGCACGCCAACCACCTGTGTGCACCGTCTTTATTTCCTTTCCTTTTCTTTTGTTGTCCACTATACCTCACCATACAATACTCCCACATACCTTGCTCATCATTCATTTACACAAACGCTCTGTCTTCCCCTGGCGTGCTCGTTGCATCCTGACGTCCACGGAACTGGTTAGTTTCTGTTTTATGCTTTCTTGAGTTTGGTTATCCAGTTACTGTAACGGCCCAGCTCTGAGGCTGTATTTACTGCTTGAGTTTTGTAATTTTATGGGCCCTGGGCATGATAATAATGTTATCATTATGACATAAGATAATAATAGCCTATAATATATTATAATTGTTCAGTCTCTATTAACATTGTATTATTACATTTGTGGGAAGTTATTACATTTGCGGGACATGGTGTGAAACGTAATAGGTATTACATTTGCGGGAAATTTGATTATTACATTTGTAGTGGAAAATTCCTATTACGTTTGAGGGAAATGATTACATTTGTGATTTTATTACATTACATTTAATTATGTTGGTGGGGATTATTACATTTGAGGGGCCTTCGAATCTTTTACTCTACTGTACTCTAGAAGTGACAAGATATAATATTTGATGTTGAAAAAAGTTATGGACATCAGACCAGACAGGCCATATAGAGAGCATTTGGACATAAAGTAGTAACAAATTGATGACAAGGTCTTCGAAGAAGGTGCAGACTAAAGAAAGGCAAGTGCATGTTGAGATTACTATTACTACAAGTTCATTTGTGCACGGGAAAAAAAACATGTCCTTGATGATGAGAAATAGCTGATGAAGATACCTTTTTAATTAAAAAGGGTTGGTCATACTAACATCTCAATGCCCAATCTTGTCTGATCTTGAAAGCTAAGCAGGGATTGGCCTGGTTCGTACTTGGATAGATGAAATGCCAGGTGCCACAGGGGGGCGGTAGTGAACACTGTTGTTGTGTATTTGGGCAAGACTCTTCACCCACCTTTCCTGCTGTGTAGCGTATAGGTTTGCTTGTGTATGAATCAGATACAACACATTAAGGCCCATAAATCCGTGGAGATGAGGTAAGTGAAAAAGCAGATAGAGAAAGCAGTGTCCTATACATCAGAGTAGCTCTGGTCAAGTGTGCATGTCCGGGAGATGGGACAAAGTTCTGGAAAAGAGAACGTAGATTACTTCATATACTTCATATACAATATGACATAGCAGAAGACTGGGAGTGGTATTTTGGAAAATAATGTTTTGTATTGTTTTATCATCATTAGTGTAGTGAAATCACAAAGGACAAATGGTTTACAAGCTTCAGTAAAGTGCAGATTACAGCCACAAGGACAGGCTTTAAACTGAAAGCATCAACTATTTCTCCACAAACTGTGCTATAACCTACTCAGTTTTGATTTTCAATTAAATACATTTTTGTGATGCCCAAAATCACAATAGCAGTTGCCTTGATGGCCATTTTGTATTGTATCTGTTGTGTGAAAATGAATGAGCAGCAATTTAAGTGTAATGGGTTTTGACATAGTCTGAAATCCTAAGGCTTTGCAGAGCCTTATTTGTCTCGTAGCATTTAACACTGTTAAGTGGTTCTTCCAGCATGTGGACTGCATCGTACACTGTTCCTGCTGTTCAGCAATCAAGGTGTACATTTGTCAACTGACTGTTCAGAGGGAATTCATCAGAAGCAAATTGGTTAGCCACATTGCAGCTTTTATTATGCTGATCTGTAGGTTTCTTATTATTTTCTGATAACTTGTAGCTTTCTTAATAACCAGGCTTTTTATTGTCTATTGTCTGTAAACATTTTGGTTACATTTTTTCCCCCCTTTTATGTTTTTCAAATTATTTTAAAGAAGACATTATATGTCTGATATACAATTATGACTTGCAATATTGATCTAAAATGACATAATAAAAGAAACGTGTATGGGAGATGGGTCTCATCAGAGATGGGATCAAGTCCGTATTTTGCAAGTCTCGAGTACGTCTTTGGCTCAAAAAAAGGTGGGAAAGGGTCAAACCAGTCAAACGTGCATGAGTCACTTTAAGACAACTTTGAGTGGATAAATGAGAGGGGGAAACAATTATAATGCAGTTGAAAGCTCTTAATCTCGATTTTGATAATATGACTCCTTTTAGATTGGAACCTGCCCGAATAACAGCATGTTATTATGTCATGGATTAACATATCTGTGGTCTGACCATAAGAAATTGAAACAGAAAATTGAGTGATAGCATTATTCATTCAGACTACCCAACTGTTTTTTCACTCGTTTGTTGTCCAAGAACCAGTCAATTTGTTTATTTGGTCGGGACAGTGCATGTTAATGAACATTCATGAAATACAGTACATGATGTAAACACACATATCCATCCGTTGTCCTGCATTCACTTTCACAACACACTCTCTTTCATACACCACAATTCCCAACATGTTTTTAGAAGTAGGGAAACCGGAGTACCCAGAAGAAACCTATGCAGACACAGGAAGAACATGCAAACTCCACACAGAAAGGCCCCACTTCGCCCATGAATCGATCTCAGGACCTTCTTGCTGTGCAGCGAGAGCACTAACTACTGTGCTGTACAAATACAAATACAAATACTTGCCTATTGTAATACTTATTCTTTCTTGCAGTAGCTGATATCAGTTGAGTGTGTCAGCACAGTCGAGAAGAGCACAATCTCGAAGCATCTAATCTGAAAACCATGTCCTGTTGTTCAAATATTTTAAACCATCGCTGCACATGTAACCAGGCAAACACAAATTCAACATACAAATACATTTATCTAAATTCAAGAAGTGGGGAAAATTGTTAATTGGCCATTCGAGAGCAGTATTTCTTCTGATACTGTTTTTGTTTTTTGTTTCATTCATCACCAAGACCATCAGATCCTCTTCCCATTGCTTTTCTCACATGTAACTACTGCTGGCCCATTGCAGAGTCGATTGAAGGCCAAACTTGCACCGAACAACCATTCTTAAATCAGTCTAAGCACGACTATATTCCCACTGCAGAATACAATGAATTTCAATCACAGCTTTAAACTATTTGGCATCAAAATGAATTTCCTTTGGGAGTTTCTTTATAGCTATTATATTTGAATACATGCGCTGCCGATAGGACTATTGAGGTATTTATGTGCTTAATAGACAGAACATTCCCAGCTGTTTTATGTGTTCACTGGAGCTGACACTTGCACTGGTTTGAATTGATTTACAATGATTGTGGAGGCCATAGAGAATAATAGTATTTTGTTAAATGTATCTTCTTTTTTCTCTCTTCAAAGATGTGTATATCTGCTCCAATGACCCAAACGGTTTAGGGATGGCGGTTATGGATTTTTTTCAGATATAACATCCAATAGTCTTCCGGTTGTGGCCGATCACTGATATTTGCAGATAGTAAATTGACTTTTCTGTTTTGTAAAAAAAAAAAAATCTTCCTCTGATTAAATATAATTTCTCGTACTGGTGAAGATGATTTTTTGAATATATATAACCATTATTAGAAATAGAAAAAAGTGAAGGCATCAGCACACGTCACCCTCAATGTTGTGAATTTGAATCCCGACTCCGACAATGTACTGCATGTCCTCCCTTCTCTCTCATCTACCATTTCACACTCACCTTTCCTGTCTAATAATGCTTCTTTAAAAACTAAATAGAAAAAATGTGTTGTACAAATATCGGAATTAGGAATTTTATAGATTAACCTTTCCCAATATACATTAGCACTGTATATAATATATACTATTCTGTATGGCCTTTTTTGGTTGTTTAGCTTGTTGTATTGTGTCATTTTTCAACTCATTTTCTGAGATTGAAGAGGTTGGGTATGTACATAATGTCTTTTAATATCTCCTTGAACTTGGTTTAAAAGTAATTGTACTCAAGTCTTGTGCCTCCCTGATCCTTTTGTCCTGAAAATGCAAATCTCCATCTGCTTTGATTTACTGTGAAGGTGTGTTGGAACAGAAGTGTCTTGTCATCCCTGCTTTTGAGATTTATTAAAAGGATCGTGTCTACAGGGTTTTTAGTTCCACATTCGTGAAAAAGGGATGGGATTTGTGTACATTTTTTGTTGACTTGTTTATCGGCGTAATGAAACTGATTTTCCTCTCACAAGAATTGAATTGCCCCCGTTAGTGTGATGGGACACTTCCTGAAGTGAATCTACCCATACTAATTCAGTTTTTAGTGTTACACAGGAAACACACAGTACACAGTACACACACTTATGTATTACCTCTGGCAGGGCTGTAAATGCTAAATGAAAGGGATTCGCTGTTTAGTTTCACCCTTTATGGATCATTGTATTCAAATATGCTCCTGGCGTCTCTCCACAGAGATGAATTTGCATTTTAGTGCAAAGAGGGCAGTACAACAAAATTGACTCTGCATTGTCTGTGGAAGTTTTATGCGGCTTTGTTTAACTCCGCACCAAAGGGGGAAATCATCTGTATTGACTAATCAGAGTGAAAAATTGCAACTGTCTCTCTAAAATGTTGATTTAGTGGGGCCCTTTATGAAGCAGATGCTTTTGAGGATAATTATTCACAACAGATGATGATACTTGTTTTTTCTGTAATTGATGTAATGTTTTAAAAGTTTAACTCTCACGTGATACTGCACCTAATTACTTCATTCATCCATAAGATTCATAACAAGTTTTCTGATGTAATTATACTGTACAACGATAGTATATAGTAGTATATAGTAATAGCCACAACATTGTCCAAGCCATTTTTGCAAAAGCTGATGCATTTTCCCCGCCGTCTGGGAATAATCCACAAGCTGTAGTTTTCCAAAAGCTTTGAGCCAGTCATCTACAACTAATGTCTAATGCAGTATATCTGACCCTCAAGTGCCACGATGAAGACATAATCAGTTATTCACTTCAGCAAAGTGCTTCTTCTGTTCTCCCTGATTTATGTAGTATATGTAGCATTCAAAAGGTTCCACCCAAAAGAGGTACATAGTGGTTTTGCCCTTCCGTTACTTAGCCATTTTAATACAAAATTATCCTTTGCTTTAGGACCAGCCTGTCTAATTATAGCTATGCTGACTGCACTAAACTCCAGAAATGCGTTTAGCAATTGCAGAGTTGATCATTTACAACACAGCTGCTGCCAGTGTGTAACGTAAATGCTGGATTTCAGGAGAAAATAATTTGGATTAGAGTTTTTTTAATTGCTCTGTTTCATAACTTCATAATTTATTCTTAAAGTGCATGAGGCAGGTTTCTGAAGTTTTTCTAATTATTACTTACATCAGTCAAGGGGCAGTTTGTGTGGTCAAATTTCAAAATAAATGTTGATCTGATTTCTAAAACAGAATCCCTTTGTCCAAGCCATCAATAAGCGACATTCCATCGAAAATGCAGGGACAATTCACACACAACTGACACCATTTTCTGACACTTCAAACATTCATGTAATAAAATAAAGATGATTGTCAAATTATAACTATTATGTATTGTATATGAATTTTAACCTATGTCACATCTGCTGCTCATGTCCGTCTCTGAAGTAACATTAAACCTCACCAAATTTGTCAAACTTGACCAAAAATTTGCTAAATATTTAGCAAAATCTCAAATATAATAATGTTTGACGATGTTTAGACTATGTCCAACCTGTCATATGCACTTCAAATGGTTCTGCTTTGACTAGCATCAGTGATTTAAAGTCTATTTGACAGGTTAGACTACACATTTCACTAAAACGTTGTGAACACAATTATACTTCAGATTTATGAACCATTTTGCCTTTTTTTCCCCAGTTTGACTTTTTTTTTGCAAAGTTTATTATTGCACTTCCTGGTTGGAAATGAGAAGCAAATGTGACATAGGTAGTGGTAATTCCACAACTGTTACCTAGCAACCATACTGTAAACAAGAGCCAAAATCCATATAAATTACAAAAGTTATGAGTTGACAAACAATAATACCATATTACAACTTTATTTTTGTCGAATGATCATTTAAACGGTCAGAAACATTTATCAGTCTCTGTGTTTTCAATGGCACCTTGCATATTGATGACTTAGATGGAGGGATTCCGTTTTAGGACTCAGCACTACTTCATGTAATTTTAAACTTTAATTTTTCAAAATGTCTTCACAAACTGCAACTTAATGGAAGGAATACTATGATAAATATTTACCACAGGTGCTATCCTAACAAACTAGTTAGTAATTAGCAAAACAAGAGACCCTGTCATAGACTTTAAGCTCTAGTCATGGACAAGTAGGGAAAGTTGGTCAGAGTGGTTCAGAAGCCAAAACACAAAGGTACTGGTATCCCCAGAATATATTTAGCTTGATTATGTTCGTTCTTTTTATGCATTCGGAAAAAAAACCTTTGAAAGGAGATGCATATCAAAGTTACCTACAATTCCATAATAAAATGAATTGAACGCCTGAAGTCAACAGTTTTGGTATTGTTTTAAAAATGCTAAATTGCTGAATTACTTTAAATGTAATATGGTGTGGCTAAAATTAATCTATAGTCTCTGTAACAGATTGCGTGATATGAATGTCAGCAAAAACATTATGGAAAATGTGGCTCTTCTTGCAACTAAACGGTGACAGATTATTTTCATTGTAATCAGAGTTTGTGTGGCACAATTAACTGGCGGTAGTGATGAAAAGAACAGGAGTTGGGAGTTTCCATGACTACAGCCCAATAGAAGTGAGGTTTTCTGCTTTTAGTTTGAAGAGAAGATATTTTAATCTGTATATAAATGAGACAATATCTACTCTGCAGTCCTGCTCTTGTCTTGGTTTTGGAGCTTTCTAGCTTCTCTTTTATTTCCTGTGTTGTTTTTGCCCCTGCACTCTGAGGTCACTGTGTTCCTGGAGCAAAGTAAAGTTTGCCGAATATATTGAGTTTATAATCTGTGATGTCTAGACATAATCTAGATGTCTAGAGGGGAAGGGAAAATATTTGAACACAGTCAAAAACATGTACATTTTCTTCACTTATCTTTGTAATAGAACTTGAATGTACATAATATGCATGATGGACGGGGATGAGTCTGTCTACAGGAGGGAGGTGGACCGGCTGGTGTCCTGGTGCAGCGGCAACAACCTGGAGCTCAATCTCGACTTCAGGAAAGTCACCGCCCCCCGAGCCTCCCCTCACCGTGACAGACTTCCCCATCACCACCGTGGACTCCTTCCGCTTCCTCGGCACCACCATCACCCAGGACCTCAAGTGGGAGCCCACCATCAGCTCCCTCATCAAGAAGGCCCAGCAGAGGATGTACTTCCTGCGGCAGCTGAGGAAAGCCAAGCTGCCAGCGCAGATGATGGTGCAGTTTTACACGGCCATTGAGTCCATCCTCACCTCCTCCATCACCGTGTGGTACGCTGGAGCCACAGCCAGGGACAAACAGAGACTACAGCGCATTGTGCGTTCTGCTGAGAAGGTGATCGGCTGCAGACTTCCATCTCTGCAGAACCTGTACGTCTCCAGGGCTCTGGGACGAGCAGGTCGGATCACAGCTGACCCTTGGCCATGGACAATCTGAACCACTCCCCTCAGGCAGGAGGCTACGGTCCATTTGGACCAGAACCTCCCGCCACAAGAATAGTTTCTTTCCCCTCTGCCGTTGGACTCAAGAACACTTCTTGAACACCTGTCACTTTAACTAATTGAATCAATCACTCACTGCACTGTTCACTTTCTGCACTCCAACTGTAAATTTTACTGAAAAAACTGTTTACATAGTAAGTCTATTTTTATTTTTATCCTATAGTAGATTTAAATTGTTTCTTTAATGCATGCCCTTTTGATTTCATATACTGTATGTTGTTTTATCATTGTTCATTGTTCATTGTTTTTGTGCTGCACCGAATCACCAAAGCAAGTTCCTATGTTTATGAATTCTGTTCATTGGCAATGCAATAAACCTTTTTCTGATTCTGATTCTGATTATATTGAATTGCGTTTGGCTAAGCACTGATTTCTAGGTACAAAGTTAACTGTTAATGTAAAGATTAAATCCCAAACAAGTATCTCTGTCCCCTCTGTCCGAAACATTTTTGGAACTGTGGAACTATGGACTGATAATTCATATTCCACAACAATTTTGGTGGATGTGACTCCATAATATTTATTTATAGTTTATTTAGGTTTAGTTTGTATTTTAGACCCAATACTGCAGGACCATTTGAGTTTCATCTTGCTACTTGGATTTGTCGGAAATGGTCTTCATCAACAGAAGCACCTAAGGCTTTCAAAAATACTTTGTTTTCTTAGCTACATGTGTTTGATTTGTCTCTGCATGCGTTTTCACCCCGCCATGTGTCGGGCAGTGAGTGAGCACTAATTGGAAGAAGATCACACAAGGTTTTTGCTCCTGTAACAACGACAGCCCTGGAAGGAGACTGGTGCATTGAACAGCCCCGAAATGGGATTAAAAAGCAAACAAAGGGAAGACGAAACTATAGGCGGGACCCTTTCATTTAGATCAAGCACAAAACCGAAAGAAACTGGTCGTATAGATGGCCTGGGATACATATATAATTTATGTTGATAGGAAGGTAGCGGCCTGTGTTGTGTGAAATTGAAGTATTGCTGCTGTCAAGTGGCAGACGGGAGCACAAACACACAAAAACAGTGAGTGAGCGAAAGAGACAAAATGGGATAAGGTATCTGACGACCCAAAATTGCATTTTTCGTCACAGTGGTTTAATAACAAGGTAGCAGACAGGAGAGGTGGTGTGTGTGTGGTGTTGAATGGGCAACACCTGGAACAGCATCTCTCCATCATTACATATAGTCAGATATAATTGGAGATGAAGAGCTATTTCAAACTGCATGTTTGTTGGCAATTATACAATTCTTTTACATTTACATGTTTAAACATTAACCAAAACATGTTTTTTTTTTTTTTAATTGCCAAAAAATCTTCAGGACACAGTACAACTATTTTGCATATATTGCCCAACCCTAAGGGTCTCGTCTGGAGTGATATTGAGATGGGAGGATGCAATGTGCGATGACAGACACTGTTCAACCTAGTTAACAGCAGGGACACCTTAAAACACCACCAGATAAGAAAATCATTATAGTCATTAAAGGTTGTGATTGCGCATCAGGAGGGCCGTCTGGGCTGTGTATAAATAGACAAAAGGCTGTTCGTCTGCGATAAATATTTACCTATAGCTCCAATAATTCCAATAAAAAATGGGTAACTTTGGGTGTGTCACATAAGCACAGGACAGTTTTTGTGTCAAGTCGTGGGCACCACAGTATCACAAAGCAACCACTGACAAGGAAGGGGGAGAGGAACCAAAAGTGGTGATGAATAATTTATTAACTAACGTGATTATTAAGGATGGAAATTGAAGCCTTACTGTTTTCTTCTTTTCATTTTAAAAAACCAACATTGCAACTGTTATGTCTAGCTCATATCTGTAGAATTTGAAATCAAAATCTTACATATTGTTCCATATTGGGTAGATATTTCATTCAAGAATTGTATCTGCCATAGTTATATTGGCTCCAACCCTCCATCTTTTGCCATAATAAAGTAGGAAACGTTAACTCCATCTCTACTGTAGCGCTGCACAATCCACATCTCAGGCCCAGTTTGCTGCATACAGCACTGGTTTCATGGCTAACATGGCCCTGCTGTGTCAATCATTAGATCTCCTTCACCTCCAGAATATTAAGTGGTTTGTGAGGCTGGTGTTGTTTTAAGAGTCCTTCAGGCTGAGAAGAGAGTAGAAAAAAATCTGGGACCTGTGGTGAGCTATTGTAACAAAAAAATGTCTGTCAGGAGCATTTTGCAGATAATTGCTTGCTGGGAAACTGTGATGGCATCAAACTTCCTCACATTAGGACGTGACAATAGGTGAATGAATGCAGAAAATAGACAGAGGAAAGTGGAGACTGAGTGGGCAGTGAGTGGCAGTTTAAAGTGCTGAAATTGAAATGCTTTTTATGATCAGAAAGTACAAATGTGGCTCAAACAACACAAACTGATGATAAATTTATACCTTCCAGTCGTGTTTCTGCTCTGATTAAGCACAATTTCAGATGCTCTTCTCTAGAATGTAGTTGTGCTGTTTGTATCCATGCATTATAGATTAAGTGTTTTCATGCATAGCAATGATGTGAAACTGCTGTGTATAAGCACTGTTTAGTAGCAGCAAAACACCATAATGAAATGTTGAACAAGACTAAGTAACAGACTAGTAACAGATGAAGAAGCAGCAGTGATGTTCAACATTTGTCATTGACTTTTCCTTAATATTAATGCAGAATTAAACAGAGGACACACAGTTGCACTGGGAATTTGTCTTATTAAACTAGAGGGGCAGAGGCTTGTTTTAATTGCATCCCTTGGCTGTTATGACAAATTGAAGTGATTCAGATGCACAGTTTTTCATGCAGAGAACACAAATGTGTAAAATGACTGTGAAAATGGTAAGGTAAAGTTCACATTTAATTTTCCCCTGCAGATCACGTCTGGAGCTCATTAGGAGTCAAAGGCCTGTGCTTATCCATCCCTCAATTGTCCTTTCTCACAATCCCCACCTGACTTGGTATGACTGCACTCAGTCAAACATTGTTTTTG
This sequence comes from Chaenogobius annularis, assembly GCA_015082035.1. Classification (NCBI taxonomy): domain Eukaryota; kingdom Metazoa; phylum Chordata; class Actinopteri; order Gobiiformes; family Gobiidae; genus Chaenogobius; species Chaenogobius annularis. Next base: position 143,841 of record BJKM01000398.1, read on the forward strand.
ATGTTTTAATAAAAAGACAAACCGCAATGATACTTTTATAGTGATTTTTAGATACTCAAAGTTGCTCTTCAATGTGTATGCATCAGCTACAATTTGTGGCTACAACCCCAAATCACTTACACATATTTATGCAAGGTGGGAGAAGGTGCATGATCTTGGTGAAAATCAAATAAATATTATATATTTAATATTATTGTTAAATTTGTGATTTATATTTTTAAATCTGGGCGTGTGTGTGTGTGTGTGTGTGTGTGGGTGTATATATCACTAATATAATCTATATATTATATAGATATATATATTCTATATATATATAAAAGAGAAGCAGCTGTGAAGTGATATGAAGTGTCCAGAGCAGGAGCAAAGCAAACCCGACCCTGTCCTCGTTCTCCAGCATTGATTCGCTGGGTCAAGGTTGCTAGCTTTGTGCTATGTGTTGCCGTAACAACTGAGCATCCTTCTTTGGCTGCCATGGCAATGACTCAGAAATGGGGCACGTTGGTTGAGAGAACATTAGCAACGTCTCTGCATAATGTATTTAGATGTGAGCCTGTCATCTGTACAGTCATATAGTTCAGTATTTGAACCAGCGGCTTCACACTGACAGAGGGGGGAAAGTGTCAGTCATTATTCTGCTCAGCGTTCACTTCTCAGCACTGGATTTGGTCTGTCAGTCCAGTCAACCGTTCTAGTTTGACTTTATGACATTTGGACACTGTTCAAAATAAAACTGTATTGGTGAGCTTAGAGTTTCCATGTAGGATGAATACAAAAATAATTATGAATTTAAAATATAAAAACCTTATGCTTTTAGTTACCCTTGGTAACTGAATAGATAAAAAATAGGCATCATGAATAACTGCAATGCAGACACAAAACATGCCACTGTTAATTTAAATATTTCTTTTAAAACAGTTTTGTTTTTTGCAATGGTGTTCACGGTATCCATGAGCCATGTTCCTCTATAATGGTTAAACATTTAGTCTAGGATTGGTAATTAAGAACAATATTTTGCTATGCATTTAGTGAATATTTGTAATTATCTTTTTTTTCTCTGTTTTTTACACAATATAAAGAGAACACAAAACAGATACAAGACACAAAGAGAGAGCATATACACTTTTTTACATAGTCCTAAACATTCTTTTAAATTGGTCCATTTTCAAATTTATTCCCAATGTAATTTTTCCAAAGTAAATGATAATGTCGGTCCAGTCCTAGATTGTTGATGCCATTTTTGTCATTTTTCCCCTGCATCCAAAAATATGTTCTAAAGGTATCTTTATATTGTGTCCATGGCAGGAGTTTTGCCAATACCAATACCAAAGAAAATCAGCAGTGCTGTATTAATCTCAGACTAATATTTTTTATAGGAAGTTCCCAAAACACATGATAATGGTGGGCCACTTGGAAGCCAACATTTGTCCAGCAGCTAATATTTCCCTGTGAATAGTGAGCACTTTGACATGGTGTTATAAAATACCATGATATATTTTTCCAACAGAATTCTTTCCAGACATGTGAATTTGTGGTCACCCCTTTGAGATGTAGATATGTGTTCCCATTCTTCAAAAAAAAAAAAGAAATACCTTCTCTTTTCCACCTCATTAAAAATCATAAAATGGTTTCAAAAATAGCATAGTTAAAGTTGTTTTTTTTCTGTCCGCAGGTGTTGTCGGCAGCAGTAAACCAGACGTTCAGTGGCACATGATGGAGACAGGTCCCTGAGCAGCACGCACAGAAACGCCGGTCCAGTGTCATAATAACACTACAGTGTGGAGTGTGCCTTCAGGCTCTGGACACAGCCATTATAACACTACAATCACACATCAGGTGATTATGCTGCAGGGGTCTATCTCCTACAGATTAAACCAAACATACGTCATCTCCACATCGCTGAGCCTTGTGCAAGTTCAGCCCGCACACCTGCACAGCTGCCGCAATTAAATTAAAACAACCCTGGCTTAACACGCACACATTAAATGAGCAGGACAAAGGCTGTGGGACAGATGCTGCCACTGCCCCATTTCCTCTAGTCGTCCCAGAGCCAGCTGGAATGAAGAAGGGATTTAGGCCTGATTGGTTTCGTCTTTTTTTGCTGCTGTGGCCTCTGTAAACTTCTGTCGCCTTTACCTAACGCAGCTTCTTTACCCTTTTTTATTTATACAAAGTCTTCAGAACAGCAAATCCATTGCGGATGCTTAGATTACTTCTCAAAAGCTGAAAACTATTTGAATTTTTTTTTTTCTTTCCCTCCGTGGACGCAGGAGAAAAGGCTCTCACTGGGACTGTGCTGTGACATTTTTTCTGTTATCTTGAGCTGTTGGAAATGCTCTGCTTCTGTCATTTGGATTCACTTCATAGACACAAAGAGTTGAAAAAACAGTTTAATGAAACCAGAGTAGAATTTTTTACTGCCATCCACCGGGAGCCTTAGTGAAGCAAACAGGCAAGGACAATAAATTGAATAGCACTGGAGAAGGAAAAGCAAGGTCTTGAATATATAAAGTGAGTTGGTGTTAAGAGGCATAAGATGAAACTAAAAGAAGTAAAATGAAACGAAAACAAGAGGAGAAAAAAACCTAGCCTGAGAACGTTTTTCCCCTTGTAACTCTGTTGTAGTCATGACGGAACACCCTTCGAGCCAGAAGTCCTCCTTCTGTCTCCTCCTCTACCCCCTCCCCTCAGCCCTCCCTCTCTCCTCTGCTCTGCTCTAGTCCACCCGCTCTCCACATCGCTCCAGTGCATCGACAGCGACTGAACGCCACACAGCCCCACTCCTGGAGCTTCTACAGATGGCTGCCAAACTTAAGAGGAATGTCATCTATCAACACAGCGCACTGGATTTGAAAGAGAATAAACATCGGCGCTAGTGGTGAGCGAGGGAAAAGAAAGAGAAGAGGTGCAGTGGAGGCCAGAGAGAGGGGAGTGTGAGAAGAGGCGTAAAAAAAAAGGCAGAGTTTAGGAGTGAAAAACTCTGCCGTTAAGCTTATCTACGGGACAGCTCAAGTGGGCAGTGTGGGTGATCCTGTGGTGCACAGTGTGAGCCAGGCGGTGGTCCCAGTCACATTGACCAGGTCCTGGTGGTGGCTCAGCGGAGGCCGTGGTCTCAAGACAGTGGCAGGCCCAGGGGTGGGGGCATGGCCGTGGGGGGGCCGTTTCCTGTCCTCCACCCTGCAGCGGGACCGGCGCTGGGGCTGGGGGACCTGGGGCGGGGGTTTGTCCAGAGGAGCCCCTGGCAGACTGTCCGAGCTGAGGCCCTGGCTTGCCTCAGCAGGGGGGCCGGGGAGTGGAGGTAGCAGCGAACTGGACAAGGGGGGTAGGATGAGGTGCTCCCGTAGACTGTGGATGCTCCTCGGGACACTGGTGCTGGTCTTCCTCACCTCACTCTTCTTCTCCATGTCTCTGCGTGGGGGGGTGGGCTTCAACTACCTGGAGCCCCCCAGCTGGGAGGAGTCCAGGCGAGTGAAGCTGGTGCCAAACTATGTGGGTGCCCACCGTCTGTCCCCCCCAGAGCTGCCTCAGCAGAAGACTTGTGCCTGCTCCCGCTGCGTGGGAGACCCCGGGGTTTCAGAGTGGTTTGATGAGAACTACGATCCGGACATCTCTCCTGTGTGGACTCGTGACAACATCGAGCTGCCCTCTGATGTGTACTACTGGTGGGTGGTAAGTAACACAATATTGTACTATTACATTTGGAGTAATTAATGATTGTGCAATGACATAGAAAGGGAATTTATTATGAGGCAATATTGTGCTCAAAACAAGGATGTCACGGTCTAAGTAGACTTATACCGAGGTACTTTTTTTAACTTTCTTTATTTTGCAGTGCATAGAATTGCTTTTAGTGCTTAGTGTCCAGCTGTTATTAGCCTATCTTTCAATTTAGCCAACGTTTATTAAGATTCAGTTGCACAGTTTAACAGCCGAATAAATACTGTGGCACTCGTTTTGCTGTACAAAAAAAAAAAAGATTAGGTTCCACCAGATTTTATTTATGTTTTATAATGTTTTAGGATAAAAAAAAAACATATTTAAAAAATAATATGTAAATTACAGCCAAACATTTTGAACTTGGCTACTTTATTGCCTTCTGACATTTTTATGATTGGCTGTAATATAAATTGGGGAGAATGACGGCAAGTAATTCATCACAATTATAAATCTCTCTTCATCCTCTTCATCCTCTGTCGTGAGCCAACCAATCCCCTCATACAAGCACTACATGCCTCTATATATTTCTGCCAGTTGAAGGCATTACAGCTCTGACAGTAACTGATTGTAAATACTGACTTATGCCTAAAATAAAATAATGACTGTGTCCTAAAATTGTGTTGTTAGTCATTAATTTTACTGTAGTAACTTTATGACGAAGCTTTTCCTCTAACCTGTGCAGAGCGTTGTCCTTCTGCTGCGTGTCTAGAGTTCTGTTTCAGAGCCACAGCCCCACTCTCTGAAATGAGCAAAAAGTGCCAACACAAGTCTAACAGCTGCCAAGTCATTAGGTCACACAGTGAGGTGATGAACCTGAGGTTGAGGGAGACTAGAGTGGAGACAGAGCATGGACAAGAGACAAAAGGTCAAAGGAGAGCGCAAATAGTGATGGATAAACAAGGAAGGAATGAGCATGTGGACTGGTTAGCAAAATTATGGACTAAAATCAACTGAACTCACAGTTTAAATACATTGATATATTATTATAATTAGGTACTTTTGATTGATACTTTTTAGTGGTTTAGTAAAAGCTGCCACTGACCAGTTTGCGCAGCTTTGTAAATATGGATTGGAATTAATGTGATAAAAGACTAGACAGACTATTTGCCAGTGTTTGTGTGTTTTTTTTCCAAGTTGTACTTGGAAGATTTCTGTTTTTAGGGCTTTCTGTTTTTTAAAGGACAACAAAACTACTCACAAACTAACTACTAAATTAATAATGACAATTTAAACATTTCACAGTAGCTTCCTATACAGCATGAAGTTGCTATGAAACAACAGCCATATTTTTTCTAGTGTGTGAAATCCACTATTTATTGTGGTCAGACGCATCGAGCTGTCTACCTCTGTTTGCTCCTGTCCCCTCATCAGTGAGTTGCGGCACTCCCTGCTTTTAGTGCCCAATAATTCCTGGTCCAGTGTTACTTTCCATAAAAGTGATTCAAGTGAGTTCTGCTCTGCCAGACAGGTTTTAAAATTATGAAAAAAGAAAAAACCTAAAACTCAGATTATACCCTGAACCCGTTACCACAGATGGCCAGAGATGGCGTGTTGTTGCATCCGAGCTGTCTAGATATATAAGGTTTAAGGAGCAATTTCCAGGGGGCTTTGTTAATCTTGAAGAGCTTTCCTTACCAGCTTTCAGATTACAAAATACAGTTCATATGTAATGCCAAGGTGGAACAATAATCTGGCTTTGTGAGAATGTATTAAACCGCTTAAAAGTAAATCTTGTGTTCGTAGATTGGCAAAAAGAATTCCCGGAGGTGCATTTTATTAGCCTCTAGCTTTCTTTTGTATTGACAAGATATGGAATTTATTAGATGTAGAGTCTGCAAATGCAAGCTAGAGAAGATCAATAAAAGCATTTGAACTTAAATTGAGTTAATGGATGGCTGGTGAAGATCAGGTCAGACCAGGCAGAGCGAAAACACTATATATCTGAGCTGCAGTGGCTTTCAGTCGTCAACATGTAAAGGTTAGCTGCACATTAGCAGGGAAAGAAAAGTAGTTTTATTGTGTGCATAGGTAGCTGTTAGTAAGAATAGACACTTTTTTAAAGATAATAAACTACATTTTTTAAATTAGCTTTCTACTGTTTTGGACCTTTTATGGTATGTGAAGAAAATGACTAGAAGAAAGGTGAAGTCAAATTTTGTGTTTTTAAACTTTTTGCCAAAGTAATTTGATCAGGTACTCTAGAAGACAAGTTCCTTTTTTAATTCTAAAATTTACATATCTTCAGGTACACTTAAGAAACATAAGTAGATCACAATTTTACACTTGGTTCATTGTAAACTGAAAAGTGTATCTATAGCTGCTTAGTTATAGAAATGGGTTAATTAACTTCCTGTTAAAAACAGCGGAACCGATAAGCCGACTTGAGTGACATTTCACTGTAACAAGCAGCGGTTGGTCATGTTTTTATTTTTGAAAAGTTGCTACGTGACATTATAGAACCATACATGTTTTGGCGCATGGTCTTTTTCAAATAATCCGAATAAGTATAGGGATGTGTGTATGGGGATAGGGCGAAAGTGGAAACTGGAATTTTCTGAGCACTCAAGCCTCAACTACAGGACATACAGGATTAATAATGACAAACCCTGGTTCACACCAACCAACTGAGGCAGCTAAGGCAGCAGAAGGAGGCAGCGCAGAGGGCTGGTGGCAGAGAGCGGAGCAGCAGTTCTCTGACACCAACCCCGCCTCCGTGTTGCGTGGGCTCCGGCTTCTCACCAATCATAAGCCCCCCCAGCAGACAACCAAAAACTGGCTGAGCAACTTAACACCTTCTACTCCAGGTTTGATGTGACCACCCCCTCCCCCATGGTGGCCACCTCTGCCAACCAAACCCTGATCCCCCCACCTCCCCCACCACTCTCTCAGTTCAGGAACAGGATGTTCACAGGCTATTTAGGAAATCCAACCACCGAAAAGCTGCTGGATCAGATTCTCCCGCCACCTTAAGACACTGCGCAGGAGAGCTGTCCCCCGTCTTTACAAACATCTTTAACACCTCCCTGGGGTCATGCCACGTCCCAGCCAGCGTCAAGTCGTCCATCATTGTTCCTGTCCCCAAGAAGCCCCGGATCACTGGACTTAATGACTGAAGGCCAGTAGCGCTGACGTCTGTAGTCATGAAGTCATTTGAGCGCCTGGTCTTGCCCCACCTCAAGTCCTTCACCTCCTCCTTGCTGGACCCCCTGCAGTTCGCATCCAGAGCCAACAGGTCTGTAGACAACGCCATCAACCTGGCACTCCACTTCATCTAGCAGCATCTGGACTCCCCGGGAACCTACATCAGGATCCTGTTTGTAGACTTCAGCTCTGCATTCAACACCATCCTTCCTGCTCTGCTCCAGGACAAGCGCTCCCAGCTCAACGTGCCCGACTCCACCTGCAGGTGGATCACTGACTTCCTGACGGATCGGAGGCAGTGCGTGCAGCTGGGGAAGAATGTCTCAGACACTCGGACTATCAGCACAGGAGCTCCACAGGGCTGTGTACTTTCTCCTCTGCTCTTCTCCCTGTACATAAACTGCTGCACCTCCAGCGACGCCGTAAAACTGCTCAAGTTTGCGGACGACACCACCCTCATCGGGCTCATCTCGGACAGGATGAGTCTGTCTACAGGAGGGTGGTGGACCAGCTGGTGTCCTGGTGCAGCGGTAACAACCTGGAGTTCAAACGCCCAGAAGACAGTGGAGATGATTGTGGGACTTCAGGAAAGTCACAGCCCCCCTCATCATGACAGACTCCCCATCACAACCGTGGACTCCTTCGCTTCCTCTGCACCACCATCACCCAGGACCTCAAGTGGGACCCCACCATCAGCTCCCTCATCAAGAAGGCCCAGCAGAGGAGGTACTTCCTGCGGCAGCTGAGGAAAGCCAAGCTGCCAGTGCAGATGATGGTGCAGTTTTACACGGCCATCATTGAGTCCATCCTCATCTCCTCCATCACCGTGTGGTACGCTGGAGCCACAGCCAGGGACAAACAGAGACTACAGCGCATTGTGCGCTCTGCTGAGATGATCGGCTGTAGACTTCCATCTCTGCAGGACCTCCAGAGCTCTGGGACGAGCAGGTCGGATCACAGCTGACCCTTCTCACACTGGACATGGACTTTTTGAGCCACTCCCTCCAGGCAGGAGGCTACGGCCCATCCGGACCAGGAACTCCCGCCACAAGAATAGTTTCTTTCCCTCTGCCGTTGGACTCATGAACACTTCTTAAACACCTGTTACTTTCACTGCAACTGATCAATCAGTTTCTGCACTCAGATCTGTAAATGTAACTGTAAATTCTTGTGTACAAAGTAAGCCTTTTTATTTTATTTTATACTATAGTAATTTTGAATTGTTTCTTAATGCATGCCATTTTGATTTCATATATGTTGTTTTTATTATTGATCAGTGTTTTATGTTGCACCTTAACGCCAAAACAAGTTCTTATGTTTGTGAATTTTGTTCATTGACAATGGCAATAAACCTTTTTTGATTCTGATTCTGATTATTCAAACATGAAGGAATCAAGCAAAATCCACCTTTGAGAACACCAATAATGAGGAAACACTCAGCTCTTTTAAATTGATTCAGCATAATATCTCTCCTTTAAGTATGCACTCAACAATAGTATTTTAACCCGTAACAACTTCGGCCGCTGTACTCATTATACTAAAAAGTGTGGATGAATTTAAAACCATGGCTGGGAATTCCTGAAATTGAGCCCTGGTGTTTTAAACCTTTTAAAAACGCATTCTCTAGCTCTTCTCTAGTTCTGTAGCCAGGGCTGGAGAAGTTGTTTTCTTCTTGGTATTTTTTCTTCCTCCAAACAAAGAGCTGAACAGTATAGCTTGGATGGCATATTGAGATCTTGTTTTTCCAGTTGTAGTTTGACACTGTGCTTTTACTGATGAAATCTTTTCTTCAGAATATTGCATTGGCAGCCATAACATCACAAAAGAGTCAAGTACTGATCTAAATTGCAACCTACTGTTTGTTTTAGTATAATTTTGTCTATATTTTTTCTTGCCCTTTCTATTTTTTATTATATAATTACCTTATGGTGCAATGTGTAACTACTACTTGTCTCCATGGAGATGTTATGACTCTGCAAAGAATGTTCCACAGTATTGCATTAAACGTTGTGTCACCTGTTTGTTGCATGGAGATACACATCAGCCCATACAACAGGTCAGATCTGTGGAGAGGCGAGTCCGTTCACAGTGAGGATGCTTGTTTTTCAAGGAATTTTTGAGGAATTAAAACACTTTTGACGGGAGTTGCATATAATACAATTCTCTGGAACACCCCAGTCATAGAAATAACTCCATGTGAAAAGTAAATGACAGAAATCTCTGCCAGAAAAGTAGCTTAGTTCTGATCACTGTGTTAACAAGCAAAGCAAAAAGAACTTGACCTTCATATGGACAAGAAAAGTTTTTCATAAACTTCCAGGATAGGAGCCAGGTCACATATAGTTGTATAGTCCAGGGCTTGAGGGAATAGAGCAAAGATACTTTCTGGCACTCCTACCAAGGTATATCTGCCAAATATTAACAGCAGTCCCAACAATGGTAGCAGAGCATGCCAAGTCTGTCCCCTGCGTCACTTCAAAAGCCAGACTCTAAAATGGAGCAGTGAAAAAGCGACAAGAAAAAATGGAAGTAGAACAAGAAAAGAGAAAGCGTTGAAAAGAGCTGAAAATTATTGACAGGTTGTGGAGGAACTATGTCTCACAAGATTACGATTAGAATTGAGGAGAGGAGATGCAAGAAAAAGAGAAGAGAAGCAGGAGCCAGGGAAATTTGAGGAGCAAGTACAAGGGCTGTACTCAAAATATCAATACATATATTGTGACACACTTCTTGGTAATACAGGCATCGATTTGAGATGCTGTATTGCGATATCATTATAAATTTTCACATTATACATATAAATGCCTGCTGATTTCTGCCTGCATTAAAGCTTAAACTGCTGAGCTGAAAAACTGACTATTTATAAATCAATTGTGATCAGATATTATTAAAAATTTTAAATTGAAAATGTCCTTAAAATAAAAAAATATATACATAAATGGTTGACCTTGTATCATGAGGTTCTTGGTAATACTCAAAGCTCTAGCAAGTTAGCGCTAGCACTAGGTACAGAAAGCAATGTGTGTGTGTGTGTGTGTGTTGGAGAAGGCAAATGGTGGGGGGAAAAGAAATAGTGACAAAAGCTGGTTGCATTGGAGAGGAGAGATACCCAAAATGCAAAGGGGACGTCCATAAAGCATCTTCTGTGTGAATTGCTGTGCAGAAGTGTTTACATGCCTGGGTGAATGCTTACTCATGAGGTCAAATGGTGAAGTCCAATGCCAGTAAAAAAGTGTCATCATCATTTTTGTTAATGAGCCGACGAGTTGAAAGCTAAAATCCAAAATGGGAGAAATGTGTGCGCTCCACGTTCAAATCATCTCAAAACAATAGGAATGTATTTTTGCTTCAGACTGGAAACACGCCTCCACAGTGTCTCGCAATATACAGCCCTGGGATGTTGTGGAGTGTAATGGAAATGAAAAGTTGCATTATTTTCTTTTTCTTTTTGCTTGCCAGATACTGTATATATATTTTTTTACCTTTTGAGCTCACTGCAGAAAATGATCTACCCAATCTAGTAAAAATGAATGAATGTGGGCTCGTCATTTTTTAACTTGCTGTGTCACTCACCTCAATAACATCTCGAATTGCCTCAGCTCTGATTACATACTATACGTTCTGTTCAGGCTTTGGGTTGTTTTCTGGTGGATCTGAAAGAGCTCCACGATCTGTCTTGGCTGTCAGTTTTATTTATCCCTTTTGGACAAAGCATTTTGTTTTTGTGAGTGACAGTAACAATTGGAAAGTTGAGGGGTGCAAAACACTCCTGCACAACATCTTCTTGGGTAAACCTAGGGTGTTTCTTTTGCAAACAGTCTGAGAAAAGACAATAAAGGAACAAAAACAAGTAAAGAAAGTGTTTGCACCTTCAACATTTTCTGACTTCTTTTAAAGTAAGAAGTGTCTCTTTTTTTTTAGTATTCCCTATTAGTTCTCTAAGCTTTTTGAACAGAAAGGCAATAAGACTTTTCCATGACACAGTCAGTTTGAGGCATTTCCAAAAAACTCTAAACGCTTAGTTTAACCACACTAGCAAAAGTTCCATCAGTGTGTAATTTAACACATCATACATACAATAATTCATTCATTCTATGGGCAAAGTTTAAAAATCTAGGAAGGCGTGTGATTTAAAAGACCCCAAAAAAAAACATGCAGGCAAGACTCATATAAGTTTCATGACAAGTTATTTTTAGTCTATATAAAGGCCTTACCATGCTTTTGTCTCTCTTTTTTTTTTTTAGATGCTGCAGCCACAGTTCAAACCACACAGCATCCAGCAGGTGCTTCTGAGACTCTTCCAGGTATTTATATAATTAAGACATCTTTCCATTACTGTGACACTCTCAAATCCTCTTCCTGCTCTGTGCTCATTACCTCACATTCCAGGTAAAGGCCAAGAGGAGCGGATTATCTTCAAGAGACATTAGGGCTTCATCATCAGCAACCAATTTCATTACTTGTTAACGTTTTACCCATCTGCACCATAAGTTTAAACTTCTCTCTTGTAGCTCCCGGGGTACACAGGGGGTAATGTATTTTTCATGAACAACTCGCTCTAGTAGCACATGTTTTATCAAACAGGGCTTAGCTGCAGGTTATTCCATGTCCTCCTACAGCTATTTTGGGACAGATGTCCCATTTCATCAAACAAAGTCTTCCCTTTTAACTTAGATGTCTGCTGTCTTAGGTGATTCCCGGTAGATCTCCATATGGGTCGTGGGATCCAGGACGCTGCCTGCGCTGTGCCGTGGTTGGAAACTCCGGAAATCTGCGCGGAGCGGGATATGGGGCCACTATCGACGGGCACAACTACATCATGAGGTGAGAGGACAGATCAGATGGAGACCTGATAGTACAGTAGGTATTAGATACAAATGCACTAAAGGAAATGAAAGGGTCTTGATAACAAAGAAGAACGAAGAAAGGAATGTCAAAAGAAGTCAAAAGCCGCCCTTGCCATATGCAGACTGTGACTCTAAAAGAGAGAGGGCTTTGGCTCTGGGGATGTTGTGCGGGTTCATACATGTGTCACTCTAATTCTATACTTAATCTTTGTAATTCTTGGCCTTTCACATACGGTTATTGGAGGTAAGAGTCACCACCTGACTCTTGCAGCATCAGCACAAAGAGGTTTATGTCCTCAGAAGCTGGAGCATATAGCAGCTCCCTCATAGACACTCACAGCAGGCCACATAAATCCCTTTGTCTCTTTGCACTGCAGCAGAGATGAATCACACAACCTAATTGTTGTCACTTGGAATAACATAAAGTGATAAATTATGTGTGTATATACTGTATGTATATATACTGTAGTATATATACTGTATGTTTATACATATATACATATATACATACATATACATGTACATATACATACATACATACACACACACACGTCTGTTGGGCTGACCAGCCATGCACTGGATGTGTAAAAGTAAATTTAAGTCTGTATGCATAAAGAAAAGACACTTAATTGTAAAATAAACCGAATGTTTGGCAGGTGCAAGGCAAATCAGTTTTATTCATATGTATTGGATGTTTGTATACAATAGTCAGTCAACAAACCTTCTTGGTTTCATTATATTTATTTATTTACCTTTATTTAACCAGGGGGGAAAACATTGTGGTATACGCATATCAAATGCCCTGCTGCTACAGTTTATGGGAAGAGAATTAGCTGCCATCAGAAGATGTGCAAGTTGTTTCCCGAACAATCTTATTTCACTAGGCCTCAATAATACCCCATGGTGTGGTCCAGTGTTTGATGAGCATGTTCTCAGTTGTAGGTTGCTTTAACACACAACGAACATTTCATGGTCATTTCACTCTTCAAGCCTGTAACACAATGACTGCACAAAAAACTGTTATGTTCAAAGGTGCCCTCAACTCTATTAAATATTATTGCCCTGTAGACTGTTGGGACATCAACTTTAAATGTATATATTCTTTTTTTTTTTTTTTTTTTTTTTTTTTTTTTTTTTTTTTTTTTTACTGTGCATGAGAAATGTGTTTTTAAGATGCCAAGCCTATGAAAAATAGCCATTGCCATTGGCAGTATCACTGCATCACTCAATTTTGATGTAGAAATCTCTATAGTAATCAAGAGCACTTCTAGAAGTAAATGTTAGACAAATCATCACTGTCCTCGAGTGGCTTCTGGCTGACATTAATAATTTAACGAAAAATGAACGCCTCACCTCTCTGTCAGGCTATTTTAGAGAAAAATAACCATATTTGCTGTTACAGTATTAACGTTCTTATCCCTGAGTGCTGTACTCCCTGACCTGAGTGGGCAGACACCAGAATTTCCACACACATTGATTCTCTTTTGTGTTTTAAATCACTGCAGTCTGGCCTCCTGCCTGTCGGCCCTTTGGCTCACGGCTCTTTGCGTGCGTCTGCTTTGTTCAGCTACATATCGTAAGACAACACTAAAAAAAACCACTTGATCAGAAGCACTTTATATTGAAATAAACACCGTCAGACAGTGACTCGCTCCTACTGTAAATGCAGCTGCCAGCTTACCATGTAATATGAATAGAAAAACGTATGACCACACTTTGCTCATGAATACATGCTCAAGGGTTGATTCATTAACCTTGTTATAGTTGGTGAAGTTTTCTGAAATGTTCCTCTACTGAAACTCCACACAGCTATCATTTGAGGGTTTGCCTGTGTTAAGAATTGTATTTCTGAGCACTGCAGCAAAATGCTTCTATTTGCAAAATTGGAAAATATAGCTATAAAAACAAGCATAAATCTGTAAGTCTTTATATCTATGTATGAAAGCAGTCTTCCTCCCAGGAACCCTAAACAGGGTTATTCATCTTAATTTTCCAAAGGGCCAGATTTTTTGGGTTACGCAAAATATCAACACTGTTTTAAAAAATGTTGTTAATACAATAAAATAACTACAGATAGAGTCGATGATTGTGAGAGATAACATACAAAATGTTTACCAACATTGCTTTGCAAAATTGCCCATCCAGTTCTGAACCAGACTAGACTAGGACCAACCAGGTCTGAATCAGGACTAACCCAGAATCAAACAAACCAGGTCAAACAAGCACCAACCTAGAATTAAACCAGTAAAGAAGATTTTATTTTTTTTAATTTGGAAGATGGGTTGTGGGTTAGGGTTAGGCCTGATTTGGCCCCCGGGCCTTCTGGTTAATCGCCCTGTTCTAAAATGAAAGGCGCACTATGGTACTTTTCTGCTTTGCTTTGCCAAGAATGATCCACAGTAATTACAATTACAACAATTAAATAACAGTTTTTTTAATTGCTCAAAAATACCTCGAAAAGCATTCTTACTGTCGGCAGAGTCACCTCTCCACAGATCTGACGTGTAACTTGGCCTGGTGGCCTTTCCTGCTGGTCTCCATAGAAGTTTAATACTATACTGAGGAGCATTCCAGGCAAAATGATAGCATTTTTCAGGCAACAAGAAGATAGCAGACCCTCCTCCAGACCAGAAAATGTTCTTAGTGCTCCTTTTAACAGAGATTCAAGAAAATCTTCAGTGCAATTTAAAGCGTGTTTTACTGCATTTTAACTAAACCTATGCCGCTCCTGTCTCTGGTTAGGATTAACCTGGCTCCTACAGTGGGCTACGAGGAGGACGCAGGGAGCCACACCACTCACCACTTCATGTATCCAGAGAGCGCTAAGAACCTTGCAGCCAACGTCAGCTTTGTCCTGGTCCCATTTAAGACGCTAGACCTGGTGTGGATCACCAGCGCCCTGTCGACCGGCCAGATTAGATTGTAAGGACCACACACGTGCACGGAGGACAGTTAGTGGGAATGTCAAGCCGTTATCAAACTAAAATGATGAATTTGAGCTGTAATCACATGAAGTGATTGCAAATCATTCTGTGACTCTCTGCCCTCAGTACTTACGCTCCAGTGAAGCAGTTTCTTCGCGTGGATAAAGACAAGGTGTGTGCGCACACACACACACACACACACACACTAAAACTACTTTACCACAATTATATTATCCCCTGCTTATTGTTGATGAGGGATTACTGTTAGATTAAAGACCTTTACTTTTCAATAATCTTTTGCTTGCTCTTTAATCTGTGAAAATAAATAAACTCAGACTAATCCCTACCATCCCGAGAATTTGCAGATTCCATGTCTTGGGTGAAGTTCATGTCTTTGTCAGATCTATGTGGTAAGATTTCCAAAGAAGCACTATGTGTTGGTGCTGAAACTTGCCAAATGGAAATCATGCATTGCAGTTACTATTCAATAATTTGAAACCTTTAGGACGCCCTTAACCTTGGATGGAAGTAAAAATGAACTTGGCAACATCTTTAACTTTTATATATCTGTATATTTTCTACCCATATCAAATAAGACTTTCTACAAGAGAGTAAAAAACAGGAGGTCTTAAGGCCAAAACATTTTGTTATGAACTGGTCACCCCTAAAGAGAAAAGAAAAAGTAAAGACATGGGGCGGATAATATGTGTGAAATGTGAAATGCTATATTATCTTGTACTATATATTGAATTTATACAAATTGGAAAATGTTGTATTGTTCTTAGCAATTTTGTCTATTTTAATCATTCATTCTATAAAATATAAATTTCTTACATTTGATTTCCAGGTGCAGGTTTTCAACCCAGCTTTCTTCAAATACATCCACGATCACTGGAGCAAACATCACGGCCGCTATCCCTCCACTGGCATGCTGGTGCTCTTCTTTGCCTTACATGTCTGTGATGAGGTCTGAACATCTTAAACCACTGTCAAATCCAATTCATTTAAATGAGCAATTCCCAGTGTTAACACACATCTTCTTTCACTGTCTCGTAGGTGAATGTGTTTGGTTTTGGGGCAGACAGCCGGGGAAACTGGCACCACTACTGGGAACAAAACCGCTATTCTGGGGAGTTCAGGAAGACCGGCGTGCACGATGCTGACTACGAGGCTCAAATTATTCAGAGACTTGCCAAAGCAGGCAAAATTACAGTTTTCCCTGGCAAATAATTAGCATAATGAGTCCCAAGCTAGGTTTGAAATATCTATGATTAGCTCCCTTTCACACTCTTGACGTGACGACAAAAATAGGTCCTCTCCATTCATAGCTTAGAATTTATTAAACGATGACAATGGACCCGCTCTTATATCTGGTCCAGCGAGGTTCAACTGTTGCTAATGGTTTGTGACAAGACAATTGGCCCTGAGCTTTTTGGCTGGATTTGTGCTTGTGGCCATGCAGCCTCAGCTTTGTTAGGTCATCCTCACCAACAAATGAACGTAGAATAAGACAGTAAACTCTTTAACCAGCCCTCACAAGAAAAGCCCCTGTTCTATTCAGAAGACGATGCAGAAATGCCCACAATTGAAGACTAATCTACTGTCTGGTACTGAAAACAGCAGCTTCATCCGTTACTTCTTTTTGAGCTGGGTTTTTTGTGACCTGCAGTTATCAGATTGGAGCATATCAGCCAGCTTGAACCGTGAGAATCTTGCTGCCTTAGGACTTGGCATGTCAACAACAACAGCTGAAATTGTGAAGCTGGCGCACTGGACTCCAGTTATCAGAGATGTGGCGTTGCAGACTTTACCTTTAAGCAGTGGTGGGTTGTCTGGTGTTGGGCCAGGACCGATCACTGTGCGGTAACATTATTAGACTGCCTTGTTTTGCCCCGAAAATCTAACTAACTGGATTTGCCAACTTAAGTAGTAGTTGCCCCAAGACTCCAGGCCTTTGTGACTCAGAAACAAGACTGCCACAAGCGTCTACAGAGCAAAGACAAAACAGAACATGTTTGCAACAGGGCGTTTTTGACGACGCCAAAATACGCATTGGGAAAAGGCTCCTGGGAGTTTGGGTTTGGATGGAAGCATAGGACTTTTTGGAAACGGTTTAATTTCTCTGTGTTGTGACAGGGTCTTATTTGCAAGCTTCAAGATGGTGAATAACAAACCATTTGCCCATTATAAAAAAAACAAAAAACAAAAAGGGTGTTTACGCTACAATTCAGTTTTTGGGCTCACCACTTTTGACTGAACTGAGATTGGAGGGACTTCACAAACCACTGCTCTAGAGCCACCTGACGCCTTAGCTTTTTACCACACACACTACTTAAACTGCACTACCTTTCCAGATGTTTTTCACATTATGGCGCACATTTCCACAGACAACACATTCATTTAGTTTTATAAATTGTGTTTTGTTTACCACTACTATTGCTCTTGATTAATTGTTCTGGGTTTATTTTACATGTTGTAATTCACATCATCAGCATTTGGTACAAGGATTATGGTAGTTGAGTAAATGTAGTTCTAGACTGTAAAAACCACAGTAGATAGTGTCCAAATCCTATCTCAAGGATTAGATCGGATACTGTTCTTAATCCCGGTGATGAAGTGTCTTAAATATTTCATTGAAGTGCACTGTAAGATTTTGTTTTATGGACTGTAAAACCACCTTCACGTCAGATTTAATGTTTACTTGATCAAATGATGTACACACTGATTACACCGTTTAGATGTGATAGCCAGAGGTGGGATTTTTCCTTTTACAATATTTAAATAAGTAACGTACATTTTGTTACATACATACATACATTTGTAAGGCGCTCACTCGAGAATGTTTTCTATTTTTAATGAATGCCTTTTTTATCTTAATATAAAATGCATCTCCATGAATACGTTCCTCCTTCGTTGACGGATCAGGAGTTATTGTTCCACCTCTGGTTATTTCACTATGCTTTCGCCGACCAATATGTAACGGTAGTAAAACTCTGGATGGACGCTCTGCTGTGATTGCTCATTCGAGGTGATGAAGTTTAGGAACAGGATTAAAACTAAGGATCATCAAATGGGTTATTGAGGTTAGACTATTGTTTGGTTTATGTTTTGCGTTAGTGAACGTGTTAGCAGCACCCAACTCAACTTATAAACCATAAAGTAAATAAACTCGTCAAAAATATAACGGATTTGGCCTGACTATCTAGCACTAATACTCATATCTAATGCAGGGACAACTCACATTTATTAGTGCAAGAAAGCGCGCGGCCTTGTCCTTGTAACTGCTGAAAGCACTTACTTCTGTAGGCGTTAACTTGATACACGGCCAGATAACGGAGCACACGTGTCGCCTGCTACTTTTGGAGAGTTTCCGACCGGAGGGGCTGAGATGTGCGGAGAAAAGCTGCTGCCTCGCGGTGACACTGACGGCAGCGGGGAAACGGCTCGTTGTCAGAAACCACAACCACACCACGTAAAAGGAACGCTCCCGAGAATGACTGTCCTACAATGCTGCAGTATTAGCAGTATTCGTTTTCTTTTCGTCTTTGTACATATGTTTAAAGAATCATGCTAAGGGATTGCAAAATGTTCAGGCATTATCATTTCCTTTGAAACATAGTCACACGCAGACGCTTTTGTGCCTTGTCCTGCTTCCGGACATCCTTTGCCTGCAGCTCCCCCATAACCAACACGCGTCCACACACAAGCCTATAATTAACAGAAAGTGACAGAAAGTTTGTGCTTGTGCCTTTCTGAACAGCATTCATCTACAGACACACAGTAGCTCTGTCTGGCCTCGGGGTTTCGTCAATGTTTCGTACTGTAAAGCTCTTGGGCTGCAAGTACTCGAGGTGGGCATGTGTTGTTGAGATGGAGGCGTGATGCCCCAGACTTAACTGTGCACCGTTGCTGTCGTCAATGTTTTATGCTTCCGTTTGATCCTTTCGGAGTTAACAGTTTTTGGTTTCACAGCAGTAGTCACCTGAGGGAACAAACCAGGACTTGTTATCATTTTTCTTTACTCCTTGCAGCTGCAGTCCCAGAGCAGTGTGACCATGAGGGAAGGGAGTGGGGTGGTTCCTCCCTAAGTCTATATTCTACCACCTACAATGGAGATGGCACAGATCTGAAAGCCTGGAGGAATTTATAACCCTAAAGTAGGTCTGTTCTCCCACTGCTGAACCAAGCCTTGCATATTGTTGGTTATCAGCTCTCATCTATACCTGGTAGTAAACTAAGAGTTACAAATTGAAGCTATCAAAGCAACACAATATGTATTGTAGTACAACATTTATGTTACAATAGTTTATGATGATACAGTAAACTATTAAAACTAACCAACCATGTGTTTTACTAATTTTAAACTGAGGATATGTTTGGCCCAATACTTACAATGCCTAAGTTATGACCAAAGAGAAAGAACAGTAACATGAATTATTATTTTGGTATACACACAATAAACAATCAAGAATAGGTCCATTAGAAAGACATTGAAATGTATCCTGACCTACATTGCGAAAGTAGGATTCAGGTCATTTGCAGTCTCCATGTTCCTCTTTAGATGGTTGTTCGATGGATGGTTCTTTGAGTAGTTCAACATAAAGGTCGGTCTTGTCAAACCTAACATTGTGAGAGTGGTAAAAGACAAATGCATAACAAGAAAAAAATCATCAATTTTAGGTGTGTTCTCAAGCAGTGACAATGAAACTGGATACGAACAAATTGCAAAGAAAAGAAACTTGCATCCCTCGGAGTCAGTACATTTTTTTTCTTTTTTCTTTTTTTTTTGCCAGTTGCTGCAGTCATTTTTTTCTATTCTTCCTGGGGTATAGGAGAATTGCTTACTGGATATTTCTCTGTGGCAGAAGAGGCTCAAAAGAAAAATATCATGGTCAAAACAATGGTAGTCTCAATGTAGCAGCTGGTAGTTTGTGGTGCTTATCTCATCCTTGCACTGATTAGAAATGCCACTCACGCGTCAGACTTCTCCTGTGGACTATAAGCTTTACCCTTTTACTTAACCACCACTAACACATGCAATGGACTGGTGTAGAAAAGCGTAATGTGTTTGAACAAGTCGAAATATTCTTTGCCTCAACAACTCTAAGGCAGTACTTGTGTGTACATGAACATGTCTGTATGTATGCCGTGTGACCAGACTTTGTATCTTATTGTACAAAATAAAAGCTTAATGAAAGTAAGAGTGCTTTGTTCCTCCATTATTCAACTTGTGAAAAATATAAAGTATTAAAATTATGGTGATTCCCAATAAATTGGTTATTTTTTTGGTCAGTTATAGCAATATATCAAACACCCATAGAGACAAAAGTACAAGTTAGATGGATTAAGCAATGTGGACTCTCTAAAGACTTAATTTCAATTCACATCCAGTCCATAGTATATTTAAGAATACCCAACAAGATTTTACAAGACAGAAGGTATTATGCCATAGGTTTATTTGATTTACATGGACAATGAAAACTACAATGATAATAATTTCAACATTTGAATGACAAGATGCACATAATTTCATACAGGTGAGATCAGTTATTACAATTAGTGGCCATGATTATGATACAGCTATTGCATGAACTCACATAAGAACTTGGGCTTCACTTTCCATCTTTGGATGGACAGAACAGGACACTGTACCTAAATGTTAGGGGTTAAAGAAAGTGCTTCAGAAGAACAGAAAAAGAAACAGTTATCAAAAAACAGTGTTAACCTGGGTTGGTAGTGAACTTGCAAGAGGCCAAATCAAGTTATCCTTCCCTTTTGGGCACACATGCCAAATAAAAAGAACCAGACATTAAAATAACCTTACACAGCCAAAAGTGTCTTCTGCTGCTAAGGCCTTCACATGTTCAAGTGTTAAGAATTTCCTGGCTAACCTTTGCTCAAACAATAAATAGTGGCTCGTTTTGACTGCTTTGTGCCTATTTCTTGTGTCTGATTCAGCAAAGATGGTTAGTAGATAATGACAGTGCGCACAGTCAGACCGCCGCTAACATTTCCACCCAATTCCTTTTCAAGCTTCCTCATCACTTCCCTTTCAATTCTCTCCCAGTTTAAGTCTTGCAAAGTTGTTGGCCATCTGTAGCACCTCCTGCAGGCACTCTGTGTTCCTGCCTGCAGCCTGGGCAGACATGTCCTTCCCACCGCCTTTCCCATCCATGAGGGGACAGAGCTCCTGAACCCACTCACTGGCCTTCAAGCCGCGGTTGGCAGTCTCCTGGAAATAGACAAAGAATTAGCATCAGTGTCAACTTCTAAAGGGCAGGGATCAGGACAATATTTAAGCTTCGGTCTAAATCTACCATTTAATGAACCACACCCCTCTGACCATGAAAAGGGGAAAAAAAGACAGACAATTATAGGTTACTCCTTCTACAGGCCTAACATGTTATTTGCGAGAATCAGCATGACGTGGATTCAGACTGAAAAACAGGCTCGTAATCCGTTTTTAAAAATATTTAGCCATTGTGATCATTCAGATGCCCCAACATTATCAGAACATTACAATCAATCCAGGTCAACGTTCTTAAATGATTCATCACAATGTAAACAGATCTTTACCCAGTCTTTCTGCAGCTGTCTTAAAACAGATTTTATAGACAATTACTCTATATAACAATTTTGCATCACCAAAACAATACTTTTGACACACATTTTCCAATCTATCTTCCGACTCTATAAATGAAGAATGTGTAAAGAGTAACAGTGTGACTATTGAAAGGGCAAAGTCAAGGTTTATTTATACACAGCACAATATTTCATGATTTATTCAAACACAGCTCAGTGTGGGGAGGCTGGGTCCAGAGTCAAACTATGATTACATCTTAAATTCAGATGTGTTTTTTTTTTTTTGTCGTCTTTAAGACAAGACAAACTGATGGGAAAGGTAGGGCTTAAGTTTTTTTCTTTTAAATTCAGTGTGTTTTTTTTTTTTTGTCGTCTTTAAGACAAGACAAACTGATGGGAAAGGTAGGGCTTAAGTTTTTTTCTTTGTAATATATAGTTCAGTTTTTGGTTTGAGTTTTTCCTTAGAGCGGTATATTAAGCGGTGAAGGTTTAAAAAAATAGTAAAAAAAAGGTTTGGCTTAAATTCCATCATCGCCTTTGTGGCGCTCACCTGTGGGACCTGGCAGAGGCAGGTGACCTTGCCAGCCTCGGGGTCGACCGTAAACAGCATGGCAGCGGTCTGAGGAGAGCTGGTCTTGAGCAGCTTCAGTGACTCATTAAGAGCCTGGGCAAAAGGACGAGAGAAAAAGTTAAGAATGAAGCAAAGTCTCCGATCAGCAGTATTGATGTCCCAAGGTCAGAACTAATGGGCCACAGAGCTGATTTGGTCTCCAGTGAAAACACACTCTGATAAGCGAAGAGAAAAAGTGCACTACAACAAGGAATCCTTTTTTGTTTTTTTAAATAGTGTTCTGCCGCATGCTAATCCGGTCCAGCGCTCACAATCCACAAAGTAATACAAAACTTTCATTTACTGTGTTCACCTTTGCAGAGGCTCCAGACTCCATCTCCATAATAAGAAGTTCTTGGTTGGGGTTCTTTTCAATCTCCTCCTTAATCTTCTCCAGGACTCTCTTCTGGATGTCAGCCTTGTAGCTGCGGTCCAAATCGTCCATGACCTTTTTAAGGCCTTTTAATGTGTCCCTCATCTCATCCTTTTGCCATTGTGAGATGACAGCAGTGCCGATAGCCTGTGAGAGAGAAGCAGAATAAAAACCTTACATTACATACAAGACCAGTACAGAATGCAGGTGAAGAAAGCCACCTCCGTCATGTCAGCGATCTCCTTCTGGATGTCCTTGTTGGGTGTGCTCTGCTGCTTCACTTTGTCTCCCAGAGCGGCGAGAGCCTGGCGCAGAGCATCAGCTTTCCTCTGGGCCTGTGGAACATGTCACATGGGGGAGGATCTTTTGAACGCATGAATTACAAACATATACATATACATATACACATACACATACACATACACACAAAGTCAAAAACTTACAAAAAATTATATAAGTCAAAAACTAAAATAAAATTTACAACCTGAGTATTTAGTCAAAGTCTATCATCTAGTATTTTAGCCTCATTTTAGCCTTATTTCTATAATTTTGTATTATATATTTTTTATGAATAATAATAATAATAATAATAATAATAATAATAATAATAAATTCAATATATTATTAATAATAAACAAAGTTGTCATGTAAATTGAACACATAAAAGAGAACCAGTGTAAAAAATAAATTATATAATTATGAAGGCTTTTTCTCATTCCTTTGGTGAAACAAATCTGGACATAAAAACTGCATCGTCAGCAGAACCATAAAAATTTCACTCAAGTTTTAAAGTGAACTTGAAAAACATGAACAGCAGAAGACCACAGAAAGTGGATAACAGGGATAGATGATTCAAGTCAATGGTCACCCATCAGTGCACCCTTCATCCTTGTAACAGTCAGAAGAAATACAACATACACTCGGGATACAAAGAGGTGGTGCACAGTTAGCTTTAGCTGAAGCAGAGTGTGAGAGAGCACTGACCTTCTGTGCCTCGGATCCTGTCACAGCAACAATGCGGCGGATGCCCTTAGCGATGGCCTCCTCAGAGACGATAACAAACGGTGCAGCGTGAGCAGAGTTCTGCAGATGGCTGTGAATCGAAACGAACCAACAAAACATTACAATTTCAGCAATTAGTGTGTGAGGTACAACGGGAGCTGCTTTTAACTGTGTAACTGGTCTAATCAAAGTCATTAAATGCTTTTTGTATGCCTTCTTAAAAACTGTATTAATAACGGATTAATTAACTAAAAACATTAAATTACTAACGTTCCTCCGCAGAACTCAATAGAGGTGAGGGAGCCAGCAGCACTGTTGGGGTCGTCTAGCAGGTCGTGGATTGGGATGCCGATTGACACCACTCGCACAGGGTCAGGATACGTCTCATCGAACACCGCACGCAGTCCCTGGATGGCTTTGGCTTGTGCCAGGGGGGTCTCCATGGCATAAACAGGCTAAAGGGACAAGAAATTAGATTAATTTAGTCAAACATACATAGACATCAAAACCATAAAACAAATTTTAAATGCCAATAGCTAAATATATAATAATATTTGTTATCAAATAAAATTTCCATGAGTACCAGACATTTCAGCACTTTTCAGTGTATCAAATCAAAGCTGATATATTGTGTTCGGGCCAACCACCTGATTAAAGGAAAGACGTGAAGTTCTCGTTCTTGAACATTGAACATAAATGGGTTTGTTATACTATTCCAATGTGAGGCAGAACACTTTAAAAACAGTAATTGGGAGTGTAGTAACTTGAACATGAACAAAAACCATAGCATCTCCGTCTAAATGGTATAAGGACTGAATATTCTTGATAAACAAACCTGAGCTACAGTTTATTGATTTGTACGATTATGTTTCTCTCTGACCTTAGCGTCCCTGATCATAGCACATGCGATCTCCTCGGTGCGCCGGATGTCCCCGGTGCTCAGTGCTCCTTTGGCGGTGAAGTCAAAGCGCAGGCGATCGGAGGCAACCAGGGAGCCTCTCTGGTCCGCTTCACCCAAAACCCCTCGCAAGGCAAAGTTCAGAATGTGTGTTGCAGTGTGGTTGCTCATAATTGGTCTCCGACGAGCCTAAACAATATAGAAAGAAAAAGTCAAAGCGCGCAGAAAGTAAAATTAAGTTGCCATTTTGTTTAAAAAATGTTCCAACTTTACCTCATCTACTTGTAGAGTGACAATATCGCCAACTTTAAGTGTCCCATAAACTGTGCCAATATGCAGAACATAGCCCCCTCTGACTTGTGTATTTTTTACTGTGAACTCCATGCGCTGAAATGAAGAGACAATACTTTATGAAACATAAAATGAAAATAAATAAGTTAATGCCATACAGAACATTCCAGGCAAAGCAGTAAAATTTTCCTGAGAAAACGTACATAGTGCACATTTAAATAAGTGTAATCCAGTTTTGTGTACTCACATCTTCTGTACTGTCGAGTTCCCGAAGCATATAGCCCTCGTCAAACGTCTGTCCTCCCTGTTCCGCGTAGAAGGAGGTTTGGTCCAGTAGCACGCCACACTCCTGCCCCGTGGTCACCTCGTCACAGAATGCACGGTCACGGCGCAGGGCCAGAACTGTGGCTGAGACCGCCTCAAACACTGCAACGTGAACAAGGGAAGGCTCATCAGACAAAGTGAACCTCAGTGCACAATGTCGTCGAAAGAGTAAGATCCACCATAGTTGCCCTTTTCATCTGAGGTGTATTTGTATTTGGGGGAATCATCCGTGGCCGGGACATTCTTGTTTCTCAACTCTTCGATGGCGTAAATGTCGAGCATGATGTGATCCTCGCCTCCCGCACCCTTGCCCTGGGACTTCAGCTACAAGCAGAATACAGTGATAGTCGTTATGTAAAACCTGTCAGAACCTAAATTAAATGAGAACCCAAGTTAAAAGAGTTAGACACATGGTCTGGAACCAAAATGTATGATCTATGACTTTGATTTAATGTGGCAGCAAAATAATAACATCTTGTCAAACTTGTATTAAAGTTAACTTAAGTTGTAGGCAAACATTTATGACATGAAGTGAAATAAAAGGACATTTTTTATTGTCCAACTATTGTGGCCCGCTTTATATTTGTAACAACTTTTCCAGTGTAATATTTGACTCATGAAATATACATTATATTTTTTGATGCCAAATGTTGAATAAAAAACCTAAATCCATATTCCCAGGGTCATGGTTTCAGGTTAGAGCCTTTCTTACATAAAATTCAATTAATTAACAACCACAATCACAACAGCAGTTGCCTCGAGGGGCGAACATGAGTGAGTGATTGTCGATCCTCACTATGTTGGTGGTTAAGGCCACTTCATTATTGAAAAGGCCTTAGCTGGAGCTCATTTTACAATCCAGTAATATTGGTCATAACTACCGTATTTTGCGGGCTATAAGCCGCTACTTTTGTCAGATGTTTTGAGCCATGCGGCTTATTTAGAGGCTGCGGCTTTTCTGTGGTTTTTTTCTTTCACCGCTAGGGGCGAACTAACCGGAATTATGTGATGCCAAAAGTCAAGGAAAGAGTTCTGCGGCCTATACAAAAGGTGCGGCCTATGTATTGTTTTATTATCGTTTTTTTAAAAATAGAGCAAATGCGGCTTATATAGGGGAGCGGCTAAAAGTCCGGAAAATACGGTAGTTCAATCAAGAAAAACACATTTATTTATGGCGAATACTGCTGCAAAATGTCCAATTACAAAGCGTTACAAAAGGTATACACTACAGGAACAATTCAGTCCAAGTGATATATTGAAAAGTACTGGAACACAGAAACTGTTGACGAAGGGAAACCAAGGCCAAACTCAAAACAGAGGGAATAAAAGCTCCTCTTCAAATTCTGCCCCCAAACTGTTATGCATCCTCTCACCTGTGCTGCCTTTTTCTCCTCTTCAAATGCAGCCAGGTCCACCTGCATTCCCTTCTCCTCTGCTATCAGAGAAGTCAGGTCCAGGGGGAAACCGTATGTGTCATACAACAGCCATGCTGTGTCACCTGCATGCACACAAGAGACAATTTATAGATTTGCAGCATTAGTATGTAATGAAACCACAAAAAACATCTAGCAGTAGTATTTTAAGTTCTAAGCCATTTCATTATTCAGTATCTCACCTGGAATGGTCCTGCTGTCGGCAAGACTCATGATCTTTCTGTCGAGGATTCTGCGCCCCCTGCTGAGGGTTTTAAGGAACTGCATCTCCTCTTCATTGATAACGTCTTTAACCATTTCCGGGTCTTTCCTCAGCTCTGGAAATGCATTGCCCTAAACACAAGCGGTTAACAGTAAATGTTGAAAACAAATGTATGGCAATTAGATACACAAACAAGAATATAACCAGAGACTTACAAGGGACTCCACCACCACATCCACCAATGATGCAAAAAAGCCTCTCTGAGCTCCAAGCTTCTCATGGGAATAACGAACTGCACGGCGCAAAATCCTCCGCAACACATAACTAAAAGGAGAGAAACGAAAACCCGATTGCGGGACAGGTCTAGGAACAACACCGTTTAGGCTAACACTGATCAGCGTGACACCTCAAAGCTGTGGCTGTGGTGTGTTGCTTAGGCAAGACTAAACCAGGCATGTGACCATAGACTTACTAAACTAACAGTAAAGTAAATTTACTGCACATTGGAACCAACGACTTAATTAAAAAAATATTGTTTCAGTAATTTTGTTTGTCACTATCATGTGTCTCACCCTCTTCCTGTGTTGTCAGGCCGACCCCCATCAGACAAGGCGATGGTAATAGTACGAGCATGATCTGCCAGCACACGATATGCCATGTCAATGCCATCTACATCTTCAGCACCCACTTTACCAGTGTATGGCCGGGCCCCTGTCCCCTGGAAAAGATCCAATCATTTTCAAATACTTAAGAATAAGGTTAAGAGTGACATTACAGCTTGTTTGGGTCCCAATTACAAAAAAAAAAAGAAGGAATGTAACTATGTCTGAATCTCCAGATTAAAGACATCACGATAAAGAAATCATTGTACCCATATTTCCAATAAAATTGATTGTTTTAACATTTTTATGTCAGGCGTGGATTAAAAATAGTACTTTTTTTGTAATTTACATATAAAAATGCATTATTATCTTTTTATTTTATTTTTTTTTGTTTTTATGTACATAGGCTATAAATCTGCCAAAATGTTATAAATGTTCTAGTGGATGGGGCAGGAGTTGTACTGGACGCAGAAGTAGATACACCACAGTTATGATATCATCACAGTCCAATAGCTTAAGATCATTTTGCTATTTTTCTTACCTTCTGAATGGCTTCAAAGTATGGAAGAAAGAGATCAGTGTCATAGTTTGACATCTTGTTCTGCAGCACAGAGACCAGGCGCTCAAGGCCCATTCCTGTGTCAATGCTTTTCTTAGGCAGGGGCTTCAGCAGGGTCTCCGACTCCCTTTTGAATTGAATATTGGAATCAAGATCATTTTATATTAAATTGTATGTAACATCATTAAAAAGGAGTTTGTTATGGCGATAATACTCCTTTCCTTTCGAGAAAGCAACAGAAAACTCTAGATTTCCTTAAAATAGCATCTATGCAGCCAGGCCAGGATTTTATTTGAATTGTCAAACTGGAAAAACTAGGACAAGGCAAAAGCAGCTTTGCCTACGCCACAAGAAACCAGTTCTATCCTTAACCTAAAGCCTAATACAATACAAATCAAGGACAGCTAGTAACCACCCCATTTTTGTGAAGCAGATTAGTAATGATTACTTTTGAAAAATACGGACCATTAACATAAATGAGTACCTGTTGAACTGGATGAACACCAGGTTCCAGATCTCCAAAACATCTGGGTCGTCCATGTTGACCAGGTGAGAGGCATCTCGTCCCCCGATGCGGTCATAGTGGATCTCACTGCAGGGGCCACAGGGGCCAGTGTCACCCATCTCCCAAAAGTTATCCTTCATACTGCCAGGCAATATACGAGCCTCTGCAACACTATCAAACAATATACAATTGAATCGACTTAACAGGTAACAGGTGTTTCATAATATTCAATAGTAGAGGGTGTGTGATCTACAGAGAAAAAGAAAACAAAACAAAAAACAGCCATACTAACCCAAGGTCCATCCAAATCTGTTTGCACTCCAGATCAGGTTCTAGAGCGGCATCAGCGTTTCCTCCAAAATAAGTGACATAAAGACGATCAATGGAAATTCCAAACTCCTGTGTGAGAAGCTCTAAGGCCATTTCACAAGCCAGTTGCTGTTGGGGTTTGAAAAACAAAGACATTCAGACAAGAAGAGGGACAAGAACATCAACAAAAAACTGACTGACCTTAAAGTAATCTCCAAATGACCAGGACCCAAGCATTTCAAAAAATGTATGGTGGTACACATCTTTACCAACATCATCCAGATCATTGTGTTTCCCTCCTGCACGTATACACTTCTGTGTGTTAGCTGCACGCTTCAGTCTGGCCATGGGGTGAGATGGGTCAATGGTGTTCAAGAAGATGGGCTTGAACTTTAATAAGAAAAAATATTCATTACAAATGAGTATTGCATACATTTGGAAACGATGCAAGTCATAGTCATAGGTGCATACCTGGTTCATGCCAGCGTTGGCAAAAAGCAGTGTAGGATCATCTAGTGGAATGGTGGCTGATGAATGGACATATTGGTGTTCATAACGCTTGAAGAAGTCAATAAACCTCTCACGAATTTGAGATGCACTTAAAGAAGTGTCCATTTTCTGATCTGTAAAACAAGTCACAGTTGTGGATGTTGTTCCCTCAACTATGACAAAATATTAGCAACTTAAATGTGGTGGAATACCATTACACTTTAATAACAAGCAAAACTAGTTATATCTAAATCACATTAAACACAGACGATCATCTAATTAAAAAGAGCTCAACTCCCCTCTCAACCTCATCGAGGACACTCGTTGCGAATGGAAATAACACAGGTGTCTCCTGCTCCCAGGGGCCCCACAAACAGACTGTAAACACTTCTTGTCCCCATCCTGACTACCAAACCACCTCAATGGAAACCACACGAAGTTGAAACAATGATGTGAAGAGATAGAAATAACAGCTTAGTGCGTTTTTGCCTCGCTCAAGACTTGTTTTGAAAAGGGTGAGGCAGCTAGAAATAACCTACACATCAATGGTAGAAATAGGGGTGTTTTTTATTTGCAAAAACACAAACCATAGGCACAGTGATCACAACAGTCAGGCGTCACAGAGAGTACGTCGAGTTACATCAGCCAACTTTGCAGACATACTTGTCATTAGCAAGCTAGCAGTTTTAAATGTTAGCTATAGAGGCTATCGCCCATTTCCACCAGCTAGTCACACTGTAAATTCTGCATGGCATTATCATCACTGAAACTACAGTAAATATTGTGTTAAATATCATATTAAACTACTCACGTAAGCTGCTTTGGTCGGTGACAAAAATGCTCCCAGTGACACCTCTCCTACCCACGCTGCACAACCAAGGGAAAGCGAAGGAAAATGTCCCCGCCCAAAGCCACTGCTGATTGGAGAAGCAGGACATTCTTGTCAAAAAGTTACATTGTGATTGGAGGAGACGAACGTCAATTAAAGTTGAGCCCGCCACTGTGACGGTCATAAATTTGCCGGTTTGGCTGATGCAATGAATGGTACGGATTTAAGGCCTACTTGACTTAAACACAATTTTAAAAAGACATATGTCGTAATTTCACTATAACAAAGGAACAAATATTATTTTACTGTTTTAACCAACCGTTTTTTATTGACGCTAATACTTATAAATGCTTGAATTAAAACTTGCACAGCAATTCCTCCAGAAAATTAAACTGTCTCCAGCAACTAAACCTCTAGACGGGTTTAGTTGTATAACCGCCAACGCAAAACACATTATTGTATCCTATGTTTTATCTTATTATTGTTATTATTCCGGCAGACTACATGTGGAACTATTGTTTGCGGCACCGTATTTGGGGGAACACATTTGAGTGTTGTACCATTTTGCTCACAGTAGAGCATGCATTAGAGCCGTGGCATGGAAACAAAACACAGATGAGTATTTATTACCGATGAAAAATGCCTACAGACACGAAACGAGTGAGAGGCCCGGAGCTTTCTCAGAGCCCGTCCGTGTTTCAGCGCAAACCTCCAGCCGCTGACAAGCTACCCTCACACGGGGCAAGAGAGGATGGCCGTCAGCGGGACCAAGTCGATGTTCGGCCCGTGTTCGTCCGCTGTGGGCTCGTGAGTCAAGCCAAAGGGTCCGCGTACATGGAGGCTGGAAATACAAAGATGATCTGCTGCGTGTATGGCCCAAGAGAGACGGAGCGTAAAGATGAAACTGATATGAAATGTGGAAGGTAGTTCTAATTATTTATGTAGTTAACTTTGTGAGCGGGCACGTGTTTAAGGCGGCACGATATCGGAAATTATTGCGATATCGATATTGTTGTTTTTGAATATACTTTTTGACATATTGAGCTCAGGTATGTTAAAAAATAAATATATTCATGTAAAGTATCCGTCCAAACGCTGTCAAAATAAGGAATGACAAAACCAAGACTAAAGGCGAAATTTAAACTGTTTAATTCATGAATGTTCAATGTTTTATTTAACAGTAAATTCCTACCTGAGAACCTGTTACTGTGATATCGTTTTTTGCGATATCGATTACAGTTTCCACCAATGTTGCAGCATTTTCAATATATTGTGCAACCCTAGTTTAGATGTAACTAATTTGTCTTGTGCTTAGGTTGATGGCTGATATGCGCTATGCCCCATTCTCCTGTCCTGAGAGGGGCTCCTGGATCCAGGGCAGTCAGGATAAAGACTTCTCCCTGTTGGTTCTTGAGAGCCTACAGCCAGCTGTGTGTCTCCACAAGTACCCTCGCTCACAGATCGAGGTCAATGTCATGGTTCTGGAGAATAGTGGCTCAGTTTTGGGTCATGCAGTCACATGTGCTTCTCTGGCCCTTGCAGATGCAGGGATTGAGATGTATGACCTTGTGCTTGGTTGCTCTATGCGTCAGGATGGAGACTCTTTTGTAGTGGACCCTACATATATGGAGGAGAACTGTGGTGGCTCAACAGGCCACGATAATCAAGGTGGCCTCACTGTTGCCTTCCTCCCCAGTCTGAACCAGATCTCCGGACTGCAGTCTGATGGAGAAATGACTGAAGAGACTTTGACAGCTGGGGTTCGCACCTGCATTGAGGGATGCTATAAATTGTACCCTGTCATCCAGCAAGCTCTAACCAAAGCGGTGTGCAAGGCCGCTCCACCACCTCCTGAGAGCTGATGTGTAGTTTCAGTACAGTTCAGTACGTTTTCTATTGTGGAAGCATTCTAATCTGACTTATAATGTATATTTTCTAAAAGGTAAACTCATAATTGTTAAATGGCACAATTACACACACATCATCCACATTTATTGAAGCAAATTTATATTCAACTATAATAAAGTAGTGAACAATTTATACAAACTAATCCTGTCATTCTTGCTTTTTCTTTTACACAAGGGTCATACACTGTCTGGCAGTAAGATTAGCTGGTTTAAAGCATATACAGTTTAATTTGATATACATGATGCTCATTAGGAAAATTGTCTTGCAATGCAGACATTGTGTTGGACTAGCTTACAAGATACAAAACCTGAAGAGTATTTACAACATTATAGTTATCACATTAAAGACTGAATCTTTGAATGCAGCTCATTGTTACAGCAGGAGCAGCAGCGCAAATGCGCAATTACCGGTAGCTAAATGCATCTCCTTTACAAATAATAAACAAAATACATAGAAATATAAGGCTCTGTGTCATCAATTACTAGAAGTTGTAAACATTAAAGATTCAACAACAGCAAAAACAGATCAACCAACTGAAGGGGAAAATGTGCAGAACAGAGAATCTTTGTATAGTCAGGTAAGTTAAAACATAATGCCTCATAGCACTTCTACTCCACCCTGTTGTCTCCCTCCTTGCTCTTTTCCTCCTGCTCAATGTGCGGCCTGTCTCCATGACTTTGAAGGGAATGGGGCAGCAGAGGGGCAATGTCCAGACGAGAAGCAGAGCCGCTAGAGAGAGGCGATGGCGTGTCTGTGTCTCTATCAACAGCAGAGCTAAAGGCAGGCGATGGAGTGGGGATAGTGGAGGCTATTGATGGCTACACAATAGAGAGGAGACAGCATAACTACTCCGTGACCTCTGTTGTAAGTTTTAATGTGTCTTACCTGTAATGAGATGCTGGACTTGTTAGTCTTTTCCTTCACTTTAGCCAAAGCTCCTCTGAGTGCAGTGGATCGTTCTGTCATCTCCAGAGCTGCTCGTAACAATTTGGGCGTCTCGGCTCTAATCGGAGCCGTGGGAACCTGCGAGGGCTCCTTGGGCTCTTCTTTAGGCTCAGGTTTCTTGCCTTTGTTGAGCATCTTCCTGTTATGTAAACAAGTAGCTTTTGTTATTGACTATTAATACAGGAATGTAAAGCAGTATGAAGTGAACCCTGTATTTATTGTTTAACCTGGCTTTCTTGCGGAGCAGTTTCTTAGATTCAGGATAGTGAACCAAGATTTCATTAAGATCTCTCTTGTCCAGAATAAAGAGATTGGCAAAGCCATGAGCAATCACATTGGCTGTGCGCCTGTTTCCACCACCAACTGCAAGCAAACTGAACAGAAGAGGCTCAGTTTTAGATCGTGGGCATAAAAAACAATTGTGAATTATACCAGTTGTGTAATATACCAGTTTATCAACTACCTGATCTCTCCAAAGACAGACCCTGCTCTGAGAGTAACAAACACTGTTTTTCCATCAGGTCCTCCAACCACTTGAACTTCTCCTGCTTTTATAATATACATCTCTCGGCCCACCTCTCCCTAAACAAATGCGATACATAAATTCTGTACATTTTGCTGTATAATGATATATTTGTAAAACATGTAAAGATACCTTTTTACAGACATAATCCCCTGGAAGGTATACAACAGAGCGCAAACTTTTCAGCATGTCAAAGATCATCTGTCTGTCACAACCCTGATAATGGCATGACCATGAGACACAAAAATAAATATATTTAAATATTATAGTAGTTATTGTAGAAAAAGATTCAGTTGTCATCTGGACTCGAACGATATGTTTCGACTCTCATCCAGGAGTCATTCTCAATCAGTGAAAAAGTCTTGAGAACTCCTGTTTATATCCTACTCTGTGAAATCCCTGATTTTCACTGATTGAGAATGACTCTTGGATGCGAGTCGAAACATATCGTTTTTTCTAAAACAGAGTCCAGATGACTACAACTGAATCTTTTTCTACAATAGAACACTCCTGGACGAATGAGGGATTACACCGACATTATAGTAGTTACATCAAGCAAATAGTATAAACACCATTGACAAGGTTTTATCACTACACTACTGTACACTTTTAGTGTTCCATACCTGAAAAAGTGGAACTTTGCTCACAATAGAGTAGTTCACATCTATTGCAATATCCATCCGCATTTTATCAGGCAATTGGGTCAGTAACTCCTGCTCATCTGGAATGGGAAAAAAAATTACTGAAAGGATCCAAACTATTGTTACCAATATGAATTTGAGCACAATTTTCAAACAAGCATAATCCACATTATGCACAAAAAAAAGAAATTTATGCTACTCATATAGAGAGTGCCAAATTATTTAATAATCACAAATTGTCTTAATTGAAAAAGATGTTGACCTAAAACCAAATTTACACCATAAAACATAAAATAGAACTAAATCTTCTCACCGAGCATGCCTTGTGACTGCCAGGTATAGTTGTACCAGGTCTTAACACGGTTCTGAACATCCTTTGGGATGCGATAGGACGACATGTATTTGATGGTGTTGTCCATACAGGTGCGGTAGTACATCTGACTAGCTGTGGCTGCACCAACTACATCACGCATCTGAAACAAATGAATGATGGCATAAAAAATAATACATGAACAAAACTAATGTATCCCAAGTAACACTGTTGTACTTACTTGTCCTATCATAATTGAGAAAGCAAAAACCCCAACAAAGTAATTAATGAGTTGGAAGATTATCTCAAAAAGGGTGGTGGGATCTGGAAGACCTCCAATGGTGATCAAGGTCTTCACAGCAAAGTAGTAGCAGCGAATGTAACTAGAAAAAACAAAGATTTTTAAAAACACAAGATTAATATTACATTAAACATGAGCATTAGAAAAGTTTTACAATGACTACCAAGTAATATTAAAATCTGTATTCTTTTGATATTGGTTTGATACCAACCTGTTTCCTTCACCGTTGTAAACCCACTTAGTTGATCCAAGACCTTTGAAAGCTGAGCACCAGTAGTACAAACAGGCATTACAGTGGAGACAGTAAAAAAGATATGTTGTGGTACGAATCACTCTGAAAAAAGGCATGTTGTGTCAATTTGACTAGTATTTGTTAAGACTTTCACAAATGAACATAAGCATTACAACTGACCTATAGATGTAAGCTTTGGTTAAAATTGCCTCTAGACGCTCATTGAACACAAAAAATGAGTTGATCTGAAAAAAGAAGAATTATTAAAACATGTAGTCGTGACTCAACGTTGCAGGGTACATTCGCATCTTGTCAGCGTATTTGCAGAGTCATACCTTGAGTAACCTGGGCAACCGAAGCAGTGGGTTGATGCCAGTTTTGAAATAGAAAAGCTCCAGTGGTACGAGACTAATAACATCCAACTGAAACAAAAGAAAAGTTTATAAATAATTTATTCATATATGTACTTCTAGTTTTGTTTTGATTGGGTGTTTATAATCTCTTGCCTTGAAGCGCTTTGTTTTCATATAATTCTTCCTCATCTCTGTTTTGTCACACTACACGAAAAGAAAGTGGCATAGTTTTGACCTTTGACAATTTTAACAATTCCACATTTAAAGGTGAACTATGTAAATTTTCCGGTGAAGTGTCCTCTGCCTGCTGAGTGTATAACAGTATGGCATTAAATGTCTCCATGGAGGCAAACAATAAGAGTAAATAGATATAAAAACACATATAAAATAAATGCAAAATATACAAGTTTAAGTCACGATAATTATTATTTTGACGTTCTATAAATAAATACATATTTTTGGGGCTCAATATTCATCATGTATACATTTTTTTTGGCACAAGTGGGAAATTTTAGGTTACTATTTGAAGAACGACACGATTTAAGCAGTAGATGGTCAAATAAGTCACTTTTATGACTTATGATTATAATGACTAAATCTTAAAGTCTATTCCCCTGTTTTTCTAAATATAACTTGGTTGGATGGTATAGAAGCTGTGGTAAATATTAATAATAGTTTTACATACGTGAAGTTGCAGTTTGTGAAGACATTTTGAAAAATACAACTTGTCATCAGTGTGCGATGACAATGGACACAATTTTCTGTCAGTTTAAACAATCATTCCACATAATAAAGGTGTTACCAGGTAATATTTGCTGTCAAATCATAACTATTGTGTAATTTATATGGATTTTGCTCTTGTTTATAATATGGTTGCTAGGTAACAGTTACTGATTTTATACATTAGGAAAAGTGTTTGCTCAACGTTTAAATTAGGTTAATGCGTCAGTGGAAAAAAGTGGTAATATTTTTCTGTAGCGCTATATCACACTTCAAAATGTGTTATTGTGACAGGTATAATGTCATTTTGTAGAACAGTACAGGCACAGCAATAACATCTCCATGGAGACAAATACGTGACGGACCCCACCAGAAAAGTTACATATCGCGTCGTTAAAGTTCTCTCACCACAATGTCCCCGCCGCGAACAAACTGCAGGCGTGGTTGGAAAACAGTGATGTCCAAAATGTAAATGAGGTCACATACATAATCAGTCAGCAGCCAGTAGTAAATATTGTCTGGAGTCTGGTACGGAAAAGCCCAGCGCACTGGAATGAACCAAACATTCCAGTTCCAGGCCAAAGTCACCAGGAACATCCACAGCACATACATTAGGTCTGCGGACATGGAGAGAAAGTTAGACGTAAACTTATTTGTGATTGGCTGTTGCTCTACAGATGCACTAAGTAACTTTCCTGTGACCTGGTTGACTGTTTTTCAAGGTATTTCTAGCCATGACAGAATAAATACAAGATTGATAATACTATGTAACATTACAGACAAAGCAACATCTTCATGGAAACAAGCAGGTGGCTCATCCTCCACCAGAAAACTTACAAAGTGCATATTTAAGTTAGGTCTTTTGTCCTTTTTAGGCTGCACAAGTAATACAAATAAAGTATAAATGTATGTAATCTAAACGTTTCTACAAGCAGGAAAGCATGGAGGTAGAGCAAACGTGGAATATAAAAAAAGGAAAAGCCTGGAACAGCATCTAGGCCAGGGGTGTCAAACTCATTTTGGGCCGTGGGCCGAATTTTGAAGCTCAGGCTGGGTCAATAAAACAATAAAAACTATAAGAAATAAATAGCTTTATATAGCCTAGTAATAGTTCTTTGTGGACACTGTTGCACAAATCCAAGTCCATAGTCATGCATCAGCAGCAGGAACAGGAACATGGACTTATGACTTGGGGTTTGACTATTGTCTTTTAAAGCTGAAGGTAAATTCCCAAAAGAAATAGTTTTAGGGACAAAAATGTCCAGGCGGAATCCATATAAAAGTACTATTCATTTTTCATTTTATTTTAGGGTAGTTTTTTACTTGTGGGTTTGGAGTTCAAACTGACCCTGATGCTTCCAAGAATGATTGATTTGGAAATAAGAGGGTTACAGCTTTATTTTTACGTACAGCATAAGCGTAAGGGGTTAATATGTTCGGCGGGCCGGATTAAAACATCTGGAGGGCCACATCTAGCCCACGGGCCTTGAGTTTGACACATGTGATCTAGGCTATTAAAAACAGTGTCGGGTGTCTACGTGACTATGGTGGAGGCTTCTCACTGGTGAAGGGGTCGATGCTGGCGGGGAAGCGGTAGTGCATACAGGCTCTTATCCATCGAGGGACTTTCACCTTGCAGCAGCCAGACTCTGCATTTCCTGCCTCCATATCCTCTGGTACTCCTCCAGACGCTCCTGCTGGGGGCGCAACATCAATGCGGTTTTCCGGGTGAACACCAGAGGGCGCTGAAGTTGTGGCCTGAGGAGGAGCTATGGTACAAGAAATATTGAGTATTAAGTGACAAGAACCTTCACAAAATGTCTGTAATGTAGTGTGAATCACTCACACTGGACAATGCTGTCTTCATCTGAACTGTCTGGGTCTATAAGTTTCTCTTTGGCCTTTTCCGTTCTCTCTTTGAACATTTTGATCAGCTCTTGTAGACGTTCATTGACCACTGCACTGGTCTGACTAGCTGAAGATGTAGGTCGCTCCTTGAGACTGGAAAACAAAAAATCTTGGAAACACTTACAAGGACTACATATCCATGGCTAAGTACCTTAATACAGAAATGTCCAATGTTTGTGCTACATCTTTGTAATTATTTGTTAACAGAACATATTCATATTTGTTTCTTTATGGCCATATTAAGTGTTCAGCCAGTAATGATTTTATTTCCATGTATTGATTAATTAATACTCTTAATAAATTAACAACTGTTCAAGCATTATTAGCAACAGGTAATTTTGTACATACACAATTAACTTAGTGAGTGTTAGTGTTTTAGAGCCACTGACAATAACTAGCATAACAATTAACACTTAGTGTACGTGTAATATGTGGCTATTACGCATCCCTGTCTGCAGTGTTGCACTCACACATCATCACTGTGCAGGCTGGACTGGCTCGGCCACGCTCTGACAGGGACGCTTCCCTCCTCATCATCATCCTCACTTTGAGAATACATTCTGCCAGTTTTGAAAGGGTTCAGTTTACAATTAAGATCCAAAATATTCAAGTTGAACGTAAATTATTGGTATATGTGTTTTGTGTATGTTTTTGTTGATAGATTTAAGAGTTATAACTTACATTCGACTGGCAAAAGTCCTACGACGCTTTCCGCTATTGTCAATGATGTTTAGAAAAAAACGGTTAAGAATCACATTTCTAAGCACAATAAAAGTAACATGTCGCTAACTATTTCTTACAAATATTAACACAGTAAGAATACACCGGCAGTTTGGATTTGCTTCTGCTTTATTTGACTATTGATATGTATGCAATAAACAAAAGCACATTCAAAACCGATGGGTCTTCATGCAACATTTAACAAATGACAAAACCAAAATGAAATACATCACAAAACAACAGTGTATGTTCTGCATATTCCCTGCAGGACACACCACACACAAGACGGACATGTTTTGGTCCAAAATGAGAGAGAGATATTTCTCAGTAGGGATAAGATTAATAACATTAATAAGATATAGATTTAATTTGGAATTTAACTTCAAATTTATATCCAAGTGAATTAAATATGTCATATGTGAGAATGTATATAGTATAATTAAATGTGGTAATATGTATTGGATTTCAGATCAAAACAAAGACCCCATGAACCACATTAACAGACACAATCTAAGGGTCTTTTAAATCAAAAAGCATATGGCCTGTTTCTAAGCTTGTGGAAACGTAACAGGTTAAAGGACAACACCACATGAAAGAGAATGTCTTACTCTTTATCCCCTTTGCTGCAGATGAGAAGTAAAAGAGAGAGAAAAAGAAAAGAAAATGTAAAATTCTACTTTTACAAATACTATTTGGCTGGGCTTTGTGGTAGAAAAAAATAGGAAGCAAGGTTGGTTTGCTTTTGGATTCCATCTTCTTTAAGCAATGGGTGGAAAAATACCCACATAACAATCTGAAACTGGCCAACCTACAGATTAAGACTATTGCAAGTTGTGACGATATACAATCATTACTGTATTTCTATTTCACAATAAATATTACATTTAGCCTCAAGAAAGTCCAGGACCCAAATGGGGCTGTCCAGTCTAAACTGTGTTTCTCACCTCTGGCGACCTCCAGCCGGGGTCACTGGGACAGTGAGTGTTGTGAGTTTGGGGTCTTGAAGGTTTGGGGCACTGGGCTCCTCCACTGCTCCTCCTGCGCGCCCTCGTCCTGCTCTCTCATGATCAGAGTCCACATCCTCTACATTGACAGCAGGACGGAGGCTGATGGAGCTTTCTGGTGAAGGACAGTAGATTAATAACTTTTGACAAGTAATACAATGTCTTTAAATGTTGTTTGTTTAAAACAATGTGCAAAGCAGAGAGCAGTAAGCAGCAAAGCAGGAGACAAGAAGATTTGCCAAGACCTATATAAGACTAATGCAATAGGATCCACTTCTGAACTGGGACGGAAGCATAAAGCTGAGAGGACAACCTCAGCAGGTCAGCTAATCTGTCTGGTACACTAGCACAGATCTGTCACACAAAAACATGTCAGCCTCACTCTGACAGCTCTTGAGGTTTGAAGATGACTAAAGAGTCAAATAATAAGTAAGTAATAAGTATTACACATTAGAGTGTTAACATGATCTAAAATACAGCATGCTCAAAATGATATAAAGTTTATAGATATCAATAAGTAGTTTTCTAAAGATTCACCTGCAGGTCTGAGAGGGGAGCAATCTGAGTCATCCTCAATGAAGAAGGCGGGGTTACTGAGCCCTGACAGCTGGCGGGACTTGAGGTGCTTGGATGGCGAGCTGACAATGGGGGGCAGGCGGGGGTACGAGGGCACATTGGGTAACTCCAGACTGCTACCATTGAGGGAAGACGGAGACGGGGAGCGCGAGTGGCCATGGTGTGGGGGAGTGAGGGGAGAGTGCCGTGCAAGTCTGTTGAGTTCCACATTGTCCACACTGCTGTTTTGTTTCTGCTGTTGTTGATTTTGTTTTTTAGGCATCTTGTGGCATAAGGCTGTTGAGGCGGTTGCGAATATTCCCCAAGTATTGTCCGGTGCGAATGGGAATCTGGGACAGTTTCTGAGGGATATTGGATAAGGTCTGTGTAAGGCCGGAGAAGCTAGGGCCGTCTGAACCCTCAGAGCTTTTAGGCAGAAGGTTGTTGACTGTCTGGGCAATGTTTTGCGTTATCTGGGTTAGCCTTATCCGGGAGAACTCCTGCTGCAGTTCAAGAGGGAGGGAGGGCAGGTACTTTGTGACGTCTGAAAGCTGGGTAGGACATCTAGGCATGGAAGAACATTTTGGAAAGGAGATGCCGTTCTCTTTGAAGAAAGCGTTGATGTTGCCAAAGCACTCAGAATTGTGAGGCAAGCGCATCAGGCAGTTTTTAAATGATTCGCAGTTGACTGGGGCTAGAAGTGGGACAGGCAAACAAGTCAGAGCAAATCAGACAACCTGGCCATAACTGCTGTAAAGATCAAACTTAAAGAATAAGCGCTAACAAATTAGGCCTGTACATACCACCGCAGTCATCTTCAGCATCTTCCTCCTGCAAACAGTACACAATTCACTTTTTATTTTGTTTTCGATGTATTTGTGAGAAAGGGACATACATTGTAAGCCTATTACCTTTTCAGCAGGTTTTTCTGTATTATTGGGTTGACCGTTCTTGTCTGCTTTCAGTGGCTGCTTGGTCACCGGTTCATTTGATGAAGTGGCTTCCTGGGCCTCATTTAAAGACTGTGGCTCTGGGGGTGGTTCAGGGACGGGTTCAGGGTCGAGATCTGGAACAACCTTGGACTCAACTGGCTGCTGCGATTCGCTTTGTTGTGGCTCTGCTTCTACTTCCTGGATGAGCTCTAAAAATTGAGATGTTAGTCAAGTTGTTTAAGCTTGATAAATGATGTGTTGTGCGTTTGATTGCCTTACCTGGTTCACTTAGAGGAGGTTCATTAGAATTCTCCAACTTCTCATCTAAAACAAGTGTTGTTTCTTTTCTGTATAGCAAGGAACACAATATGTTTTAATAACTACCCAATGCAAAACAATAAAAAGAGAGGAAGAAAAAGGAGGTGAAATGGCTGTTGTTGTTCAGGCAAGCGGGTTAAACGTCCAAGAATCAGTAGCCAATCCTTCACAACCTGTTGCACCACTAAAGAGACACTGCACGTTGAAGGGAAAACGTAGCCTGGACATTTTCATCGAGGTAACAAGCTACTCACTTTTTGCATGATGATTTCCAGTCTCAAGACAAAATGTCCACAAATCATCACCATGGTCCTGGAGCAGTTACGTGATGCGCCATGATGGATTTTCCCGTAACTGTAGTCTCAATAATGTGCTGTGTTGTTTTTGTCCCTCATGAGCCCGTGTGTGCGTGAGGGCGACGTGGCAGATGCGTGTGCGCGGTTACCAGGGCAACGCTGAATGCGAGGAGTGTGTTGCCAAGTGAAGCTGCGGTTGCTAGGCCACCGCTCAACGATGCGCGGGACACGCCGTCAGATTACGAGAACCCGCGGGAATTAGGGAACGGCAGTCTCAGGTCAGGTCAAACTGACTGAGGC
This sequence comes from Chaenogobius annularis, assembly GCA_015082035.1. Taxonomy (NCBI): domain Eukaryota; kingdom Metazoa; phylum Chordata; class Actinopteri; order Gobiiformes; family Gobiidae; genus Chaenogobius; species Chaenogobius annularis. Next base: position 185,441 of record BJKM01000398.1, read on the forward strand.
GCGTCACCGAGACAGACCGGGAAACTGGCAAAAGCTTCTTTATATCTTTGATATGCCCATGTATCTGTCCTCACAACACCACAGCCGCCTGGAAGTTCATGCAAAAACTGGGGATTATTATGTAAAAAGGCAGATTAAACTAATGATTCTTCAACTAACTCTCTTATTCCTGGCCTTCTCCTTTATGCTATTGTCCATATAAATCCTTGTCTAAATCAAGTAATTCGTCGACTTAATATATAAAATGTTGATATATTAACATCATTGAACCCACTGCCTAATCAACTAAAGACAGACAGCCCTACGCAAATGAGGGGGCAAACACAAATGAGGTTTCAACCCTTTGCACCTGTATAGATATAAACCTGGGCCTTGGTTCTGGCTTGGATGGCAGTATTAACTCCAAATGGGGCATGGCTGAGACACCAAAAACAAAAAGTGTTTACTAGCGTGATTACAGGTAGGGGTGGGCGATATCACAATTACCATCTTGATTTAATCACAATTTAGTATCTTTTGTTGTCTTGAAGAGGCAAATGAAGGCATTTGCTTCACCGTGATTGGTTAAATCCTCATGTCACTCACTCAGAGCCTAACTGAAACCGACCAATAGGAGGAGCGGGTGGGGAAAAGTTTGTGAATCACAATATGACAATTTCAGCAAAATTGCATCATCACAGGAATTCCATCACAATGTGATTTGTATCACCATATCTCCCCTTGTCTTCCAGCACTGCATGTTATATTATGTAATAGGTTTAAAGGTTTTAAAAATCAATGGGTGAATTGGTAAAAGATAAAAAAGACTTACTGTGACATTGTACTTGGCTCCTCTTCGTTTTCTTCCTCTTGTGGCACTGGCAGCCTGATCATATCAAAGACTAATGGTTAGTCAGTTCAAGACCTGCATTGGCTTGTGGCATCCTGCACAAGAAAGTTTAAGGTCTTACTCAACATCAGGCTCCTCCAGCAGATCTTGGCTGCTCATTGACAACTTGATGGACTGTCCTTCCGTGACCATCTGCCTAATGGCTGTCTCAGCTGTCTGCCTGGCCACTTCTTCAGCCATACGAGCCATCTCAAGGCGCTCCTGCAGCAGACTAGAGACAGAGCAACATTAAAGAGCTGGGTGGTCTCACAGGCAATAAGCGATGTAATGTATCCTCTGCAGTACCGTTCCTCCATTGTAGCCAGAGCCACATCTTCGGCCTCCCTCTTGATGCTTTCGATAAAAGGTGTCCAACGGCCTGTCTGGGTTTCAGCATCTTCCTGGGAGACTTTGGTTGGACTTGGAGGTGGTTCTGGTGTTGGGATGGGCTCACAAGACTTTGGGGCTGGTGAAGGGGTGGTTAGTGCTGTGACTGGAATAGCTGCAGTGTTGGAGTTGTGCTCATTCTTTTGTTGGCATTCAGTGTCTGATTCCACATCCTCCAGCACCATGTCAGGCTGGAGTTTGGATGAGGCTACAGGAAAATGACAGAGTTGTACCACAACTGTGATTACAGGTTATGGTGGTACAGGGGCTAAACTTTATCTCCATAAAGCTAAAATTTAATTCAGAAATGTATGAAAAGTCAAATCACCTTGTGAAACAGTATCTTTTCAACTGTGAACATTTTCTTACCACCCATTCAGTTTGAGAAGAAATATATTTTATACTTCAACTTCAATCAATAACAGAGGGCAGGGCTAATGTTGTCAAAAAGTCAACTCATACGGTAATGATTGTTTTGCTGGGTGAATCTTTATTGTGTTATTTGTTTACATCATTACAGAACAGTGAATTTACGTCATAACGGACAGGTAATGGCCATCACCAAATTTTCACGTCACATTTTACAGATCAAGGCCTTTAACAAATCAAGTGGATCCAATGGGTTTTGTGAAGCCAGGTGAATTCATATTGGAAATGTCCACTTGGGAGTGTGATTATAACCCAACTTTTCATTACTAAACTTAACATACATTAACTGGTTATTTGTAATTATTTACAGTCTAGATTTCCGGTTGAATACTGAGCTAATAGTAATAAGAAGGGCTGGACAGTAAATAAAATAAAATGTTTGATGTGAACCATTTGCATGTTTACTTTTCCTTTGACACTAATACACAAAGTATGCTGCCGTGGGTTTACAGTTACAGTAAAATAACATGTTTGTTTGTGCACTTTGTAAATAAATGGCAACTACTATTTTTCTGTTATACAGAAAATGTGCAAATGTATTATCACATAAATGCGGCTCTATTTTACAACAGTACATTCACATAAGACTGTATTAACAGTAAGGTGAGTCTTGTGCAGCTGCCTAGTTTATGTGCCAACACTTAAAATTGAGTTGGTCTTTTTGTGGGAAGCGTTGGTCACCCAGTTGTCTTCTCCTGCTGTTTAAGGGGCTCGCAGCACCTTCCCCCCTGTAACAGAAGGAGAAGAGGAACCGAGTTAACCTCCGACTAGCCCACAAAAAACACCTAGGAAAACTAGGCGCAGAGGACAAAAAAGGTTCTATCAGCTTCAAATTGTAACGCAAAAATGCTTTGATCAACTTGGATCCAGAATAAATGACAGTTGTTGTTGTTGTTGTTGTTGTTGTTGTTGTTGTTGTTGTTGTGACATTGGACAAAATGTTTACACAAAATGCATAAAACCTTACCTTTTTGTAGAACCTCAACAGCCCCCTAAAAAAACACAAGTTGAAATGATACTCTTTTAAACAGATGTACACATAACAAATAAATGTAACTTACATCAACACCATCTTTAGATGGTAAAGCAGGCTGAGGCATCTTCAGTCCAAAGCCTGACACAAACCAGCCAACCACACTATGAGACGACAGACTGTTACAAACATGCCAGGCAATAACTCCTACTGAATATTAATCTGATTTAAACTGGAGCATATATACCTTCCCACTTTGCTGTCAGTATCTAGTGAGATGCCACTTAGAGATTCAGGAGGCGGAGACAAGACTGCAAAAGAAAGATCACCAGGTAGAAAAATCAACCCCTAATACCTCAATTGTAAATACACGTTGTTTATGTTTTAAAATTAATGCAAAAATATCTAAACCAAACTAATATTTTTATTGCACGCACTTTTATCTAGCGAGGACCGAGTTGACGAATTTGAAGGTTCACAAACCGCTGTACCAGGCAGCCCCGGCTGAGGCAGAATTTGTTTTAGCCATTGGCTAACCCTGCAATTAAGTAAAATTAAATTAGCGTTACATATGTGAAATTTTACATGTCTAATACTTTTGACAGGCCAGAAATGGTATTCGCTTACTTTGGTGGGAACGGTCTTGCTTTGTTGTCTTCTTCTCCCTCTTCATCCGATACCATCTCCACCACAGGGATGTGAGGTAGGGGCTCAAAATCTGCAAAGACATAAGCATAAATATGGTCAATAACTTTACAAAACACAATTAAACTCAAGCATTGTTTTAAACATATTATTTGATAGTTTAAACCACCATCATACCTGGCAATGTTTGAACATCATAAATCTGGAAACATAAAATGCATTTTTTTATATAGTCATAGACATATGGCTTCTTATTTAGAACAAATTAAATGGTGTGCTTCTTGCCTCAGTGTGTTCCTCATTGTTGATGTCAGGGCTCTCTTTGTATTTCTCATCAGGCTGAGGGAGTATATTGTTCAGGCCCTGAGAAACCCACCCAAACACTCTTGACCAGTGAAACAGACAGATTAGATCAATCTCATTACCCCAAACACTTTTATTTTACAGTCCTTTACAACACTTACCCCTTTTCACCCTGGAGAATAGGGAAAAATACAGTTGTTAGCATCAATTTAACTGCAGGAATATTCACTGATTTAGAGTAAATTGTAATTGTCTTTCTGAACTCACATCAGCCCTGTTGAGTCGAGGGGATCCAGCAGGCTGTGGCATAGAACTGACAAACCCATTGGACAACCAGCCCAAAACTCCACTCTGACCTTGACTGTAACAAACAAACAAACAATTAAACAGGCATTGAAGTTTTTTGTTAACTAGTTCACAGTCACAAAAGCTCACCTGTCGACGGAAACTTCATCAGTATTAGGTTTTTTGGGGGGAGCTGAAACATCCAGTCACAAATCCAGTTACAACAGCTTCATGTAAACGATAAAAAAATACTATATCATGTCGTACCTTCCTTTGGTTTGGGGGGATTCTTCACCTAAAATATAAAGCAAGGTTTATTTTAGTTACAAACACAATCATTTGCTGTTTTCTGACTTTTTGGCATATTTATCACACTTAAATTAATTAGGTTTCCGATCAGAAAATCTATTTTAAAATGTTAAAACAAAACAAGCAAACATAAAATGCAGTTTCTAAATTATAATCGTATATATCAGGGGGAATCCAAACCTATCCGACCCCATGTAAAAAAGTAATTGCACCTGAATAACCACAGTTTCAATTTCACTGGCCACACCCAAGCCTAATTACCACCAAGTAACAAAGTCATAGGCTACAAGATCGCAAAAGAAAATCCATTATGCCGCAATCCAAAACTAATGAGAACAAATAAGAAACAAAAATTCTCTCCAAGAGCGCAACCAGGATTTCACAAAAGAATCCAGAACGACATCCACAGACCTGCAGGCCCCAGGACAGTTTTCATGTCTCAACCTTTAAGAAAAATGACACCTGTGGGGGACAATGACAATACAAAAGCTCGGCTCACATTTGCCAAAAAACATCAAGATGATCCCCCGACAATCTTTATAAAAAGAACACCATGCCTACAGTCACACCTGGAGGTGACAGTGAGATGGCTTATGGCTTTGCTGCTTCAGGAGCGACTTGTTTTCCCTCAAGCTCAGATGCTGTTCATGCTAATATTGCCACACTATTCAGTGAAAAATAAAAGATTAAAAAAGTAGACTGCTAAAGACACATCACCAGTTATCACCAAGCATTTGGTGTCATCACAAGCATTTGGTGTCATCACAAGCATTTGGCGTCATCACAAGCATTTGGCGTTATCACAAGCATTTGGCGTCATCACAAGCATTTGGCGTTATCACAAGCATTTGGCGTTATCACAAGCATTTGGCGTTATCACAAGCATTTGGTGTCATCACAAGCATTTGGCGTCATCACAAGCATTTGGCGTCATCACAAGCATTTGGCGTCATCACAAGCATTTGGCGTCATCACAAGCATTTGGCGTCATCACAAGCATTTGGCGTCATCACAAGCATTTGGCGTCATCACAAGCATTTGGCGTCATCACAAGCATTTGGCGCATTTGGCGTCATCACAAGCATTTGGTGTCATGCGTTGCCCAACCAGTTATTGAGTTCAGGGTTCAATTACTTTTTCACACAGTGTCAAAAAGATTTGGATTAATTTTCCCTGTGATTTATCAAATTACCTTTTAGTAACTGCATTTTATGTTCAGTTATGTTTTCTTTTTTAAAATATTAACATTGGTCTGGAAAAAGAGTCAGTTAAAATACTTTTTCTTGCAACTGTATCTGGTTTACCCTTCTAAACCTCCACAATGTGATTCATCAGTATTACTTATGGACTCTTGGTGTTACCCTTACAAAACTACTCCATTTATTTAGCATATTCAACTATATTTGTGTGTATTGCATGGTGTGGTGTAAATATATGCAGTTTGTCTTACAGGAGCCTTGGCAGGTTCTTCTACACCAGGGGTTTCCGGGGGCTGAGGGACCACTTTCACCACCCAGTTAAACATCCTGGTAATCAAAGAAAAATGTCACAGCAGCAGCTGTTTCATTCACAACGCAGCTCTCAAATGGAGCTCATGAGATCATCATCATCATCATCATCATCATAAGCTAATAGTCAAAAACAAACAAAAGTTTGTATACAACAATATGTTGGTCAATATCTAAGATGTTTCTTGCGTGTGTATGCACAAATCCAACGGTTCAAAAGTCAAGCTTCTGATATCCCAGGGCCTGAACTTAAGACTCTTTAGCCATCCGATTACACAGGGTTCAAGCTCAAGTCAGTCAGTTAAACACAAGCACATAAAACCCCATGTATGGCAAAGGTTTGTCCCAATTAACAATGATGTAGCAGAGAAAGTCAATTCCTCAGGAAGGAGGGATAATTAATCTATAATGTCTATGATCCTCTTTGATCAGCCTGTTGCAACTAATCCGCTAAACCAAAAAGACGGCCTGCTAAATTTCCTGAGCACGGCATCAAGAAAGTGACCATTCAAATTATTTTCTATGTTTTGCTGCATTTTCTACCACTAAATGATGTGACAATAAGTTCATGATATAAAACATATGGGGCATGATCATACATGCCTCCAAGACTTAGCCAGATATAAACCAGATAAGTCACAGTGGACATTCGCCACAAGTAAAGACTGAGATTTTATGTAATATTTCAAAAACGAGTCGCTTTCAAAGATCTTTTTAGATCAATGAACTATGGGAGCTCAATTGCATGACGGTGCTCCCGTCTGTACATCTGATTTTAATTAGGTCCAAGCGTCTTTGAGCTTACATTTACAAAATGATAATAGTGAATATCTGTCTGTGCCTAATAGTGTGGTTCTTCTTACCTGCTGTCCTAAAGGTGGGTCGACATACCGGTGCAGCAGAGCTTCAGAGTGTGACACAGCCAGTGCAGCTCTGCCTGGACTACGGCCCCGCAGCTAACAGGATTAACCAGCAGCACCTGAAGGTCAGGGGACAATCCTGGTCGTGAGCAATCGCAGATTAGTGACAGAGAAAGCTATCGGACATCATGGCTATCACCTATAAACTGGTATCACCGCCCACCTGGAGTCAGCCTGCAGTCTTATCTAATAGGCCCCTCATCCTCAAGGCCTCTTGGATTTAAATGTGGGGTCATTTCGATTGAACATACACATTTTTATGCTGTTTCATAAAGCATGTCTCACCCATAACTCACTAGTCCAAGATGATGAAAATGTTTTTTCACTTTTTGTGGACAGGAACCACTAAGCACAGAATGTAGCAACCCTTTTGCTTAACAAGGAATAGTTATGCTGTCACAACAATATGCTGCTGCTGCAACAAAACAACTACGAACTGAATATAACACCACAGAGTTCATTTGTTGTGAAAATCATGTCAAATATAAACATTTACAAACCAATAAATAAAAACGCGTTATCACAACGATGTGCCTTTGTAATGTCACACAATGTAATTGAGATAAGTTAATAAAAAAATTACAAAACAAAAATGTATTTCAAATGATTAGAGCCATCATCACATCACCACTGTTGTGCTGCTCAGAGGAATGAGCAGTTTGTGGCACATGGGGCAGGAGGCAGATCTCATAATGAGCTCAAATGGGATAAGCTGGACTACAGGTCTATGACACACACCCTTGGCCTGAGCATAGGGCCGGGACAAGGCATCACAGATGTGGCCCCAATTCCAAAGAAACATCTGGAAGAGACCATTTCTGCAGTGATTTTATTTTTTTAATTTTTTTTAAAGGGTGGATCAGTTGAATCTAACATACTGGTACATATGACCTGCAGCACTCTTTACTGTCTGAATAAGGCAAGTTCAAACTATCAGCAGCTTTTTACCATCTAAACAACAGTGCCTAAATCAAAAGTATAGTGTCTAAACCAGACCTGGAGAGACTTATCCATGCGTTTGTCTCTAGTAGATTAGACTACTGTAACGGCCTGCTCACTGGCCTCTCCAAACGAGCTGTAAAACAGCTGCAGTACATCCAGAACGCTGCTGCTCGGGTCCTGACTAGAACCAGGAAGTACGATCACATTAGTCCTGTGCTCAGGTCTCTGCACTGGCTCCCTGTGGCTCAGAGAATAGACTTCAAAGCAGCTCTGCTTGTATACAAGTCTCTCCATGGCCTAGCACCAAAGTACATCTCGGACTCTGAGGACCTCAGGGACCGGCCTCCTGCTGGTGCCCAGAGTCAGGACTAAACATGGGGAATCTGCGTTTCAGTTTAATGCAGCTCAAATCTGGAACAGTCTTCCTGAGGATGTGAGACAGGCCGCTACTCTGGCAATGTTCAAATCTAAGCTAAAAACTGTTATGTTTAGCTGTGCATATGACTGAAATGCTTTTCTTAGCACTCTTCTCTTTTATGTCTTGAACTATTGGACGGATAGCCTGAAAATGGCACTTTTAAATTTAATGTCTTTTAAATTATGTCTTTGTGATTTTAATGCATTTTCTTCCTGTTGTGTGAAGCACTTTGAATTGACTTGTGTACGAATTGTGCTCTACAAATACACTTGCCTTGCCTATTGCGTTGAAATGCGGCCCTCAAATGACCATTGGCAGTATTTGACAGCCATTTAAAAACCTAACACCATGAGCGCAATAATAAACACGTGTGGGAAAGACCCAAATATTAAAGTAACATGACTGAATAAAGTTGAGGTTGCCAGGTCCTCCTCCTGTTGTATGACGTCTATGTTCCAAAATGCGGCCCTAAATGAAAGCGTTTGAAGTTTGAGTTTTCTAAAACAGTGTCCAGATGACTACAACTGAATCTTTTTCTACAATGGAACACTCCTGGACGAATGAGGCATTACACCGACAAGTTTGAGTTTGGTTGATAATTTACATAATTTATCCAGACACTTTCAATTCCGTTTATATTGCATGCATTAATTTTGTAGCTGCTATTTTTCATGGATAAACACTCGGGCTTTACGTTGTAGTAGTCTCAGTATCAGTTCCCTCTCGTGGCTAAAACAGGAAGTACACTAAATACTTCCTGAGAAGACAGAGTGCAAGAGTCGTCCGGTTGGTTTTGAGAGGTAAACTTTATTTAAAAGATTGCCCTCTTAACATATATGCAAGCCTGAAAGGCCTCCCAAAACATGCCCTGCATGCTTTACATGATCATTCTTTATAATTATTAAAAAGGTACAACTCCTAATGGCATTTATAAAGGCCCCATAATCACACACATAAGATACAGGCTGAACAACAACAACTATAGTCCAAGTTTACACACAAGGACAGTGGCTTAAAACTGAGACAGAACTCTCAGAACAGCATCCTGCACAAGCTCTGCATTAGTTAACCATTCATCACTTCCTTTCACAAGCAATGTCTTAATACAGTTGGAAGTACAGCATCAAAGGGGTGTGGGACTAACGGAAGAAGTCAGAGCAGCACCAAAAAAAGAGGACTAAGCCCAATGTAGGTCAGGAGGCACAACGCCAGCGTGGCCCCTCCCAACTCTCCAATACTCCTCCTTTTCCACTGAAAACACTCCCACTCCTCAACCTGCCCACTTTCTTTCTCAATTGCCATCTTTCCTTTTCTCCCCTTCTGCATTACAAAATCAGTTACATGTGGACCTAATAAAGAGCAGACACAAAGCTTACTTTTCAAATCTTGTACACTCTTAACTATCACAGGCCATTTAGTGTGAGAACATACAATTCATGAAAATCTGTTTGTGCACATGAAGACAAAGTTTAGAACACAATATCACCCTAAAAGTTGATTTAACTCAAAGTCGTATTCCATTCCTGACAGTGGTCATTTATCAAAATGTCTGCATTGAGTCCAGTCTGAGCAGTAGAAGGGGGCGTCTGTCTGTCCCGTTGTTTTAAAGCAGATGTGTTCGTTGTCATATGTGGCCCTCATGCTCAGATGGGATCATGTGACGTGGGGTGTGAGAGGGCCGCCAGAACGGCCTCAAAGGGAGCTGGAGTGGTCATGGACGCACACAGCTGCTGCACATTCCTGCTCTGCTCCCAGGAAGAGCATCCATGCACAGCTTACCAATCTAAACAGTATGGGGGGGAAAAAAAAAATCGCATTCTCGGCTACATTAAGATTTTGAAAGTGTAATTTCTCTATAGCCAAGCATTTAGACACAGAGAAAAATCCATATACACATACCAAGTGCACTTAATGGTTTTGCTTACCTTGGCTATGGCACTGCAATTATTTTCCAACAGAATTGCATGCATGTTCTCTTGGAATTTAAGCATGATTTAAAGCCAAAGAGGCCAGTGTATCAGAGAAAAGGTTTATCAACAACTACATTCATTTGCACTTTGGGGGCAGCTGGGAAATGTTTATGTGGCTCACACAAATTAATACAAGTTAAAAATAAGCAGTGGAATGACCGTAAAGCAGTGGTATTCAATTAATCAGGAGCAAAAATGCTTCTGGAAATGTGCATTGTTGACGTCATCATAATACCACGTTACAGCTTTTTAAAAATCTGAATGTTGGAAAATTTGAGAGAAGCTGTAACAATTAAGGCACCCATGTTCTACTTTTTCTATCCACAGTGGCACAAAGTGAGTTAATCAAACAAACAGAGACTCATAGACTCTTGTACTACACCCACTCCTGCAGTGAGCGCTTGCAATGCACCAAAGCCCTGGGCGTCTCTTTGTTTTGCAGAGTCCTGAGGATGGCATAGACCAGTACGAGGATGCACAGGATCAGAACTAGCGGGACAGTCACCATGATCAACGTCATGACTTTAGAGTGACCATCAGCCGCTGTCACGACCACATCCACCTCTCTGTCCACATCGTCCTCCTCCACAGGGACCTCTGGAGTCACACCCACAACCTCTTTGTCAGAGTCTCCTTCTCGTTTGTCTGTTTCCCTCTCTGTAGGGTTTACTGGTTCGACGTCCGGGTCCGGTTTTGGATGGGGGGCTCCTGCACAGCCCATGAAATCTCTGAGAATAGAGCGAGGGTAGCCGGGATCCGCCTCTGCTCGCTGGTTGTTAAACCTCCAATAATTGGCTCCCTTGTAGAAGTATGTGTATGCTGCACAAATAAAGGTAAAAGAGCCTCGAGTCAGCAGCAAAAAAAGTAGTATCTATTTCAGTCCAACTGAAGAAAAAGGTAATTCTTTGATCCTACAAATGTTAGTCAGTCTACAGGAGTCGTAATTGTTAAGACTAAATTGCACTAAAAGCAGGCATGCAGCAAAGAGCAAACAAAGGTCGACAATGATTACAGAGGTATATTGAATAGACAACAGTCTGAAACCAATTAGATCATTCAGGAAGCCAGGCTGTTGCAGAACCATGGAGCAGGAAAGTGTCTTAACTGTGTAAAGTAAATGCCATAATTTCAAAATACAAACAAGTAGGGAAAAACAGGAACTAAAAGAAGATGAAAATATGGAAACTTGAAAACCTTGCAAATGCATAAACATTAAAATAGCTTTGGGCTATAGATTAATTTATACACGTTATACAAAATCTATTGTGAACAATACAGTGTGGAATTATAAACGGATATATAAGATGAAGTATATGATTACAGACAAATGCCTACAGCTCTGGGATTGTTTGGATCTGAGGGTAAAAACCCAGGAGACACCGGAGAATCTGGGTGGATTGGGGATGTGAGTGCTTTAAGAGCACACTGCCATAAATCTCATTTCCAAAAGGAAGGATGGGCCAATCCTTAAACCAGAATCCTTTCCTGCATATTCTCTCTCTTTTTTTTCTTCTGTCTTTTACACTCCAATCAACAACCTTTCCTTCCCTCCACCCTTTATTGGTCATGCTGTTCCCCAGTCTCTATATAGGGGATTTCTGAGAATTCTACCAATATAGAGTTACCTCAGCTCTAATAAGAAGACTACAAACATGGGGACATATTTAATAACTTACCACCATCCTCACTTAGGTAAGCACCTTTAGGTGATGGGGGGATTTTGCCCCATCTATTGATTGGTTTAGGGAAATCTGCATCTGTATTACGGGTTTCTTCATTGTAACGCCAGTACCTGGAAACACAGATGCATGTGTTCAAACACTACTTTCGGTCAAAGGGTACATACAAAAACCACCACATTGCCACATGCACTTTTACAAAAATAAACTTCTGTGATTATTACTCAATACCATAGCAATGTTAAAAAGAACTGTTGAGAAAAGACATTGTATCCAGAAGAAACAGGGCCAACTGAAAATATGATCATAACTTGTGCATGGTTTGTTTCGCACAGTTCTATTTATGATTAATGTCTTGTCATTTGTCAAGACAAGGGGATATTAAGATACGATGGAATTGCAAATTCCCTTATGCTTCTAATTATGTAAGCATGATATATTCATTATGTAAACCAGGGGTGTCCAAACTTTTTTCACCGCGGCCGCATTTTGAAACTTATACGGAGCAGAGGGCCACAGACGACCCGACAATGAAGTGAATCATTCAAAATTTTGCATTTGACACGTTTTGATGAGCCTCCACACCTTTAAGACTTAACATTAATATTAGGTTGGTATAACATCAAAATGCTTGAATTTTGCACATTTTACAATAAAAAGTACTACTTTTTGTTGTTTGGACCAACTTAGCAGGAAGCCGGAGGGCCAACAAAAATTGGTCTGAGGGCTGTAGTTTGGACATGCCTGATGTAAACAAACTAATGGCAGGGGGGAATGAATGGCATTGTGGAGAGTCGATCTGTTAGTTAAAGCTCACCTGTCTCCTTTGAAAAAGTATGTGTATTCATTTGGCTCCCACCAAATGGCGGTGTCGATGCCGTGCGCAGGGATCCCTCGGCCGTACGTGTGCAGAGGCTGTGGGTATCCTGGCAGAACGTCAGCTTCACGGAACAACCAGAACCTGTCGTCTGCAGAGACAAAAAAAAAACTTAAAGACAAGGAAAAATGAGACATATGGCCTACAGTCTGTTTTAGTTTTAGCCACACTAGACGCAGAAGCAGAAAGGACGCACAGAAAGGACGCACTAGTTAGGCATAACACTTATTTTCCAAGATTCCCCAGTGCAGAGTCCAAGTTCTTTTAACACATTTTAACATCCAGCTCCTTTCCACCACCGCTGCCAGGACACTGGAGGAATATAGTGTAATCAAACTAACTTTGATGCCTTTTTTGTTGAAATATAACACATTATTTATGATCCAATAAAATATGACTAACTGGTTTTATATTTACACAGATTTAATGGTAGAGGTAAATTAGTTATTAGATTATTTTGTTTTGTTATATCTATTTCAATTGCTCCCAAGCCAACGGGAGAAAACTCAGGGACAGTGCATTGTGTTTAAAAGAACTTCAAATTCTAAAAGGCTGATAACAAATCACTTTCTGAGCTGTGTGCAAAGTAAATGGTCTGCAGATCTCCACATCTGGACCACTGCCGTGTTAAACAACTGACGCAATCCCCATTACTTTGAGTCTTTCTCAGGGAGTCTCTGGCCCCAGCTGCACTGGTGTTGTGCTCTGCAAGCTGCTGCTGCCACGCTGCACTGGTGCATTCAGATCAGCAACACATTTAAAATCAAAATCAAGCATGAGCACATGAGACACATATACACTGGGTTTGAGACACTATATAATGATCGTTTGTGGCTAGAATTCCTTGTTTACCCTTGAGTTTCACTTTAACATAATAATGTAATGTTTGAGATTTACAATGTGCGTGAGTGCCAGACATACAGAGTTTTGGCAGCGTTCGTTATAACCACCCTCCTCGTAAATCAAGAGGCAGGTAAAAACTGCTCTGTCAGCACGGATGCTTGACCTAAGAGACCTTAAGATCAAAGCACACATTTTTCTCCATTGAACAATATTTTAAACAACTCCAACTGACTTTTGATTTATCTTGAAAATTAAAAACTATTCACTCTGTTGCTTGCCATGGAAATTAAGTTTTCCCTTCCATACCTTTAAAGAAGACAAATTTTCCATCATGGCGCTCATAAGCTGCATCAATGTCATTGGGAAGACCCATCCAGAACACAGATATAGGCATTGGATAGTTATCCAAGACACGGTTCCTGCGCACTCTCCAAAACCAGCTACCCTAAAGTAGCATAAGACCAGGCAGTTTTGTAAATACATTGTCAAACAAAAACAAACTAAAGTTTCTTCACTTCTAACCTTGAACACAAACATTTCCCCCCTCAACATGGTGACTGTATCAAAATCCCCATCACAAATATTCGGCGGTAGTTGGTCTGGTTTCTTTGGAGGCGAGGGTGGCGGAGGCGGTGCCCATGTTGGTGGAACAGGTCTTTTGGCAGGGGTGATGGGCACTGACTCCTGGTGGGACTCTGTTGTGGTGGTTGTCGGGGGCAGTGTGGTATCAGGCTCTGGTTGCACAGCGACATCAGGTCCTGCACTAGGCTGTGTTTCTGGGGGCAGGCTGGTCGTATAAGAGGAGGTGGGTTCTTCTTTGTCAGTGGTAGTGGAAACAACTGTTGTGTGATCGTCAGGAAGCGATGGTAATGTAGCTGGAGCATTGGTCATTAGAGGCGCGCCTATGGAAAACATTAGAAAAACATTCAAAGCGATATTCTGGCATTAATCTATTCAACAGACTATAATAATTCTCATTAGAGAAGTTGTTGCTTGTTACTATGGTAGGGAAATAAACTGTCCTGCAATATTTAATGAGAGCTGCTTAAAATGCTTGAATTACATGTGGCATGCAGTACTAATACAGCTTTCTCTCTCTCTCTCTAAAGACATAACTTTAATATGGCACACCAGTGAGTGTCTTTCTGAACCTATATTGTAGCATTTTTGTTGTAATGGCTTAGGAGAGCTTTCTTGCTGTATTTTTCTCTCTGTAATCCACTACATGATGACAAAGGAATTCTTTCATAAAGAAATGTAAATTGCTACCTGAAACGTGTCAGTGAGCAGGGATACAAATGTATCGTTTTAGCACATTCAAAAGTATTTAATATAAATAACATTCTGTAATTGAGCTTCTGACCATTTATTGCCTTATGAATGCATTTGCACAGTCAAAGATGGTTGCTTTTTTATTCGTTTGATTTATTTTTTGATTGTACAACATTTACTTCTAAAGTTGTGTTCTGAGAGAAAGTATGAGCAAAAGAAACACTGAATGGAAAGGAAAGGAACTTGCAGGTTTACTTCTATGGAAAAGTAAATTCAGCTAAGTCCTTTATTTATCATTCTTAGCTGCAACTGCAAATCCAGTCAGAACGGATCTTTAACAGAGTGGTTTGATTTGTCTATTAAAAAGGAAACAATTGTGTAATGTTCCACTGAACATTTGCTTTACTAGTTTTATGAGAGATATCCACTGTGCTTTCGTCTTATTCTTTACAAAAACAAGATCATAATCGGTCAGAAAACCAGCTTAAACACTTCTCACATTAGGTAGTGAAACAGCAGAAAACTGGATCAAATAAAACTTTAGTAATAAGGGTCACCAAAAATCTTACTCTACAAATTAACAAAAATGTTGTTGATTTAACAATTGATGATAATAACTTTTGATGATATTGTCATGAATAAAAGGGCAAAACCACAGACATGTTACACACATGGGGTCTGTCTTTGGCCGAACACAGATCCTATCTGTCAATAACAATGCTATCTATTCAGAAGGGAGAGATGAGGGCACCAAAATGGTATGTGAATATGATACTATTTAAAGTCCTCTAAACTGTAGTGGAGCTCGTCTGTGCTGACTTCACAGTTAATTGATCATTCAGTTTAACACTTTACAACATTCAAATTATTGGTATAATTTACTGCTCTGGTTTATCTGGTTTTCTTGGACATTAAAATGTCATTACACATAAGCAGTTCAACATTTCCTCACCATATATGTATTGTATTCCTTTGATATCGTCCTCGTGCAAAGTGAAGTTGTGACTGGGCACCCACTGGTAGAACGGAGCCATGACGGCACTGGGGTTATCAGAGTGCTCCAGACCTAGAGCATGGCCCAGCTCGTGGACAGCCACCAGGAAGAGGTCTATACCTGCAACACAGAGACATCAACATGTGCCAAACTCAACATAAAATTAAACTCATGTGATTCACACACCTTGTGGGTTATGGTTTTCCAGTGTCCATGGTTCATCAGCGTCAAAGTGTGTGTCCCCACCCATTCCTGGTCCAGGGTAGTAGGCGTGTGCCAGGGACCCCCCTTCACCATCGAATAAGGACATGTCCCCATGAAATCCAGAAGCAAATAGCAGGAGGATATCAGCCAGTTCCGACTGACTGCTGTTGTTTATAGCTGGTAGTTCCTCAAAAGTGAGTGGGGTGACTCTCCTCCACATGTCAAAAGCTTTGCGGATAGCCTCATATGTGAGCTCTTCTCCCAGGGAGGAGGGGATTTGCTGGTTAAGAATGCTAAATTACAGAGAACCAAAACAAAGAACCTTTATGGTACATCTCCTCTCAAAAACGTTATATTGTGTTTCGTGCATCAGCTGTAAAACCTGTAAGTGATATGGTCTTTGTCCCACTGCTGTCCTGTGAGAGCATAGCGCTTTTTCCTCGCACCATCATCCAGTTCTTCTGATTTTCGGTCTGGGACACCACAGCGAGGTCGGCGCATTGCCCTAAACAAACAATTGCAAAATTGCACACATTATTGAGACCTGCAGAATTAACTTTTTAAAGAGGCGCAAGAACGTTTTTGAGTGAGAAGTACCAAGTGTTTGGACACCGCATTTTTAAACACGAGGTGGAGGGCCACAGACAACGTGACAAGGAAGTGTATCATTGGATATTTTTCATTTGATGCAGTGTTGATGAGCCTCCCCACATTTAATAAGGCTTGGAACATTAAGATTAGGCCAGTAGCATATCAAAATGGTTGTTATTTAGGTTATGAGCGATTCATCTTTACAATTTTACAGTCAAATGTACAACTTTTGGTTGTTTGGGCCTGAGAGCTAACAAAAATCAGTCTGAGGGCCACATTTGGCCCCCGGGCCATAGTTTGGACTACCCTGAATTACACTGTATCACAAAAATGCTTAATGCAGACTAAAATCAAACCCTTGAACAAAAAGTGAGTCATTTATCTTACACAACTGTAGAAGGGTCCATTTCCCCCGTCACCTCAAGGCCGTAGAAAAGCTGCATGTCACTGATGGCCTTTGAGAGGATCTGGGCAGACTGCATGGTGGACATCTGTCTGCTGGCCTGAGAGAGGTAGCCATACTGACGAAGCCACGTCTGAGAGGACAAAATCTACAGTCAGCAGTGCCTCACAGGTCTAGATGCTGTGCATACATGCATAGTGATCTGAAAACAAGCTGCTGTCTAATAAAAAGGAACGCATGTGAGGAGCTAAGGAAAAGGAGAGGTGATAAAGGCCAGATGTCTTCCATTAACCCCGGGCAAGCAGCTCTCATTCCTGGGCCTTCTGTGCTCAGACAGGCAAAAAAAAGCTGCCCTATATCAATTTGACAAATATCAAACAATTTATCAGAAGGCACAGTTGTGAAGAAATTTGTCTGACTGCTGAGTTGCTTTTTTCATGGACCAAATAAATTCAGGCATGTGAAGCCACGTAGCTGTAAAAGATCTGATCATTCTCCACAGGGGAGCTAAAAAACATAACGGACAAATAGAATAGTAAACATGTATGCTACAAGCATTAAAACATACATATACAAATTATCTAAACTCTGGAATTTTACCTGTAATATGCAGAGAGAGTATTATGATGCATGTTGTGGTGTGCCAAATGAATAGTTAGTGTAAATTTAGATATGAGTGAAACCATAAAAAGATCTTTTGCATTAATTATGTTTTGGTGCATGGTCCAACAGTCTTTTTTATTTTAGGCCCAATGCATTATAACTACCACCAATACAAATTCCCAAGTGGAAACAAACTATAACCTGCATAAAACTAATGTGACAGAATTTAAAAAAAAAAAAATGCATTCAAGCAATGTCCCTTCAAAAGGAGTATGGTTTTATTTACTGTACAACAGTACTTATGCATGTTATACAAAATGTTACTCATCTCAATTTAGCATGATTTTCTTTTTCCTTTAGGTCTGCTCTGCATTGTTTGTAAATAACGTAGACTTTAGTGTCTGATGTGAAAGATGAAGCCTTACCTCTGCATTAAATTCTTGTTCTTCTGGGACTTGTCCTTCTGCGCAGGAGAGAGCCAGGGTCAACAATGATGTGATTACGATGCGTGTGCAGGGAAGCTGAGATGCCATCTTCTGGAAGATCTGCTCAATTCTCAAAAGCTTGAAAAACCACGCACTTGAGAGGTAAAACTATGCCAGGACTAAAGAGCGGGGGGTCCGGGCACAGCTTTGAGGGCTCCGTTTGGCGTCACAAACTTCAAAACGAATGCCTCATTGTTGGAAATAGAATCTCAATTGAATTACAGAATTGAGCCTTGGAAAAAAAAACACAAATAGTAAAGCCCCTTGCAGACTACACGTGTTCGTTAGACATGCTGTTCTTAATACTACTTTTCAGCTCAAATAGCGCGAACAACTACTCTTACGGCTGTTTAGAGATCCACAGTGACAGCGGAGGATCACGGCCCCGCGTCACGAGCGCAGTGAAAGGCGCAACAAGTCTCCGCCGTAAACGGTATCTGGTCTCCACTGAGGTCAAACCCGAGCGGCTGCGGCGCGTGGAAAGGTCAATCTCCAAATTCTTTAGGACATGCTGCAGTCTTCCTTTGGCGCAGGACACTGAGGCGGTTTATCCAAAAAGTGCGCAGATTGTAAAGGCCATGGGCAGCAGCGTGAAGTCTTGATTTCCAAAGTGAATCCTGAATCCCACCTCCTCAAGAAAAGACAACGAAGGAAAATAGTGTGTTTGGAATGGAGAACGCGCCATCTGCCGGCGTGATTAAGAACTACAGTTAATATCTTGCAGAAAATTAGAGCAGTTAATAAAAGTAAAAAGTCCAGTTTTCATCTTTGTCATAATATGTTTATTCACATAGCCATTGTCAGAGCTTGAGTGCTTGAGACGCCCTACGGTGGCCCGCCTTTGCCACTGTGATGAGAAGGACAAGAAAAAAGCCCACAATCCAAACACCAGCTACAGGCAGCACCACAGATGTCACAATGTCTGAAACGCAAAGACAACTGGCATCAATGCACAGCCAAATACACACATGAACCATGATGATGTTGTCGACTCACTGGACTGAGATTTTTCTGACATGTCCAGCTTGATTGGTCCATACGACAGAAGGCCATGAGTGCGATCTGCCATGACAGCTTCTCTTTTACGAATATAGTTGCAGTTCTACAAAAAACAAGCAATATATTGACATTGTCGCCACAGAATATTGTACATATCACAAACAAGTACACACGAGGCACTTCATAGGCTTACTGGTATGCAGGCCCTGTGATCCTCTGGCTCACAGATCTGAACAGCACAGTGCAGATACATATCATAGGGATTGTCAGTGAAGCGGAACATTTCAAAACTGTAGCGAACAGCGGAGCCTTCACCGTTCCTAAAATCTGTGTTGCTCTTGTTAAGAAAAGTAACTGTGTCGTCTTCAACGCATCTACAGAAAACAAAAAGGCGGACTTTGAGTAGAAGCAATTAATGGAGGAAAAAGGTTTATTTAGGCTGTGGACATGAGGAGTTTTCTGACCCGTTCAGAAGGAGCGTATGAACATATCCATCTGTGGAGTTGGGCTGTGGACTCTGTGTGGCCCAACACTCATTAACCCGAAGTAGAAAGAATTCCGCCGGTTCAGTCACCATCACCTCCACGTACACCTAATTAGTTTTCACAGAAAGTTGTGTGAGAGTAAAACAGGTGCTTAGCCAGAAACGTATCCAAGAGCCAGTCACCTTATCGCCAAGTTCAATGGTAGGGGCGTGGCTGTAGGCCTTACTGTAAGAGTGGTCCGTATACAGCATCATCTGGATTGTGGCATCAAGTTCATCTACTCGCACAACAGTCTCACTAAAGAGGGGATTAAAGAAACGCAGCCTACGAAACTTGCTTGAAAGTGGTTAAAAATGTATATATATATTAAAAAAAAAAACGGTGCACTCTGTAACTTTGCTCGGTGTTGCTGCCGTGCCTGGAATGTTCCACAATATGGCACTAGACGCATCTTGCCTTACCTGGAAAGATATTCTTCGTCAAGGAGATATTAAGTTCAAATTGTGGAACAGTCTAGGCAAAGCAATAACATGTTCATAGTAGATTGGGAGTTACATAGGAAAATGGGCAATATTGCAATTGTCATTAGCAGTAGCAAATTAAAACTATTAAAAATTACCTCAAAGCGTAATCTCTCAAACTAGAGTATAAAGTGATATTTCTGCCCTTTTGTGATTCATTTTAAATTGTCCATTCAAGTTTTGTGTGACGCTTGAACCTCAACCCTTACATTTACAGGCACATTAGACGTTGTCACACAGAACAGTACCAAGAACGAAGTCCCTATTTAGTCAGAAGAACCACCCAGTTCCCCTTGCTCGCGTTCACACTGCAAAATGGCTGAAAGTTTGTCTAAGCGGCTTTTTATTTAAGTGGAGTTGGTAAAACAAAAGTCTTGCCTTTTTCTTCCTACTCATTTTGAGAACTGTAAACCTGCACAAAATGCTCAAAACAAACAATGAAAACAACAAGACAACCCAGGTCCTCACTATTATTCTAAATTTTAGTTACTACTTACTAATTAAGAATGTCATTTTTGGAGCTACTGTGTCCAAGTAATTTCTCTTGAAAAATAAAACATATAAATTCCCAATAAAAGAAAACTTGTGTCACCAAAAGGTTCCTGCTCTGACTGGTACCTGCCCCTGAGAAGATAAAAAATTGCCTAAAGTGCAGTTCCTAGTTCCTAATCTGTGCGAATGCGCATCAAATAAGAACTGTCACCAAAAAAGAAAAGTCCTAGAAAGTAAAAAACCTTCCCAAAATGCATCAAACCTATATTAGCACATTCCTGATGCATTGTTATAATATGCGTCTGAATATTATCGAGATAATGCTAAATTATTATCTTTTGTCAATACTGCGCAGGTCGACTCGATGGCAGACACTCCACAAGAAAAGTTAAACAGTGCACCCTTTAATATGAAGTAAAACGATAAAATCACCTGGAAAAGGGGAGGATGGGGTATTTCAGGCTGACCGTTCTGATGTATGGAAAGACACATTTGAAGTCAAGTTTGACAGCAGATTCTCTGATGATGTTGCCAGTAATCCGTGGGTTCGACATTAAACTTAATGAATAGGCAATATGAGTGATGTTTTTCTGTTAAAAGTAAGCACAGGTGATGGCAGATCTTTTCAAAACTGCATGATAATGTTACAGCTGAATGCATTTGATTTTACCTCTAGCGGTTTTCCTCCACACAATAAGTATTTGTCTTTAGATACTTTGGCTATGTAATATGTCACACCGTTGATCACCTCCTTCTGGGCACGACATGACTTATTGGGCAAATGTAAAGAGTCTAGGGGAACTTTGAGGTACCTGAAGTAACTTTCTAAAGCTCTGATACTGATGGAGTCTCTTTCACAGTTGACTTGAATATGTGCACCTAAAATAAAAAAAAAAAAAGGGTGTTAGATAAGAGCATTTATGCCTACAGGCTCAAAAGAGTGAAGATGCTCTTTAAAAAGGCCTACTGGAAACTACAAAGTAAACTATACCACTGAACTGTTGACATTAAAATGCCTTCATTCAGAGAGAAAAAATAAATAAATAAATAGTGATTTACTTTGGTCACAGCGGTCGCCATAATAACCCTGGACACACTTGCAGCTCCTTTGGTCTTGGGAGACAGTGCATGTATCGTTGTTTGTACAATGGCGCTGGCTGCAGAGGCCTGTTTGAAAACGAGCACAGGCCACATTCAAACTTGAATAACTCACTCACACCAGACCAGGGCAGACGTGTCTTCACTCACCCTTAACACAATGTCTGAACTCGAGTCCAATGAGAGCCACAAGGACTACGCCCAGCTGATAGAAAATGAATAGTTTGTTTGGTTTGTAATGCCATGAGCTGTTTTTCGTTTGTTTGTTTATTTTTTTTTTAGTTCCGATTCAATTTGGAATCCAAGGCCTGTTCTGTAGCCTGCTTACCTTCAAACCCGTGTAGATCATTGTTGTTTTTCCCGATGTTTTCCCCGAAGTCTTTCAATTATGACAGGGCACTCTCCGCTGACGCCATTGTCTGTCACGTGCTGCTCCAATTAAGCGCACCTGGGCTCTGCTTTTGTCACTACACCATGGATCTATTATAATAACTGCACCGCCAATGTTTTCAATGTTTCAAGAGTTCATCAATTTAAGTGAAAATCCAGATTTTTTTTAATGTTAAATATCGGAAAGAGAAAAACTACACGCACACAAAAGCTGCTCATCTTATTTAACAAAGACTGGGTTAGAGACAAACAGGACTGGGATGTAGTTTATGTTGCTATAAATGTTTGCTGGTAGGAAACAACAGTGTCTAATGGGAGTAAGAACTGGGACAATGCACTTGTTCAGCTGCCAACTGGTCATGACCACAGGCTACACACAGACCCTTCTGTTTCAGAAAGCCATCTGTTTATAAAGGATACATCACAATAGGTTTCTCATCAGTGAAACCATGGCTTAAATCCCTGTTGTTTGAGACCAGCTTTGAATGACTTTGGGAATTAAAAGTTTATTCTGAGGGGTTGGTACATTCACATTAGCCAATGTCTCACACATATTTCAAAAAGTAACATTTATCAAAATTTTAATTAGCCTAATGGTAAGTTGACAACATTGTTTTATAACAGACATGTTTAAAGTTGGTTGTGCATGACTGAAGAAGGAAAAAAAAGCTTTAACATGTCACAGTAATTTTTTCTTTGATTTCCTTCCCCCTCCCTGCATCTTCTTGATCTCGCTGCACCCCTCAGTGGTGGAGTGCAACCCTGGTGTTGTGAAATAGCCGGGTTATAGGCGGTGTCTGCGCTCATGTTTAACGGCCTGATTCACAACACCAGCCTGCAGCACACCCCACACCAAATTCACTTGATACATGCTGTCTTCAGATGTCACAAGTCAAGATATCAATCCTAATGTACAGTAAGTCTCCAACACAAAGGGTACACACGTACACCACACACACACACACACACACACACTCTAACACACAACCTTCCACTGCCCATGGCCTTAAGCAAACTCCACATGCCAGTACAGTATATGGAGCAGCCAACACAGAATGAGCCTCCATCTGTCTTCTTCAGGCAAGGCTCAAGGACGAACAGTGGACTACAAACTCCAAGAAAGGCTGGTTGGACATGGGCATGTCCTTAAATGCTTTCTTCAAATAATCATCAAAATTTTAAATATAAAACCAAGTTGTAATACATGATCTGGGCCAAAAAAAACCACTAAACTAATAGAAAGTAGATATCTTACATTAAATGTTTTAGTTAGAAGTCAATACTTCCCAGGCCTTTTCCCCAGAGGACTGCCATTCTGTTAAAATACAATACAACTATCCAGTATTCTTTATTTGGAATGGTTTGTTCATGAGATCTAATAATAGGATTCTGTTGACCCATATTTTCTGCAAAGCACCTCTAAGTCATCCATTAAAATATATCAACGGCATCTCATGTCTATAATAAGACCAAATTAAAACATCACACCATAAATAGCACATAAATATGGACGTACCATGTTTTTGCAACAAAAATAAACAAATAATAAAAACCAAAACATGAAAATTGACAACAGAAACAGAAATTTCTTTTATTCCAAATGATGCAAACTGAATTGGACAATAAGAAAAGATGGGGTGGACAATAGTGAATTCAAAACAGCTATAAAATGCTTTTTTTTTGTTGCTTTTTTTAAAAAAAAACACATTAATTATTCTTTGTGTTTTGTCTCAGTTCATGAGTAATTCCATCTGCACCAGCCTTGCATTTGTGTCCCCTGCCATGTTGTAAGGAATCATCCCAGCAAAGGTGATCAACGCCCTGGCCTGGTTCCGTAGTTGCTGTTAAAGAAGTCAAGTCTACTAAGTACATGCAAGCATTACTTCATATTTTTAAACAATTAGTTACAACATTTCTTACCACATCTCTATCATCTACAGTCCTCTGCGATCGTCCTGGCGTTCCTGCTGGTGCACCCTTCAGCCGCTTGTATTGGGTAAACAAAATGTTCATAGTGGCCAGCAGCACCTCAGACAAGTTGTGGCGCACCTGACAAAAACAGTCAAACGTGAAAGCGATTACTTAGCGTTTGAATGTCAAAATGTTATGATGATGTTGTATTACCTCATCACTAAAGTTTCCGAAGGCCGCCACTCTCTCCTCCACACTGTCCTGACTGAGAGGAAGAAGCTTTAAACGCTCCATCACCTAAAAATAACAGATTTTACCATTAGTTTTTACACTTATATTTGTGCTAATTCATAACAACGTACTGACGCTCTTCGCAAACATACATCGTACGCTCGGTCAATGTGTCCTGAGTGATACTCGTCAAAAAATGTCATCAAGTCCAGAAGCAGATAGAAAGTATTGTCCACAGACTTCTCCCCTGACACCCCCTGAGAACGATACCTGAGAAAGGAAAAAGAGAGCACATTATAAACCTCTTCAAAACACTTCAACTGCTTTTAACACTTGTCATTTTGTAACCTCTCAGCAATGGCCACAGCTGTGTTTTTGAGCCTCTCCTTGTTGGACTGAGGAGCGCTGACCTGTGCAATCACTGGACTCAACAGCCTGTTCATGAGCTCCAACACCTTATCTGCATTCTACACAGACAACGGGACAATGTGCAATCTTCAATATCAAAACCCTACAAGCACTACTTTATCACAATATAACTTACTCTGGCCAGCTCATAGAGTTTGACTGCCTCCTCAAACAAGCCCTTGTTCTCTGCCTCAAGGGCCACTTTACAGATGATGGCTCTTGTATCTCCGGCAAACTTATCTATGACTCCGGGCTGGAAAAGGAAGATGAGAGAAAACGCTAGAGTTTCAGTAGCACAATGCATTTAACCAAAACATTTCAGAGTGCACAATGATGCAAGGAGTAAGGGCAACGAAGTAGAGCTTAAAATGGTTTATAACAAAGACGCATAACAGCTGAAAAGTGTTGTGTTTTACAAGCGCGAGATAAAGACCTACCTTCCTGCTGCCATCCTTCTCAAACCTCCCCAGCAGCATGTCAAACTGGAACAGACAAAGTCACGTAATGCAATACTGTTTTAAATGCAAATATAAAGCAGAATTGCAATAAATCAAACCTTAATGGCTAAAGTTTTATCAGTTGCCCTTGTATAATAGTATCACTCACCTCACGGCTCTCAATAACAAGTTCGCTAACGCAACGCATAAACATGTTTTCTCCTTGGCTGTCCTTCTCGTTGCTGGTCAAACGCATAATAGAGACATCAGAACGGACAGGCATTTTCTTTACAGTCACACAAAATAGCATCATTATCTTACCGCAAGAAATAAAAGTACTGGAGGGCTTCCCGTGGGTCAGTGGACTCAAACTTGCGAGTGTAAAGCATGAGCAGGCGGACAAAGTTGAGTCGGCGGACCATGGGGGGATCTCCAGGTTCCTGACTCACTGTAAAGGAGGATGGACATTTTTTATTTTTTATTTTTTTAAACCGGTTAATGTTAAATACAAATTTTGCATGTAACTGTGAATGAGGATTGTGCACTTACAGAGCTGAGCACTTTGGCCAGATGCTTTTAACAGCAGTCGTAGCTCATAAAGAACCAGAGCCACATGGACGGCGTGGCTGCGGAGCCTCTCAACGCGAAACAAGAACACCACAGCTGCTTCAAACTGAGCAGTCAGGAACAACACCTGGAAATACAGGAAGGGCTGCTGGCTCGCCGAGAAATGAGACTCTCCTGTGGAGCCAAACAAGACAGAAATGTGAATAATACAACACTAAAAAGGCATAATTTAAAGCAGCACTTTTCAGGTGGAGGGTCTGCTTTAGCCGGACATGTCCAACAGTGCGCATTAAATTAATCTACAAATGGAAACAAGCAAATGACGTCATCAGGTCATGTTACAGGTCAGATCTGTGGAGAGGAGATCTAGTTTACTGTAAGAATTAGTGCATTTTTTAGCAATAACCTGTACTGAATAAATGCATGATGGGTTTAATGCTACACTGTGGACCATTTCAGGCAAAGAAATAACCTATAACGCCACAGCAGAAAAATTATAGTTCATCTTTAATGCAATCAAACAAGAAATGTAACATTTGTCTGTTCATTAGTGACACTGAAACCTTAACAGCAGTAAAAACTTTTTTGTTTCTATAGCAACCATCAGTGTGTAAAAAGGAAAAAAAGAAATTGTAGTGCAGGTACTTAGTCATCAACTTTACTTTTTTAATTATATTTCTTAATCCTCTTGCTAAAAAGTGTGAGGAATAGAGCAGGGTGGACCATGTCAGCCATTTTAGAGGCTTATCTCAAACTCACAGCCCTTTAGTTCAAAAAGCGGGAGTGTACGGGAAAAGAGAGGGAGAGAGTGATGAGGAGAAAGGATGGAGGAGGAGAGATAAGAGTGTGGGAGTATGTAGGCTGCAGCCGCATGCAAACAAGAAATCAGGAAGGACAAATCTACAGAATGTCAAGTTGAAATGGGCAGAAAATACAGGGTGAAGGAGGAGGAATTCAAAGATCAGGTACAAAGAGAAAAGAGGAACAGAGATGTACCAGTGACAAGGACACAGGAAACTAGACCAGTTGGCAAAGACTGATGGTATGTGAGAGAACTGAAGAGAGGCTCCGGGCTTTGTGTCCTGCTGTGAGGCAAGATGGAGGACAACAAGAAGCAGAGAGGGAGCGGGGCAGCCGAGAGTCAGAGAACGCCGCTGCTGCCGGCTGTGCATCAAACAGAGCAGAGTGAGAGGCGGAACGGACGAACACGAGCACACAAGAGTGCAGTCTTATCTGGACAGAGCAGGAACGGGCCAATAGAGCAGGCAACGCCCAGGGGAAAGAGCTGTGCAGTCTAAATCTGTGCTACACAAGGCCCTCACGCTCCCCGTTTTCACAAGCCAAGGTCGTGTGAAATGTTTAGCCTTCAACGTTGAATATCTATAAAACGTGAGCATTTACTTGTACCAAAAATAATTACAGGCGCACTATGTCATTTTTATTTATTTTTTTCAATTAAAACACCTGTAATTTAATGAAACGAAAGATAGATGGCAGACAGAGGCAGTTTAATGCCATACTGTGGAACATTCCAAGCAAAGCATTAAAATATCCATGAGATGAGCAAAAATCAGAAACGTTACATAGTGCACATTTAATTACAGAAAAACTCAAATGTTTTACCGTAGTCTTCAAGAAGCTGTTTTTGCAACTGTGGGAGAGTGAGTCGGTCCTGTGGAGAGCTGCTGTCATCATCTAAACACACTTGGTTCAACTGTTGGGAGACCAGAGCAGCATGTAAGTAAGTAAAGACTCCAAGCTTAGCTCTTTAGAAAATTACAACAACTCACTAAGCATAATAAAAACTACCACTATAAAACTGCAGGTTTATCTTTAAATAGTGATCACTTGAGGCGCACCTTAAGCCAGAGATAGTCTTCGGTCTTGTCTGCCACCTCCCCATGATTGTCACTGATATCAC
Source organism: Chaenogobius annularis (assembly GCA_015082035.1). Lineage (NCBI taxonomy): Eukaryota > Metazoa > Chordata > Actinopteri > Gobiiformes > Gobiidae > Chaenogobius > Chaenogobius annularis. Next base: position 212,809 of record BJKM01000398.1, read on the forward strand.
ATTTACCAACCAGGCAGTAAACAGCTCTTTTGTATGGATCGGCACAGTTCCTCAGTACTCTGCGGTAGTGAAGGCGAAGTTTGTTTTCTGATGTTGGTGAAAGCCTAAAAGACAAGTACGAGGAAACAATTAAAAGACATTTAACACAACCAAAAAAAACAAAACAGACTGACACCAACAAACCAGTTGAAGGCAATACTGATACATTGATAAGGCGAGTCAATTTGTTAATGTTTTTAAATCTGATGGGTTATAGTTTGCCTATTTAATATTTAGATTTGACAAGGAAGAAAAAGTAGACCCTTATACCGCTTCTCAGGGCTGTGCATGTACTCCTGAAACCAGGTCTTGAAATCTCCAAGCTGATGCTGCACTCTGTTCACCACCTGCAGCGCCGCGTTCAAGTCTCCACAACGTAAACAGTAGTAAATGACGGCCCACACAGGATGGCCTTCGATCTCACCATCCTGTAAAGTGTAGTATGGTTAATCTGTTTTGGGGTTTTTTGCCACATAAACTATCAGTCCTTTTGTGTTTACCTGCATCCCGGGCAGCGGTCCCGGTAGTTTGATGTTGAGAAAACTGCGGACAAGCTGGTATGTTCCTGGCACTCCTCCCAGTTGGGCTTGATGAAGGTTTCCATACACAGTCACCATCGTGTAGTTTTTGTAGCTACAAATGAAAAGGAAAACATTCAGACATAAAACAAGCACAGACAACATTTAATGCTCCCAGTAAATATGATATACAAATACAAAAAATGCCAACTACCTGCTTTCCAAAAAACTGAGTGCCTTTGTGACAAAAGCAGACTGCATTTCTACTGAAGTACGGCTTTTAAGAGTATCTTTGGCCGGAACAAGCAACACATCAGTCATCTGCTTCACCATGGACCAGAGGTCTGATACATTCTGACAAAAACAAATCAAATTAAATATGATCTTAATATGGATGAAGTCATGTATTATTACAATGTAGATACAATGTGTCGAAAGCACTAACAAAAAGCTTACCTTGTCGTCAAGACTTTCTGCAACTGCAGCACACAGGTCACCCAGATTTGGCTGTATGTGGCCATTCACTATCTTCTCATTGAAAATGTAGATCTGTAAAAGGGTAATAAAACCATAATGCACTATCCTAACCTCAACATCACGATATACATCTATGCCCATCGAGTAAAATGGTTCACAACCAAAAATATTATAAAAAGTGTCAAAACGTTCCAAAGATCATCAAAGAAAATGACAAAAACTAAACAAATGACACCACAAGCGATGTGGCGGCACATGGTCAGAAGCTTCAGAAACAAAGACAAAGTTCAGACAGGATGATGAGGGTGGAGACAATGCCACACAGAGAGAAAATACCCCATGTGCCCCTGTTTGTTCCAACCAATCAATACGTTTGATTTGTCACGTCCCGCTTCACTGTGTGACCCCATTAAAGCTCCATAATGGGAACAGAAACGATGACGAGAGGCACAAACACAACTAAATTAAAATCTAGTGGGTTTTGTATTTGATAAAATGTTCAACTTAATAATAGATGTATATTTTTCCTTAAGTTACCTGTCGTCCATAAGCCACTTCCGTACTGTCCAGGGCACTTCTTCCAGGGGCGGAAACTTCGCTCACAAAGCTGGGCTGTCAGAGATGGTAAAACAATGAAGACAACATCAATTATCTGCTTAACAGAAGAACATTGTCCCAGAAATCACATGCAAAAGGCTTTATTCACAATCTCAATATCGGCACAACCGAAGACAATTAAGATTTGGAGAGGATTCAAAGATAACCTTGCCATATCAAAGATTAAACATTCAGAAAAAGACAAAAATATCCCACGTAAGCTATTATAGCCACAAAAGCTAATAGCTTTATAAATGGGACAGCTTTGTTGAAAGACAATGCAAAACCCATAAAATAATGTAGTACTAGAGTATAATGTAATATTGTTCATTTATTTAAATCATGACATGTAGGGCGAATTCTGAGCCCATGTGTATGTTTCTATGACGTACAGTAACATGAAAAAAGACACAACACAAGTGTCATTATTTTTTCTTTCGTAGATTTTCTGGCCAAAGACGTTATTGGATGGGACAACTGCAGTATTAAAGAGGGTAGAGACATTCGGCAAATAAAAACTCCTGGCCGGGAGGCGAACCCACGACGCAGAGGCAATAACGCACCAAATTAATATATTTTCTTTTTGGACAGAAAATGACAGGTATGAGATGTGGTGTGTACCTCCACATCTTGAGTGAAGTCCAGTGCATCTTCCCCTTCCCCGAGGAGTGTATTTAGAACCCTCTGCTTGACCTGCTCCCACTGCACAAGCATGGACTCCCGGTGGTACTCCTCCGCCAACAGAAATGTCTGCAATTCATAGAGGTCACAAAAGATTCTCATTTACGCTTTACATTGCGACAGCCTGACGAGCTTCAACTTTGTGCTTGAATGCAGGAAGGTCTGGGATCAGGTGCACAGCAAATAATAAAAAATTTGAAAAAAAACATTTATTCTGTCAGCAGATAAAGGTTTAAAGAGTGAAAACTTCAAACTTTTGTCCAGTTGACAGAATTCTATTTTCTCTTGCGATGGAGCCTACCCTGAGCGAAACAAACATATCTCAAGATGTTTACAATCAGTAAAGACATTTCCTCTTTAATTTTATTGTATGATTCTGAATGATTAACAGTGTTTCTGTAGATGCTTTGACAAAAAATGACGCATTCCCTGATTATTAAGTCTTTGTAAAATGAAGGAAAAGTGTGTATAGGTTGTTTTTGCCGGGCCAGGCTATAATTTAGGCATAGAACGCTCCATTTTAACACATTTATACAAATCCACAAGGGCACCTGTGAGTCTAATTTAACCCTCCACAGAGACTGAAAATAATGGGATCATGAGATAATTAACACCCAGCTCAGGGAGTTCAAATCTAGATTGAAAGTACTTTTACTGGGTTAATTTTGTCACACACGTCTCTGCACCTTCACTGTGCATAGATAATGATAAATGTATGTTATCCTACTCTTGAAATGAGAAATGGACATAATCTATGTAATGCAAAGGCTAACATACATTTAATCAGCAACCAATAATTAAACAAGTACATAATAAAACAATTGTATACAATATATAAAATATATACAGTCTAGCGCCACGATCAGGGGTGGTTCCTTCTTCCTCGGGGAACAGCAGCTAATTAACCACGAGTCCCATTAGATCAGCGCATTAGGGAAGCCATTTTAAAAGCATTCCCTAAAGAACCATTTGCTAGAACTTGAGTTTTAATGTTGTTTTGGAGAGTACGTTCAGTTTCAACAATTCATTGTTTTCCACTATTACAAAAGATAAATGTTTCAATACATTTTATAATTCATATCCACAACAAAACACTGCATTATAAGCCATAGGTCAAGGCTAATACAGACCCTGCGACGGGACTCCTCGATGGCCGACAGTAGAGCATTGTCCCTTTCATTCTTTAAGAAACCCTGTAAAGAAAAACCAAAAACGTAAAACAATATTTGTAATATCCGTTGAAAAAGAGATGATGCAGCTCAAAAGGCAATACAAAATAAATATCGGCAAAGTCAAAACACTCTGCACGAGCTACTGTTTCAGAAATACAATTGTACGAACACAGCATAATGGACTTACATCTGCATTTTCAAAATGTATGCCTTAGTTCAGTGATTACCAAAGTGGGGTTTGGGACCCCCCTGGGGTCACAAAGCATGAGCTGGGGGTTGCGAGATGATTTCATAGTGTCATTTTAAAATGATTACACTGTATTATATCATTTTTTTCAATTGAAAACAGTGTGTTTTAGGGAAATTGGGTCAGATAACATACTAAACTACTAAAATACATACAAATAAACCCTATTTAAAATATTTACAACTTGAAATTATTAGCCATTTAAATTTTACTGTGGGGGTCCCGAGTTGGTTGCATTTTTGGGGTCCCAGCCTGAAAAGTTTGGGAACCCCCGTCATATTTGAAAAATACAGTTTAGAAGGTTAGACATACAGCTACAAACAGCTAAAGATATGAATAGTAGTAATAGTTAAGAAATATACTATCAACATATTTATTGAATGATTTATTATAAATGATATCAAATGATTTTATTCCCTGAACCCACCACGTGTCTCGAATTTGTTTCTCGTCCCGCTCCCCATTAAAAAAAATTGCATTTGAGTGTCAAATACAGCATCTCGCTGGTAAGGCTGCAACTAACAATTATTTTAGTCGACTAGTCAGAATTATTTATTAAAATGTTCTCTATTGAACATTTAGATTTTCTAGGTTGAAAAATGCTGACAGAAGAAGGCTTCTAGAAAGAGAATGATTACGAATAAACTATTATTATTATTATTATCATTATTATTACTACTACTTTTATCATCATAATTGATGAAATTCAGAAATTGACGTGAGTTTGTATAGTCTAGATAACAAAAACATGTATGATTATTTTAATAGTCGACTAGTTACAAATAATTGCTGCTGCCCTACAAGCTAGTATTTTGTGATAGATTTGACTGCGATCATAATTTGAAAAAAAAAAAAAAATGCTATGAAAACCAGACCCATAATACAGAAATCATACAGAAACAACATCTGGAAACACTATCTGCCTTTAGTATTCTTTTTTTCCAAATAAAAAGGTCATTTGAACCATCGACAAAGGCTGAAAACAAAATACACAGCGAAAGAAGAACGCATGTTAAAATGCTCATAAAACTCATTCTTGCTGCAGTTTGCCTCTTTCCACCAGTCAAGCTCAGATAAATGCAAAACAATAATCACATATGAGCATCATTATTAGACCAAATATGAACAATGAACAGCCGAATGAACAAAAACAGGAACAAAAAAACATACCGACGGCAAAATTTGTAAGAAAAATGAAATGGGTTACTGAAAGCGGCTTGGCTTCACAGAACGAAGGAGGAATTATGTCCTTATTTGCCTTGACACAATGAACTGAGTGTGTGTGTGTGTGTGTGTGTGTGAGAGAAACAGCAACCCCACCCTTTACAACGTCACTAACTGTACACAAAATATAATTTAAGCTCTGTCACACATGATTCCCCTGTTTATTTCAAATAAATCCCTCTGCTTTACTATTTTTTTATTCATTCCATTCAATGGCACTCATCAAAAGCAGACCAAAAAAACCCGTCATCATGAAAATATAGAAACACATGTCCCAATGGGACGTGTGCATGAGGAAGCAAATAATACTCACATTGGAGCGGCCAGCCTCCAGGCCGGAAGACAAAAAGTCAGGATGTGACATGAAACAAAATTGCAGTTTTTCATTTTATTGTCTATACTGAAGTATTTAGAAAACATGAAAGACCCTGGTGGCTTTCCATCGCTGTGCGCGCAGCAATGGATCTCCCATGTTCGGTGGAAGAGGCATCCTAATCCACTTTCAGCATTTCCCTACTCAAAAGTGCACGTGTGAGTCTTGTTCACACACCGGAGAACTGAGTAAAAGTGCCACATCAAGAGTCTCCGGAGGTGGTTTTATTGTCGGAGGATTATACCAACTGAGCAGCCAGACACAGGGGGGATCCGTGAGAAAGAACCATGATTCATATAGATGATCAGTTCCCACAATCAGGTGATTCCCCTCTTCCCCAGACTTCATGCTGCACCTCTCCCTCCTTCACTTAATCGCAGCATCTCTGACAACCCACTGCCTCCTCCCTCCTTCGTTCCCACTCACTTTCCTCCCTTTTTATCCATCCGTGCATCCTTTTCTCTCCTCCCTCCCTCAGCTCAATGCAATTATAGTAATGGATTTTTCAACCCTCAGTTGATGGCTTCCGACATCCTGTCTCGAAATGAGGCTAATCATGCTCTTAAGGGTCATGTTTAGTTAATGAGGGGTTTTAGAGGCACATAAGGGAGGGCCATCCTATAGGCTCACTCCCTGCCACGCTCTAAGCAGGGCTCATATACATGCCATTAAATAAGCTAAATTTTAAAACACGCAGAATCCATTCCTAAAGTGTCATATAATATATAGACGCAAGTGTGCAGCTACTACAGCGTGTAATCCATCACAGCAGACACGCATGGAAGAGCAAGCCACGTGCAGACAGCTCTACGCTACAGTCAGTCATTCATGAGGAAGAACATGGAGGAAAAAAACTGTCAGCAATCGTTACACTCACATACTGTAGACATGGTCAGGGTTATATGTTCACCATCCTCACAAACGCAGTGTGTCTAGCCAAGCAGATGCTCTGGGCTTAGCCTATTGCATCTGCTGAATGCATGCAATTAACACTGAAGGATAAATACACAGTTGGAGAATACAAACAGAATGCATACGATAGTGAGTTAACACAAAACGAACAGCTCAATCGCGAGAGGAGTCAGATGGGAGAGTGAAAAGTGAGACAAGGACGGTCAGATCAAACCAAAGCCAGTCGCCATTTTTTGAAAGCTCTTCTTTCATTTTTCGCACAACCGTATTGTTATGTGATCTCTGCCTACCCACGTTGTTGTTTTGGTATGTTCTAGAACAAAACCTTACTTTGGTTATGTAAATTAGTAAAAACACACAAATACCACAATCTCCCTACAGCTCAACCACAGACATAAACAAAACACTGAAATTACAAAGTGTATCAGAAAGACAACATATTTGATTTTAATATTTTACTGTATATTTAAATGACAAGCCTTTCTAGCATTTTATGGGTTGTTTATATGGACACCTTGATCTGCTGCTGATGCCCCGCCCCATCTCATGACCCTCCTTAGATGATGCTTCTCTGCCTGGATGAACTCTCCCTGTAATAGATGAGCCGCCCACTATCACTCTTTTCCCTACGGTAACAATAAAGTGCACTTTAACTTAACTCTTGAGTGTTTCTCACTCCACAACCTCCATCTGCAAATGGAAGCGTGTCAGTCCTGGACCATCTGCAGCCTGTCCGTCTGTGGGAGTATGATCTCTTATTCACTGTGGTTCTCCTCAAGGTTTGTACTTTTTCCCACTGGCTTTTCATAGTTTTTCCTCGTCAAGGATGATGGTCAAGGGAAGGGGATATGTGGTACAGTTATCCATTTGTTTAATTCCTGTGAACTTTGTTAATCTGCTAATTGCTGTTTCATTGGACTTGTATTTGTGCTCTGACTTTGTTAAATCGACAATTCTGGAAGGCCCATCGAGGCAACTGCTGTTGTGATTTTGGGCGCAACAAAAAATCTCAGCAGGACAAATTTGACTTACATTTCAGTGAAACTGTTGAATTCTTTACAACATTTACAATTAGAAGTAATAGTGAAAATCTTTACAGAAGATGTTAAACCTTAAAATGGGCAATAGCATTGTGCTTCAACCACCAAGACCAGGAAGTACAAACCCTTTGAAGCATTCACCCAGCAAGGTTTGCGATCACGTGTCTTGTCCATGGAAATTTGGTATTGTCCATGAACACCCAGACAGGCGTGCACAGGTTGGAGCTGGGATTGAGCCGCTGATCTTCATGTGCTTCCATTTCCTACCAGTTTGTCGATTAAGACATTAAATACATTTACACAAAAATTTATTCCTTTAAATATATTATATATATTCTAGTCATATGACTGGTCTTTTTCTTAACCCTTTGTCAATTGTTCATCAGAAGAATACTTTTCTCATACCTGAATGTCAGTGTCTTTTACTGGTTCCAGAGGTTCAAAGGTCGTAGCAGCACTCAGGGTTTCAAGCCTTTGTGAAATGTGAAATATATCCAACCCTCTGGAACCCAGGAGAATTGATCTGAAATCCAAAAAAGAAACAATAGATTATTTCTTACAATTATATTTTGCTTTTAATCCACTAGAGGGTAAAACAGTCAAGAAAATACGTTGAAATCTGGAGCAGCCTAGAGCCAAATAGCTCAATCTATACTTTGAGGCTAATTTTCCTCTAATGAAATGTCTATACGCTGCTGCTCATAACATGACATTCTTTTGTGTAAAAACAGGATTATCAGTATCTAAAAAACAGTAAGAGACAGTGTAGTGACAATTAGTGCAGTGCCTCCAATCACAGCAAATAAATCTGCAACGTACTTTCTTTAGTCAGATGGAACTAAATTAAAATGAAAATAAAATCTGCACTTTGTACATTTACTTGTTACATTAGTAAGGGTGGGAAATAAATCTATAAATAGATGTCACGATTGTTGTTTTGGAGATATGCAGGATTTGCAGATGATGAGAGTCGAAACTTCTTGTTTTGCTAAAACAGTGTCTAGATGACGCCAACTGAATCTTTTTTCTACAATGGATCCCTCCTGGACGAATGAAGAATTACACCAACTCGTCTGAATATCATTATTTGTTGGCGAGATAATAAAAAACTAAACTCAAGATATTTGTTTTTAGCAATAATCACCCACCTCTAAAGTGTAGGTAGTAATAAAAGAATGATTGGGATAAAAATCCAGATAAAGAATAAACTAAACATAATATTAACAAGGATAAATAATATCAATATATATTTTTTAAATGTATATTGCTATCAATATTTTGTTTTCATTGTTATAGAGGGATATTAAACTAACGACAGCTACATTTCTTGTAATAAACAAACATTGGTGTATTCTTACGCTTTGACATCAGCAGCATCCTGAGACGTGCGTGTCAGTGTGCGTGAGCGCAGTCTCTCTCCAGCCTGCTGAATCTCCTGCAGGTTTCTCTCAACATGAGGCAGCTCCGAGACAGCTTCAGTCTCTGCAGCAAGCTGCTCTGCCTGCTGCAACAGCTCTCCAAAGCCCTCAGCGTCCATTCCTTTGAATGTACAAGTACATTTACAGCAAAGTCCAAAGGTACAGCACAGACAATTTAAAAGATGGCAAAGAAATACAGTTTAAATTCTGGAAAGGTGGAAAAAATTATGTGTGATTTCAATGGAGAAACTGGGATTAACCACAGAATATCACAAAATATAAACAATTATAAGCGATTTGGCAAAAGAAAACCTGTCAGTCACATGTAGAAAGCAATATCAGAACTTATGTGTTCATTAACTATTATAATATAATTATCACACAAAATTGCCAGTTTTAGGTTTTACCGTATAGAAATTTACAGAAATAATGTACCACAATAGTTTTTCGTTTTATCTATAGGTATACAACATTCACACCACATAACATTTTTGAGAAGCTCAATTAGAAAATAGAATAGAATAGAATAGAATAATAGAAACTGTATTAGAAAATCACAATTACATTTCTCTACTGTAAATGTAAGTGTTCTGCTTGTGTTATAGAGTTATATTTGTATTTAACGTTAGCTCTGGTCAGAAATCATTGTAAATACTTTATGGTTTACTTCAAGTTGACTCCATTCAGGAGCATTAAGAGCATCTTACGTCTAATATGGGTATAATAATTTAAATACATGATTAGCAAAATAGTCTCCCAAATATAATAAATGCTGTCAACCACAACCCATGACATCATCGGGAACCTTATAATCCAGGTCAAACTCATGAAAGTTGTTATAAACTTAAGTGTTGACCACAGGTTTGGTTTGTGACAGCTTCATTGCGCGCACTGTCGTCCATCACATTAACTCACCGTTCAAAAGTGATACAAGGCTCGCATTTATAACATGCATGTATGATTTATATAAACAGTTATATCTTTTGATCCAGTTTAGTGTTCTAACTTAACTTTACACCCAAAATCACTAACACGCACATGCTAGCAGGCTAAGGTCCCATGCTTACCGCTCAATCTTCTTTAAAATCGGTGAAATCAGGATAAGAGGACAGATTTGCTATAAACCAGGTGTAAATAGTATCCTGTATTACTTTGAGAAGTGAGAATGATTCAATTAATTGATTTAAAAGACTACGCGAAGCATTTTAACAACAATGTGTTGTTTGCCCCGGTACTTTTGTGCTTATTTATGATTGGACAAAACTCACCACGTGACAGGTAGTTTTCTTCCTCGTCAATGTCATTTGTGCAAACAAAGCAGCTCCATCGTGTGGAGGGGAGGAGGATTTATAAAATTGGGAACATGTATACACAATTACAGCTACACTAAGTCCAGTTTTATATTTCTTCTTCTTCTTCTTTGGTGGTGTTTTATGGCAGTTGGTATCTATAGTGTTACATTACCGCCATTCTTTAGACTTTATTCTTTAGACTTTATTAGAATCAGAATCAGTTTCATTGCCATTGTAAGATGTAAGAGCCTGACCAAAATATCTTTAGGAGTTCAATGATCCGCTGGTCCAGATGTCCAAGGTCCAGCAGAACCCCAGTCCTCGCTCTCCAGGAGACCTTTGCCTTACAGAGATGAGTTTGAGTTTTAAGAAAATTCTTCAAAATAGACCATAGACTGTGCTATATACAGTGTCTACCACGTACATTTTGGGACTCGTTTTGTATTACACATACTTACACTTTAGCCTTTTAATATCAGTGTAGATTCGTGCAGAGTGTAGCGCACAAATTAATCTGAACAATAAGGGAGATCGGGTAATGGTTAAAACACATCTAAGTGCATTAATCAGCTACAGTCATCAAACACTAAATACATGTAGGCCTATAAAGTGAGGAAAATAAGCATTTGAACACCATGCGATTTTGCAAATTCTCCCACTTAGAAATTATCTAGGGGTCTGAACATGTCACATTGTTGATTTTTAAATAATTTATTTGTATGTTAGTGCTGTAAATAAGCATTTGAACACCTGCCAAATCAGCAAGAGTTCTGGCTCAAAGACCTGTTAGTCTGCCTTTAAAAAGTCCATCTCCACTCCACTTACTAATCTAAATTAGTAGCGCCTGTTTGAGCTCATTGGCGGATTCTGTCTCCCACAGAGGAAATGAACATACGATAAAAAATTTCGACCCCTCCATAATTTCTAAGTTGGCAAGTTACAATCAAATGTTTTGTCTTCTACTTACCCACGTGTCTGGGCTAGTTCGCATTAACAGAAATCTCACAAGAGGTGTTCACAAGAATCTGGACAAGCAGAGCAAATTGTACAGACTTTTTTGTATTATTACAGACTACAAAGCATGTAAACTGGAGTTCCTTAACAGTAAAGATAGTGTGTCTTGAACCACTAGCATAGGCTTATTTGTGTGTAGGCTGACAAAATGCTCAAGGAATGACAGAAAGCCTTAGTAAAACAAGGTTGTGGATGTTTAAAAATACATGATAATACTTTTATTATGCAGAACAATGCACCAAATAAACAACTTAGAAGTAATTTCAAATGATATATTTTGGGGGGAAATGATAAAAATTGGCGATACATTTCAGTCCACAAATCTCGGCTGTTTTCAATCATAGACAGTGTATAAGTCTATTTTTCTAATATATCAGTATTGGCAGAGGTCATGGAAAACCCTGTATTGGCCAATCTCTATTTAACAGAGTGGAAAAAAGTCAGTGAACATCTATGGCGTAGAAACCTTAAAGATGTTCCAATGTGACATGTATTAGCAGTGTCCAGCAGTGTACACAAGTTATAGGGCCAGGGTAACGTTTCAAATGTTGATACAAGTCCTTTACGTCCCTCCAGCTCACTTAAACTGGTTATCAATAAGTGTTCCCTTCATCTTCGCCTTCTTGGCCTCCAGCTCAGCCAGCTCCTGTAGCCTTCTTTTACTCATGCCCTTCCTCTCCAGCTGTTTCTCAATGACTTTCGCGTTTTGAGCGTAAGAATCAGCCACTTCTCTGGCCTCGATCTCCTCCTCTTCCTCGTCGATGGTGGAGACCGTGACAGAGCTGAATTTGCCCATGTCTTTGGTTCTCTTGGTCATCATCACTCGCACCTTCTTGGGTGCTTCTGGTTGCTTCTGGCTGTAGACGCTGGTGTTTCCAAAGCCTTGGCCGAACTTCACCACGGCGCCGTCAACAATAAAAGTAGCAGTGGTGTTTTTCTCTTGATGCTGGTAGAAGAGCAGCAGACTGCACTTGCCACATTTCTTCCTAAATTGCCTCTCTATTCCCGCCTCTCTTTTGAGGTAAGCGGTCTCGTCTTGCTCCACGTTGCAGAACTTGTGTGCGTGTTTGGCCGCGTCAATGACTCTGGCTTTATCCTTGGGCCTCATTGGTAATTTCTCGAGTTGGCAGTCCAACACCAGCACCATCTGTCCGCAGAGGCAGTAGTAAACATGCAATGGCTTCTCCCCGTCGTCATATTCCTCACGATCCCTGGTATCGGAGCACACGACACTCCTGGAGACGACTTTTGGCATGATTAAACAAAAAACACTTCAACGTCCAACAATTGATTGCTGATTGCCGATTTTACCCGCAAAAAACCTAAACGCGCTACCATCGGCTAACAAGGAAGTGTCAGGATGAATTTCCGGTGTGCGTCACTCAAAACAATCCGACTAAACTGTCTTCTTTGAATATATTCCTGCAGGCTGTACGCTGGTATAGCGCAATGCTGCCCTCTCCGATTAGTATATTATCTATTTAAAATTCTAGAGTAGAGGTTGGTGGATTGAAGAAAATAACCGCTTTGTCATTGTCTTAAGACAATGGGGGCCAAATGCGGCCCTCTGACCAATTTTTGTTGGCCCTCCAGCCAAGTTTGTCCAAAGAATAGTGTACTTACTGTAAAATTGGAAAAATTCAAGCATTTTGATGTTATACCAAACTAATAATGTTCCAAGTCGTATTAAAAGGTTTGGAGGCTCAAAACTATGCCAAATGCAAAATTTCAAATATTCACTTAATTGTTGGGTTGTCTGTGGCCCTCTGCTCCGTATAAGTTTCAAAATGTGTCCCCCTGGTGAAGAGTTTGGACAGTCTTAAGCGGAAAGACAGTAAGCATATCTTGTATTCAACCTCTGAAGGTAGTCTTTTTTTGCCAATTTAATCACCAGAATACCCGACGAGACAACTGATCAGATTTAAAGTTCCGTAGTGATAAAGTACATTGGACCTTGCAAAACAGACACGACCATTAACGAGTGTTGGGTTTTGGGATAATTAGGACATGTGCTAGGGCATTTAATTAAAATGTACCTTTTGAAATTAAACTGGCGCCCATTAACTTGAATTTCTGGAAACAATTGTTACTTAAAATCAGAACCTTGAATCACTGGGGCAATGACTCTTCCGGGGCAAAGCACTCATCCCATACCAGGTGTTTGCAATTAGACACGTTACATTATATGTTAAACAAAATTTATTAAAGGGTACAAAAACATCTTTACGAAGTAGGTTACAGTTTTATGACACTGCAGACATTAGGGTTACGATTTCATCAAGACAAAACTCAGGGGACGTTATGGTTTGGCAGGGCTTCATTGACAGCAGCTCGTGTCACAAGTCTTCCCTTTGCACACACAGCCAGAGGCGCACTTGCTGCAACCCGCTGGACAGCAAGAACAGCAACCTGCAGATCAGAGCAACGTCAGATTAGAGAGATGGCTGCTTGACATTTCCACAGACGCTGAATAGTCGCACTGTAGCGATGCTTATATGCACAGAGCAAGCTCAAAAGGTTATTGGCTCGCATGATGCACTCGTGTTGCGTGTCCTCAATTTACTCAAATATGGCTGAATTAATTTAAGCTACTTACTCTTCTTGCAGCTAGTGCAGGAGCAGTTCTTGCAAGTGCATGATCCTCCGCAGTTGCAGTTTCCAGCTAAGATAACACAAATGTCAAAATTAGGGAACATTCCTTTTTCTTTTTAAAAAGAGGAGCAGTATTAATGAGATCGAGGAAAAGGCCGAAAACAACTTACTCTTGGCGCAGTCACAAGGGTCCATTCTGTCAAATCGATGGCGTTTAGGTGTTGATAAGCTGAAGTGTAGGCGTCCTCTGCTGGAGTGAAGTCAGTCTGATAAGACAGCACTCCGTCCTGCTGCTTTTATAGGGCCTGGGCTGTATCAGGACCGGGCGCAAACTCCAAACAAATGAGTCACGCTCACGCGGCACGCAGGCACGTAAATACAAAGAGCTTGTGCACACGATGTGGTCAACTCAAGCACACGACCCACAACTCGGAGAAAGAGGTGGAAAGATGCTGATTACATCATTACATAAGACCAACACACAGAACATCTCCTTTTTACATAGACTCACGGCCCTGGAATAATTAATTACGGTGGGGAAAAACAAGATTATATAATATCACCTAAACAGCAAAGTAAACATACACACAGGTTTATTTGTAAAACATTTGTTAAACCTTTTGTTCTCTTCTATCTATGGGTTTCGGAATGATGAGAATTTAGGACTGATTGAATTCTATTAAGAATGATCTTTTAATAGGAAAAAGTAAAAATGTTATTTTACTGCAAGATGAAACACGAATAATATAGAATAATGGAGACTTTAAATTAAGTCTATCCTTTAAAAATGTGGTAATCTAGAGAGAAAAAATATATAGATTTCTTAGTTCATTGGCATGATGTCCCATTATGTTCTGCCAATACAAGTGCCTCTGGGCTGTGCACACGGTACACTGACACGCCGCTGTCCACGCGCTGCTGCACTCGGCCAGAATAGCGCTCGTGAGCAAAGCACACGTCTATGACGTGCTGCTTTCATGTTCACTGGTGAAGTGGGATATTTATTTGCACTCGCACAACATTAGACTAATCTAGTCTAATCATTAGACTATTCGGTGTAATCCCTCATTCGTCCAAAGTCGAAACGTCTTGTTTTTTGCAATGTTCAGATGACTACAACTGAATATTTTTGTTTGATAGATTAGTCTATTTTTTTCTTCACATTTAAGACTCTAGGCTAGGCCTATCATATTATACTTAATGTAACTTGGTCAGTGTATTTATGGGTATTTGTTTTTTCTTTTCAGAATTCTGTATTAAAAAACAGTAATGAGTTATTTGATTTTTGTTCCAAAATACAGAAAACATAAATTAAATACAAATCAATTTTGCTTTAGTGTTCCAAGTAAATCAATGTTTACTTTAATTTGGAAAACAAAAACAAGTTCAATTTACTTTTAATTTAGCGGTATATAGAATAAGTAAAAACACAGACAGAAAAACGAAAAAGGGGTTCTTTTTCATTTTCTGAATTCTCTGATGGTCAAGGGAAAGAAGGTAAGAAACCCTGTTTCCACCTGTGATTAAAAAATAAAAGCACCACAGGAAGTTAAAATGACAACTTTTAGACTTTATTGGATTTCAAAGTCAAACACAAAGGATTAAAAAACTGTTGTGAATAATATGACAAACCCCCTCAAATGCATGGATATTACTTAGACTGATACACCAGACCTCGGAATCTCACTCTTTGTCCCTGAAATGTGCGTGGACTTTAATTGTGTGGGGACCAGTCCAATTTTGCCAAGTTCATTGAGCAGCGTGAGCCATTCTTGCTCAAACTGTGACCCCTGTACACTGCAGCTCCACCTACTCACTGCTCCTGTTACTACTTTTAGAAAAATGTCTCCTCATTCTACTACTTCTCCCACAATTATTATTCCTTCAACTGATGTTCTTGCTACTACTACCTCTTCTCCTCTTACAGAGGCACTTCCATAGGCCTGCAGGGTAGAAAAGCCTGTCCTTGGGCCTGGCACAGAGTTATTATGGTGGTGTTCAGAAGTATAGAGACAATGCAGCACTGGGACTTTCCAAAACAGTTTATAGTTTAGCATTAACATATTTTTGCCACAGAGGGCACTTTCTTCCCTTTCACTAAAACAGATTTCAGAAAACAGAAAATTAACTAACAAGTATTGTTTCGTCTCTGGTTTTCGAGTGTTTTTGCTTATTTTTGAAATAATTATGTTAACTACTTGAACATTAAAACAAAATGTCTGGTATTTTCATTTCACATTTTTGGTATTTTGTGATCAAATTTAAATTATGACTTAATATTTGGTTTTCATAACTGAATTCTGAAAATCACACCCATAAATATACTGACCGAACTTGTCCTTCAGAAGCCATAGAATGACATAAAGATAAAATCAGTGTTGTTTTTGGGCCTATCACAATACCACATTTTTATTTGCTATATATATTTGACAAACAATAATATTGAAAGTCACAAAGAAAGACACAATCACCTTAAATGATAATCTAACAGATCATTTATGATATCATTAAGTTGCAATTCATTGGGGGGGGCTGAATATGTATAAACTCAATATAAGGACAACCGGTGGTCACTGAGCCACGTTATTTGCAGAACATGCAAGGATCTTGTTCCACCAGAGCTGACACGTACACCAGGACCCCTGCAACAAGTCTGAACCTCAGGTCAGTTTGGCATTAAATACAACGCTTCAATTAGACAGAAATTAGGTGTATTGGATTAAATCAGTAACATTATAGAGATTGTGGATGTTTGCATGTGGAGATAATACATCAGTGAGCTATTTTTACAACAGCTAAAATAATTTATGATTGAATCACTTTACAAAGTTGCAAGACATCAGAAAGAATGAAAAAGAAAGAGTGACAAAGTATTTTTTTTCCTATTGACAGCTTCAGGCATGGATCATGTTCTGACTATTATGGATTGTTACATCTTTACTCCATTGGTGTACCCGGTGTCATGGCCAGAAAGCAATTCTGTGCGGCAAATTCTCAGCCTATGGATGATTACAATTCTTGGAGCAGAACTAATTTACCTGGGATTTGGTGCTCTTAATTTCTACTATGTGTTTGACCATGAACTCATGAAACATCAACTGTTTATTAAGGTATAGTGTGTAATTATTCAGAGAGTTTTTTAAACTGATAGTTTAAAATATTATTTAAAATATTTGTATTATTATTATTATTATTATTATTATTATTATTAGTAGTATTAGTAGTAGTAGTAGTAGTAAGTAGTAGTAGTAGTAGTAGTAGTGTAGTAGTAGTAGATAGTAGAGTAGTAGTAGTAGCAGCAGCAGCAGCAGCAGCAGCAGCAGCAGTAGTAGTAGTAGTAGTAGTAGCAGTAGCAGTAGCAGTAGCAGTAGCAGTAGTAGTAGTAGTAGTAGTAGTAGTAGCAAGCAGCAGCAGCAGCAGCAGCAGCACAGTAGTAGTAGTAGTAGTAGTAGTAGTAGTAGTAGTAGTAGTAGTAGTTGTTGTTGTTGTTGTATTATACGATATTGATATTGAAGTCTTTCACGATATACTGCCATAAAACAATACACGTATTAATACAAGATGTCATATTGAGATACATTTAAATGTAAATGTAAATTCATTATAAAATGCAGAGTTTAACACACTACCTGCTGACTATAGTATTGATAAGGCTTGCAGTCATTCATAAATGAAGTGTTCTGATATAAGGGGCATTGTGTGAAAATGCAATTTCAAAACATTTTGTTATTCTGCATGCATAAAAACAACAATTTTGTATACTTATTTACTTAAATTTTGGGGGTGTATATGCATTGTATCGTGAGGTGCTTGGCCCAACGTATACCATTTCCCCCGTTCAAAATGACAGAACCAGGTAAAACAAGAGATTCAGCTTGGATCTGTGTCCATATTCTGGATGAGTTTTCCTACAGTGGCTTTCTTCTACTGGGAGATCAAAGGATACAGCAAACTTTATGACAACATATATGAAAACTCTCAAGGTAGGATTTTTTTTCAAATTCATGTAACCATAATTAAAATTTATTTTTAAAATTGTAGTGTATCTAGAAGTCAGGAGCATAATTCTAAGGTGTATTCATTTATATATTGAAGCTTGATTAATGTTTATAACTTGTATTCAAGGCCTGTCTGGTGCATTGCTGGGCTTAGCTGGGTTTTTATTCTTTACCGATATGTGCATTTATTGGATCCACCGTTCTATGCATCACAAGAATATTTACAAGGTGAAACTAATACAATGTATAAAACAGTAACCCTAAACTAAAGCACCAGATAAGATAACTTATGTTCATCTGTTTCAGCATTTACATAAACAGCACCATATATTTAAAATTCCTACACCTTTTGCGAGCCATGCTTTCCACCCTCTGGACGGCTTCCTACAGAGTTTGCCCTACCATCTTTATCCATTCATCTTTCCACTCCACAAGGTGAGAAATTATTTTGGATGACCAAGAGAAAATATAAAAGCACAATTTACATGACATATTTTCAGGTGGTCTATCTGTCACTCTTTGTCTTTGTCAATATCTGGACAATTTCTATACACGATGGGGACGACCGCATTACTGGACAACTAATCCACCTAATCAATGGAGCAGCTCATCATAGTGACCACCATTTGTATTTCAACTATAACTACGGACAATACTTCACACTGTGGGACCGTTTAGGAGGCTCCTACCGTTACCCTTCAGCCCTGTTGGGAAAGGACCACGAGCATGACCAAAAACTTGAGTGATGTTCAAATTTGCATTTTGAAAAGTTAAAATGTATGGCACATAATTTTGCAATGTAATGGCAGAAAGAGGCACTTAGTTTTAGTGCATTTTATTAAACACAAATACAATTGCACCTTAATTCATATTAAAATGAAAATGTATTATCCAAAGACTCATCAATGTATTGGAAGTCTTTTCAGTGTCTCTCAGCTCCCAGTGCTTGGTGTGTTTTCATGAAGACTTTGCAAGGCCAGGTCCGTCCACTTCATCTCTTGTTCCTTCACTGACTCTGTGGATCCGCCGTTATCCTGCTCAGCTTCAGGAAGTTCACTCTGACAGAGAAAGCAAGCCGAGAAAAAAAGAAACTTTAAATTTAATAGAAAGTAGGGGAGAGAGTGTTATCAATTACTTAAACCAAACGCGTTTTAATATTGCAAATGTGCTAATATTGCAAATGTGTTAAGAATGCAGGGCATATTGGAGGACTAGTGTATTCTTTTTTTTTTTTTACCAGAGGGATTGTGACATCTTCATATGGAAGCCTATCTTCCCTCCAGGCATCGTCAGTCAGGTCTAGGAGTCTCCCATCTCTTTGAATTGCGCTGTCCATTTTAAAGTCGTTGGTAGAGTTTGGGTTCGTTTGACTCGACTGTTTCTCTTTCTTATGATATCGTAAAATGAAAAAATAACAACAATTAGTCCAGTTTAGTTTGACACGCTCGCATGCTATGATATTGCATGTTTACAAAGCCTGCTGTGGTGGCTGTCGCGTTCGTCTGACATCACACGGCGCCTCCTAATGATGATGTAGCTACATCCGATATTTTAATACAGCCATGTGTACATCTTTAGTTTCAGTAAAAGATTTAAATACGTAGACGTGGCTTGTGATTAATACCTGGTTATGATTTACTATAACAGTCCATAAAAGTTGTATATGCAGGCCCTATATAAAAAGGAAAAACTGTTTGTTTGAGGTTGCCATGGGAACAGGCTTCGTTCAACTCAGGCTCCAAACAAAACTTGCTTTCTAAAACAAAAACAGTCAAAGATCTGTTTAACCAAGAGACCATCGGGTGAGTGATTTTTGATTATATGTATATTTCGCAACAAATAAAAATAAATAAAACAAGTATTATTACACGATGTAGGCCTCTTGGCAACCATATTATTTTTCTTCAAAATAAATGTTCTGTTGTTTACATTATACTCAGATATCGGAGGATGTCAAACTCTGAGAAGCTCCAAGCCCTGGTCAGGACTGTTGGGGCTGGAAGAAATCCTGTTCTGCGTGAAATTCCACAGCTAATAAAATATAGGGACCTTATGTACGAAACCACCTCTGGTGACTATGGACGGCTTCCTCCAAACTTTGAAATGGCTCCATGCACTTTCCATCCAAGATCTCAAAGATTTTCTGATGAAATGAGCAGGAGTGGGATGTATTGCAACAACTCTTTTAATACATCTTTTGACCAAAGCCAACTATGAGATTCTCACATTTTACAGTACAATATGAATATCTTATTGCGTCTACCCATTATCTACTCTAATTGTTTTTGTTTTCTTGTTTTCACTGATCAGCCTTAATTAAATTAATTCATATTTAATAAAATTCGTTTTCTGTTTAATTGATTATATCTAATAAAGGAAGAAATATATACAGTAACACACATTTTATATACATTTTGTGTCAGTAGCAAGTGTAGCATACATTAAGAATTCATAGAATTACACTTTCTACTTGTTGCCTCGATATGGACTAATCACTAGTGTGCCCACTACAAAGCAGCACACTGTGTAAGGTGAGAGTTCATCCTAGAAATTGCTGATTGTAGAGTTAATTGTAGATGCTCTCTTTTATCCTTGTATATTTTCTGCTGGTCATCTACGCGAGGTCGCCTCCACATCCCAGATCCACACCCACAGCTGATCATGGCTAACAGTTAGCACATCGACGCTACGGAACTTAACTGTTAAAGCTAACGTTAGCTATGTGCTGTAACGCTAGTTTACTCTGTTAGTGAAAATAAGAAGTTAGGACTTATATTTATGGTTTATACGCGTGCAGAGTGGACTGTCTATTCACGTCGACATTTGTGGATCACCTACAGCTGTTTGTTTAATGAGAATAACGTTAGACGACTGGTGTTTGACAGTACTGTGCTAACTGCAATGCAATTCTTGGGATTTATTTTGCTAGAGGGCTAGCGTTAGTGCTATTGTGCCAGGGTGCTGCCCCATTCGGACTAGTTTATGTCGAATTACCAACGATTTCAAGAACATTTATCGTAAGTATATGTGAATGTGTGCGGTGTTGGACACGTCTCATTTTCCCGGGTTAGTTGATTTTTTGTGTGTGGCTATTTTTTAACCAGCAAGCAAACGCTTGTGGCTCTTTTCAGGGTAG
Source organism: Chaenogobius annularis (assembly GCA_015082035.1). Lineage (NCBI taxonomy): Eukaryota > Metazoa > Chordata > Actinopteri > Gobiiformes > Gobiidae > Chaenogobius > Chaenogobius annularis. The sequence continues at coordinate 233,539 of BJKM01000398.1, forward strand.
GTATCTGATGGTGTTATGCTAGCATGCCAAGTAAAATACTTGTTGGATAAGTACTTGAACACTGCGTGTGCGAAGGCATTACCCTGCATCAATAATAGTAATAACAATAACTAGACCCCGTGCAATGGCAAGAAGCCATTGCGAGTGACTGCGTAATGCATGGCCATATCCTGTACAGTTGCCATGATGACGAAAACACGTATGATGACATCACGCCCGTGACTACAATGCAGTTCTAGAACTAACTACTACTACTATTCCACCACTCTAAAAGATAGGGCAAATTGCAACTTTGACGAGAAATCCCGAAAGATACCAAGGAATACCAAAAGAAATAGCAGGAATCACACAAAAATTATCTACAAAAAAAACCACAATGACAAAAATCAGACAAGAAATGCGCCCCCTGAAAAGGTCCAGCGTGTTTCTATTTAAATGATCTTCTATAACTATCAAAAGCAAAGAAAAAGTTTTTTTAAAATGCAATATCTGAGAGAACGTCACATGTGCAGCTGACTTGGTTTACTTTTCACAGAATTTTGCTTATTTACTTTGCTTTTGTCCTTTTTTTCCCCCCCAGGCTTGAAGGCTTGTAATTTGGGCTGGATAGAGGATATCAACCATGTTAGAAACGCTGTCTTAATGAAACGGCCAACAGTTTATGATTCATCAAACAAGACTGCTCGCATTTATCTTTTTATTTCTACATGACAACAACATGATTACTTATGCTGATCCCACTCAGTTGATTGGGACAAGTATCCCTCCAAATCCAGCTTTCCAAATGATATGATAGTAGCTGCCTGGATTACTTTTTGTGCCTGCAGAAGCCTTGCACAGGTTCTGCTTCACCTTTCTTCCTCAAATTCCTTCACTACTCTTTGGGGGACTCTTGCCACTGCATCCATGGGAAACAGCTGTGTGTGCCGTGAGGACAGTGATTTTGAAGATCACCACCATGGTTCAACCCGGGCATCTCGGGGACAATCTAGGCGGGTTGATCATGGAACCACAGCTGGTGCTGAGGTTGGAGAGGCACGCAGCAGCCGGCCCAGAGATCCAGTTAGGCCTCCACGCAGAGGAAGAGGACCACATGAGCCAAGACGCAAGAAGCAAAATGTGGATGGCCTTGTGCTGGACACATTGGCTGTCATCAGGACACTTGTAGACAAGTAAGTCCAAAATTGAGAAGAATAGATGCGCACAATAAAACAAAAGTACATTTATTTTGTTGTAATGATTGAATAATATTAAGAATTTGTTGATTCCAATTTTTGTTTCCTAATATTTATACTATTGTTATACATAACTATTACATGTCTGCACGCTGTGTATTATTATTTTGTTGGAATTGTCTTCACAAATTAGAGCCACCACAAATATTTCACTTACTCACCTTTAACCTAACTCAAGTTTCTTTATTATTTTAACAGTGACCAAGAACCCCCTTACTCTATGATAACTTTGCATGAAATGGCAGAGACAGGTAAGAAATGTATAATTCACAATCAGTATTTTAAGGATTTTTTTTCTCAAATTGATTTATTTTCAAAATTAATTAAACCACTGGCCGTAAATGAGGTTTAACTGTCTGGATTCAAATAACCGCTCAACTACTGTCAGCCAGTCATACAATGTCAGAGATCAAGACTACAGTGTTAAGGCATAAAAACAATGCGGTGCGAATCCCGATCCAACAGGTGAATACTGTGGCTGTGTTCTTGGGAAATACCGTTAACCTCCTCGCCCCTAGGGAGTGATTCCTTGATATAAAAGTACTTCGAAGATACAAAATGACTATAATATAAACCATTTATCATTATTTCCCATGTGTTACAACATAACATTGTTTTTGCATTGCTGACTCTTTCACAAGCATGTGAATCAAGATAAATTGATATACTTCAGAGATTTTGCTGATATTAAGTCATTTGGTTTTAATTTGTTCATTAAACTAATCTTTCTTTATAATGCCTTAGATGACGGCTGGTTGGAGGTAGTCCAGTCACTCATTCGAGTTATCCCCCTGGATGATCCCTTGGGTCCTGCAGTTATTACACTTCTTTTGGATGAGTGTCCCCTGCCGACAAAAGTAAGTAGAACTTGTATATAAGAGATTTTCTCCTTCTTTTTGCATTAAGTTTGAGTTATGGTCACAATTCTGTGAACTAAATAGTTTTTTGGTGCTTTCTGTTTGAAGTGACCTACGCGCCTTTTCAAATAAACTGTAAATTAAAGTATTGTCCTGGAAATCTAGTATTTTTGTTCAAAATACTAAAATGTTGTCAAAATGTTATCAACTGATCTGACACTCAATATTCGCTCAATTATGTTACGTTGTGACCACAGAATTTGTCACACCCAACCATGATAGTCATTACATATTTACTAAACCATGTTTTTTATTCATTGTACAGGATGCTTTACAAAAACTGTCAGACATGTTAAATCTGAGTGCAGCTGTAGCCAAACAAGATGCTTTATGCCCTGCAAAACACAGAAACACTACAGCCGTTTTGGGATGTTTGGCTGAAAAATTAGCAGGTAATGTTTACATTTTGCTACACAATTTGTTGTGGGTTGTGCACCAGTTGAAATAAATTCAATGTATTCGTTTGCCTAGCTTAATGTTTATATTTTGTTTTGCTTTTAACCATGTAATAATGGTGTTCCCTCATCAAAGATTTAGATTAGACTAAACTACCCCCGTATCCCCGCCCACATCCCTGGACTTGAAAATGAAGACACATACATACACATGGGGCTTCTCTGCTCTGCAAATTTGAACAGGGAATCAATGTTCCCATTTCTAGTACTAAGCCATTATAGATAAATATTGTGGTTTACAATGATCAAAATGTGAAATGGTGATCTTCTAATGTTGTAGTTTAATACTATCAGAAAATAAGCACAATGTCTTCTTTCAGGACCAGCGAGTATTGGCCTGTTGAGCCCGGGAACCCTTGAATACCTTCTAGGAAGCTTGGTAAGCATAGCTGCTAACTTGTTGCTTTTTTGCTTTTTTGCTTTGCTTTGCTTTGCTTGGTACAACAACCAAAAATATTTTTTATGGTTATGTAGTTCAGAAAAATAAGTTGTTCTTTTTTTAATTTTCAGAGTTCAGAGGCTCATCCAACTGTCATGTTGTTTGCTCTCATTGCTTTGGAAAAGTTCTCTCAAACAAGTAATTTTTTATTTTTTTTTATATACTAATTATTTTACGTACATACTTTTTTCATGTCTGCACTTTTTCCCTAACCTAATTTGGACCAGGTGAGAATAAACTGACTGTGTCGGAGTCTTGTATCAGTAATCAGCTTGCTGTTCTTGAGTCTTGGGCAGAACACCCAGATTACTTAAAGAGACAGGTTGGATTCTGTGCCCAGTGGAGCCTCGATAACTTGTGTGAGTGCCAACTCATGCTTTTATGTTTCACATAAGACTTCCATTTGATTGCAAGTGGAAATATTTTTTATCTTTTTATTTTCTTTTTCAGTTCTAAAAGACGGGCGTCAGTTCACATACGAAAAAGTAAATCTCACAAACATCAATGCCATGCTCAACAGTAATGATGTCAGCGAGTACCTAAAGATCTCCCCTACTGGATTAGAAGTAAGTAATGAAGTAAAGAAGTGTAATTTTGTAAGGAATTGTAGTATTTTTATGTACCCTTTTAACATATTTCACCTTCTGTAGGCACGTTGTGATGCTTCATCTTTTGAGAGTGTCCGCTGTACATTCTGTGTTGATTCAGGCATCTGGTACTATGAAGTAACAGTCATTACATCAGGTGTCATGCAAATAGGATGGGCTACTAAGGACAGCAAATTTCTCAACCATGTATGAACCCGTGTTATTTACTCTGTATTGAGGCATCAATATCCTTGTATTCCTTGTATAGACTCGAGTATGATTGAATGTGTTGCAGGAGGGCTATGGAATAGGAGATGATGAATATTCATGCGCGTACGATGGCTGCAGGCAGCTCATCTGGTATAACGCTCGCAGTAAACCTCATTCTCATCCTTGCTGGAAAGAAGGTTGGCTTTTTTATATATGGCTTTATTGACTATACGTTAATCTGATTTTATGTGTAAATCTGTGTTCTAATTTTTATTTTTAGGAGATGCTATTGGCTTCTTGTTGGACCTTAGCAAAAAGCAAATGATCTTCTACTTGAATGGACATCAGCTTCCACCAGAAAAACAAGTTTTTTCATCTGCAACGTGAGTTAACCATAACATTCTGCTCCATTTCATTGAATGTCTTTTATTAAATTGTTCTTTTGTGACAGGTCTGGGTTCTTTGCAGCAGCCAGCTTTATGTCATACCAACAGTGTGAATTTAACTTTGGGGCCAAACCTTTCCGCCATCCTCCTTCAGTCAAGTTCAGCACCTTTAATGATTTTGCCTCTTTGCTGCCCAGTGAAAAGATTATTTTGCCCAGGTACAGTTTATGTTCAGTGTTGTGTTTACATAGTTATTCATGCGTCTATTTATTATGTTTCGGTTTTGTTTTTTGTTTTTCAATTTGCAGACACAGACGGTTAGCATTATTAAAACAAGTTAGCATTCGAGATAATTGCTGCACGCTGTGTTGTGACGTGATGGCTGACACAGAACTGCGACCGTGTGGACATGGGTAAGCTTCAAACTGTATTAACAATTTACAATATCTCATGAGAAAGACAAATGGAGAATAATCTCTGTTTGTCAACAGTGGTATGTGTATGGAGTGTGCCTTACAGTTAGAGACGTGCCCCTTATGCCGCCAGGACATCCAGACCCGTGTCAGACTGATTGCACATGTGTCCTGACACTCCTCTCATTTAATCTTGCCTTCATCAAGGAGAGACACAAAACTTGCTCTCCTCGTCTGATCTCCACATGCCCAACCAGGTTGGGTAGAATGCCTCAATGTTGTGTGATGCTGGAGCTCACCAGAGATGTCTGTAGAGGTGTCAAAAGAGGAATAGCATGAGATGAGAGAAGGGCAACCAAACTACTCATTCAACTCCTGTTTTTGTCCTTCTGACGTCCTCCTGCAGGTACATGCCCTTCATTAGTCAAGATTCTGAAAAGTAAGGAAGTGAAAGATGAACATCTCTTTAATCATCTGCAGAGATTAGCAGTCCTTTATCACATATTGACTGATATTTCTTTGAGCTTTCAATCAAGGCTGCTTCTTTTTATGTCACACAAGAAAGGGCTGGTAAAAAGCCTTTCATGCAGTATTAAACACAAGGTACAGAAATGGTGTATCCCACATTAATGTTTTGTGGTGTCCATATTCAGATTGATGGTGTTCTGAGGTAGCGGTTCCATATGTTGTTCCATCTTCTAGTCATCAGTGACTGTAACTGTAAGCACTAATATATTGCCCTTTCACAAGACCAAATTTGTTGCAATTTTTGTATGTGAGTTTGATGACCACTAAAAGTGGCAGAATGTTTAAAATGGGTGATTTGTTTATTGATGGTAATTTTGCTCTTCTGTTTACATAAGCATAGAAGTAGTTCAAATTACTTCACACTCTAATGCATATTAGACTATTTTAAACTTGAATTCACAATAGCCTATTTAAAAGAGACTTCTCACATATTGATATTGTGCTTATATTTTATTGATTGGATGCTTTGTCTCTTACAAGAAAAATTACTTTAAACCCACACAATTTGGCTTGAATATTTCAGATACAATCCAAGCAAATATTGCGTTTTGCTTTGGACACATTCAGACCAGCCAGAAAAATGATGTCTTAAACTTTGTGAACACTCTGCAGCTTTGTTTGAATGGCTACTTTGAATCCATATGATGTGATTTAACTTTATTTTAAGACATTTTGGCAACAGCTTTCCTAAAATATGTTGATTTAACAGAGATGTTTCAGGTTTTGTTTAAATTAAATGTGAAATGTTAAAGTGAACCATGTTGTGTATCATTTAGTTGTAAAAAATAAAAATAAAGTTGACGAGAAACTGAGAAAAATGAATCCAGTGCAGGCCTATAGTTTATGTAGTATTTTCAGAAATGTGGGACCCAATTATCATTTCAAAGATGGTCATCTTATTTTCCATTAATTTATGTAGGTGGGTTCTGCCTGTTCAAACTTTGGGATATTTCCCCCTAAAAAAAACAATTTTAACCAGTGAGAAACCCAGAGCAGAGGGCCACAGACAACCCGACAATGAAGTGAATCATTCGAAATTTTGCATTTGACATTGTTTTGATGAGGTTCCACACCTTTAATAAGACTTGGAACATTAGTATTAGGTTGGTATAGCATCAAAATGCTTGAATGTTTCCAATTTTAGAGTAAAAAGTACAACTTTTTGTTGTTTGGACCAATTTAGCAGGAAGCCGGAGGGCCAACAAAAATTAGTCAGAAGGCCGCATTTGACCCCGGGGCCGTAGTTTGGACATGACTACATTAAATGGGTCAACCATGTGTCTTTTAGAGTTTAAGCTGCATTGATTTGTTACAATCCAAAAAGATGCACGAAATGGATCTCACATACGAGTATATTTAACAATTATCTTTGAAGGTAAACTGCATCTTTCAGACAAAATTTGTATTCTGACTTTTAATCCTAGACCTTCAGGACCTTGAATTTATAGAACTGTTTGGAATCATTAGAAAACATTTTCCATTTTTAATTACAACATCTGCTGATCATTTTACTAAATATTTTCTAAACAGGTGGTTTCTTTCAGAACTGTTGTCTACTTGATTGTGACATTTGTAATAAATTTGTTCACGTGAGACTGCTCGAGTGTGATGTGTCTGATGTGCTGGGTAGGAACCACGTTGCCCTCGGTTTGTTTCACTCCGATCATTTATACTGAAGGTCGTTGTTTCCTTGGTAACCGATGTTACATTTACTATTTGTCTGTTCATGCTATTCTGTTTAGTACGGTAGACATTCACCGTTAACTAGCGTACAGTCCTGCGTTTGGCAATATTATGGACATCGAGGAACGAAGTAAGTTTTCAGGGAATCTAACACTTACCACGGCCTCAATACAAGCGTATGCAACGCGCGAGCTTATCGCTGTTGCTAACAATAACGTGGCCACTAAAATCGATATCTTAAGGTCACTTTTGCATCTATTTGGCAAAAAGTTTCTAATTATCTTTACGTTTTTCAGACACCCATTGCACCACAGATAATGTTGAAATGATTGACATGGACGAGGAGAACATTGCCATTTCCAGGTGCAATTTCTTTGGATTTATCTGTTAATTTACAACATTGTAACGCCACCTTTTATCTATCGTTACAGTTATGTTATGCTAATTTTGCCTTTTTCCTTATTTCTGTAGCTCTTCCGCAACCGAAGCCGCTTTTGATGCTGTCATTGGCTGCATAGAGGACATTATTGTGGGTAAGACTTGTTTGTTACCGCCGCTTTTTCTTGAATATGTTCAATTTGGTGACGTCTTTTTCTCTTGTCTTTTAGAAGATGAGTTTCAACAGCTTCAACGAAGCTTCATGGAGAAATATTACTCAGAATTTGATGATTCTGATGAAAACAAACTGGCATATACACAGATATTCAATGATTATGTAAGAATTTATTAGCGGTGTAAGATAAAGTGCTGTTGCGTTTCACTTACCCCAGAGTGGCTGCACCATCATCTTTTTGGATTGAATTTCTCTTTTTTATAGGTTGATCTGCTGGAGAAACACCTTGAACAGCAGCTCGCGGAGAGAATACATGACTTTAACATGAACGACTTCATTCAACTTCTAATGTATGAGCTGACGTGTAATCTTTACCCAACTTAAGTTTCATGTAATCACACCTGTTCACATATATAGTAGTCGACCAAAGCAATTAATTAACTGTATATATTTTGCAGGCAACACAAAGAGGAGGTTCCAGCTGACATCTTTGACATGTTACTCACATTTACTGACTTTATGGCCTTCAAGGAGATGTTTCTTGAATATAAAGCTGTAAGAAAGTAACATGATTGGTCGCTGTGGGCTTTTTTGAAGTCATCAATAACTAATGCAGAGTTTGGCATGTGTGTTTTTGTAGGAAAAGGAAGGCAGAGGTTTGGATCTGAGCCAAGGACTGGTAGTTACATCTCTGGTGACTTCTCCTACAAAACGCTTCAGCTCCAGTAAATCTCAATGACATTTTCACAGATCATTCATCCGTCCAGTAGTATTGCCTTCTAAATTGCCTAAAGGTTCCGGATTGTACTCCCCGATGTTGACATTGTCTGTGAAGAAATGTCCCATAATGCTTTCTGCGTTATAAGCGTATGGGTAATAAGATGGTCTTGCAGGGTCTAATCTTTTTACAGGTATAAGTCAAGGGTGGTGTTTGGCTTATACACAATTACTATTTAAGTTGTTGTTACATTTAAGAAACCCCACAATATTTGGACTTTGTTATAAACTTATACATGTGGCATGTTAGAAAGGGGGCAAAAAATAAGTAAATATTTATTTCTGTGTACAAATAATATTTTTTCTAGTATGTTGTAGGGGGAACAGTCACAGTGTTAAATCTTTGTTCATTTTGTAGCCTTATACAGAGAATTAAACGTAAAAACGCAGGGACACAATATACCTTTACATAGACCTCCTCACAGAGTTGCATCACAAGTGTTACCCACTTCTATTGTCCTGGATAAAAATACAATTAAGTTGTCTGATAATGTACATATACTTGTAATGTGATGATACCACTAATATGTGACAATTGTATGTTCATGTATTGTAAATGTGACTTTGGAATAAGTTTGTTAAATAAATTCAATTTTCAAAAAGTAGTAACTGGGTGAAAACGATAACAAATGCATGAAGATTTTAAATCGTCTGTCAGAAAATGACATCCTTAAATGTACACAATTTTGGTAAAAATCCTGAATGCAGATGTTCACAAAGGAATATACACGAAAAGAAGCCATTCTACCACAAAATCTTCAAATATATGAAATGTTTGTCGTATACAGATAGTTATGTGTAAACAGTGTCACAAGATAGTCAAGTTCTGAGCAATATTCGCAGCTGTCATAAACATGTGTATTTATATCTGGTGTGTTCGAGAGAATGGATGCTTTCTGGAGCTGAAGAACATTCTTCGTTCTTGGTGGGTTTCTATGTAGGCACTGTGTTGGTAGCTGCATTCCCTCCATCGCCCCTCCAGTCCAAATAGGCAAAGAAAGCACTCCCAGCATATGCTATTGTCACCACAGCTGCAAAAAACTGACAAAATCATCCTTAATTAATCATATGTTTCAACCATTCTTGTACACACTCCACCATTAACAGAATGGAATACATGCATGTAATGACATCCAAAACATTAATAAACCTTTGTGACTTCATCTATTGCGTTAAACTGTGTGCCTGCCTCAAAAGTCAATCTAAAATGCTTGCAAAGTGTAAAGATATTTTGTTCAACAGGCAGTATGAAATACATCACAAGCTTACCGCCGCAGCTGCCAAATGTCCATAGTAAATGCCGTAGAAGACAGATGCTGCATTTGTGATGAAAGCAGTCAGATAGAGCACCGTGATCACGCCGTAATAAACCATCACCTGTTGGAGACAAAAACATCACTTTCAGTGCCATGCCATGTGTTTCGATCTTCTGCAACTTTAATTATAACACACTTGAACTACACTGACTGCAAAATGGGAGGATGAGTTTATACACATGACATCAGGGCTTAAAACATTTTTTGACCTCGGGGCTCCACAAGGTCACACACTCTAATGTTTGGTCGGACCGCCTTTAGCTTTGATTACAGCACACATTCGCTGTGGCATAGTTTCAATAAGCTTCTGCAATATTAAGATATTTATTTCCATCCAGTGTGTCATTATTTTTTCCCAGTTGATTTTGTGTTGATGATGGGAGAGAGTGACCACTGCACAAAGCCTTCTCCAGCTCATCCCAAAGATCTGTAGTAGATTAGCGTCTTCTCCTATGATGTTTTCTCTGCTTGATGCCAATGATTTGACCCTTCTCAAACATGCTGACATCTTTTCCATGACCACAGGATTTCTATTTCCACATGGTTGTTTCAGAAATGAGAAGCCACTCACTGCATCAGTTGGGTTGCAGCTGAAAGATCATCACCCATGCTCAGCTGAATCCAAGTGGCAACTTTTTTTTTTGACAGGCGGTGTCTATATAACAGATTAGCGTTTAGACCATGGCATAAAATGAGCAAAGATGGTGCTGGGGTGGAGGAGGGCTGCGAGAGCTATGAGAGTTGAAGGGCCGAGTTTAAAACAAGTGAGCTGAGCAGAGGCAGTATATCTTGTGCAGGTGAGGCAGGAAGTCTTCCAGGCTGATCCGTCGTTATTGTTTCATTTGTGCAACCCAAGGTGGTGTTTGTGACTTTGGTCCGCACCTCTGTGAATTCAAGTATTAAGACAAATACAGGCTATTGTCTTACCACAAGAGTCCAAGGTACAGATGGCAGCTTTCTCTGCACGCTGAACAAAATGAGGAAGAATAGTATGAGGGTGAAGAGCCATGAAGTGACAGCCACAAACATGACCCAGCCGTACGCAGGCAGAACAGTGTAGAGAGTGCTGGCAATCAGAGACCAGTGCAGCAGCCCCAGAACCTACAGGTGACAATATTTACATTTGAGTTATTATGATAATGACGAGTACTAACCTTTAGAACGAAACCTCGTGCCACACTAGAGTGAGATCTTCTTCTGTTTTTCCACACACCTGGTGCTGACCTCTACAGAGCACCATGTGTCAGGAGTTAACTGCACAGACATCCCCTGAATACAACATTGTAATTTCCTTCAGCCTCATGTCCGTACAGCCTAAGTATGTCAACATTGTAATTACAACATGACAATGTATGCAAATTAAGGGTGTTTACACAACAACTGGATTACACTGATTCTACAGAGTGCATTTTGTTACAACTGACAGTCAGAGGAGCGTTTTCTATGTGATAAATCCAAACCATTAACATTATATGACGATTAGATGATTTATAACCAAAAAACAGCTGACTTTACCACAACTAAATCTAGTGTAAAATGTTAACCCTGAGTTTGAGGAAATGTCTAACTTTATAGCACCAGGCAGAAGTGGCATAGAATAAAAAATGTTTTGTAACATAATCTTGCTACATATCAACATGGCTCAAATCAGTCATCAAATCAAACAAGTTTTTAAGTTTTTAATTGTGATACGTTTCAATAACGGGTAGATATTTTTCATAGTTATCATTATGAGTCAACTATCATGTCTGACTGTCTATTCTCACTTACTCTTAAAGATCTAATAAAGTTTTCAGCTCATTAAAAAGAGAACAATGTTTAACAAAACCAGCATTAACACTGATGAGTCTGTCTTTGAATTGTAGTAACAGTGTAATAATAGCATGGTGTTATGAGGGAGATATGAGCGCCGAGCCTAAAGGGACAAAGATCTCATGGGTTTGTAAGTCATTTAGCAGGTCACATGTCAACTTGTGTCGACACAGCACCCAGCCTAGTGCAAATATACTACACAAAAGACCATATAGGAACAAATATCTCCGCAATCTTTCCAAAGTTGTAAAGGGTCCATTTCTGAAATGAGGATTTCAGGAGAAGTGGTTAATATGACAAGGACAAAATATGTTTGTGATTCAAAATAAATGGAATTTAAACCAGCGCTAGAAAACGTGATGTTTGAGTTTTTCATTTTATTATGTCCTATTCTAATGTTGATGACATTTTCTGTATGTATTAATGGTTGATATTTGTTTGTTTTAAAGCCTTCAATCAAAAAATTGAGATCCATTCATCATTTCAATTATTTATAAGAGCATTATACCAGCTACACTGATATAATAAATATTATAGACTTGATATTGTACCAGTTAATTATAATAATAAGATATACAGACTCTGTTTTAATTACTATTCCGTGTAAATGTTTTATCATTGTTCTGAGTGTTTATTTCACATGCATTGTAGATTGTAGATTTTTTTAATTGCAAAATGAGTATGGTACAGTACATCCAGGGCAGGAACTAATATTTCCACAGAACCAAGAAACAGTAGTTGAAAGAAGCGTTGTACATTTTAATAAATGTATTATTTGTGGAAATATGATAACACTGACATTAAAGTAGCATTCATCATAAATTATGGATGTTGTATCAACTGTGTGCAATGTGGCTTAGCTGCAATAAACTCACAATTTCTGCGACCATGAGGATGGCTGGGATACTCCTCAAAAAGGACATGTCCATGCCAGAGCTGACCTGGGAGGCGAGCCCCCTGAGGCTGTTGCCCCCCTGCTGTGTGCTCTGGGCATTGGAGGTACTGGTCTCTGTGGTTACATTTGATGGGAAGTCTGCCATGGTTACAAAAATATAGTGTTTATACAAGTAAAAAAACAGGCGCCCCAAATTAGTTCCAACATTCAAGAGAAGCTAATGACAAATAAAAATCCACACAACGAACTGTAAAAAATAGAAGTAGTTTCCTTCCTCATCCCTGGCATAAGTCTGAGTGGATGTGATTGCCTGCACCTTGCCTTACACAAACACAGGTTCAGAGTAGTGCAACCGCCTGGCCCTGCTCACTCCCTCTCTCTCTCTCTCTCTCTCTCTGTATCATATCTGTGCCCCTCCCATCTGAGCTCTGAAACACTCACCTGAGCAACCAAGTCACTTATTAACATGAAAACGGCAAAGAGTTAATGCTGGGATAACAAAAGCGCTATTACAATCCTATGTTTTGTAGAGTTTTATAAAGTGAGCACAGATACAACAATACATACACAACAGTAATTATGTAATTGTGAAATCATAACAAAAACACATTAGTAAGTATATAGCCAGATGCAGCATTTTAGGAACATATTTTTCTATGGGCTTTTTCCTTTTCAGGAGTCACCACAGCAAAGCACTTGCCAAAACCTTGCCCTCTTAAAACAACTTCGCCTCCACCATACATCCTTTTTGGTTTCATTTTGACTTAAATATTATTTTTGAGCTTGGAAACTAAAGGTACTCGCATAAAAGTATATTACCCAATATGCATCTATAATTCCGATATATATATATATATATTATATATATATATATATATATATATATATATATATATATATATATATATATATATATATATATATATATATATATATATATATCCAGCAGGTGGCAGTACCACGTTGAAGCCGCCACAAAACACAGAAATGTGATGAGTTCAGGTACATCCGGTTCATCCCACTTCTCCACTGCTTCGGTGCAGGTTTTGCATTTTAACAGATTAAAATGAAGTAGAGAGCCAGAGGGAAAATAACAATGACATGACTATTTGCCTATTTGTCGATGCTAGTGTTGATCACACCCAGTGCTTAGTTGGCTGGTTTTCTGGGAAACTTCATTCCAAAAGCTGCCATGGAGGACACTTACAAAGATGAGGACAGTATATCACCTGAACTTCCAATTGAGGTAAACTGCTTGAAAATAAATGAAAATCACCGGCTAACTGCTGTTAATGTGTAGTTCTACTGTACCCGGTGCACATTATTCTGTGTCATGGAGGATTGTGCCTTAAAAAAGCATATATCTGCCTCCTTTTCTGTCATATAGATTATAGTTTATATCCTGAGCTTTCTTAATGCTTCAGACCGAAAAGAAGCGTCACTTGTGTGTCGCAGTTGGTACTACGCCAGCCAGGACACGCGCTTCCAGGTGGGTTTGTTTCTGCATTATGTTAACGTCTATGTTACCTGTATCGGTGTTAGCTTTATAATCTAAGTGTGCATCAGGTGTTTTCCAAGTCTTTACCACTCTTGCTCTGTGCAGAAGAACACGACATTCTCCTTCCCGGCTTCAGCTTCATCCTTGGAGCTGATCAAAGGTCTGAGCAGAAAACCCCGTTGCAGCCTGGTCATCAGTCAGCTGGATGGGTTCTGCATGTGCAGATCTCTGCTTTTGGAGGTTTGATACAATTGTTAGGGTCGTAATTACTGGTAGTTAGGGTACTATAACACTCGAAAAGTCCATCTTCAGCCAAATGATCACGTGCTCAGAACAATAATTGGCTCTTTATATAAGCCTTTAAATAAACCTTGATTACAACATATGATAGATATTGCAGTATAGTCTGAAGCTCACAGTCACATGCATTAAGAAATAGAATTTGAGGAATGAAAAGACCTCACATTAATAATATTTAAAAGTGGCAGTCTATAGTCTACGTGCCACAATAATAAGTGAATAAATATAATATAAACAACACAACTCTTAACTTGCCCATGATGTCTCTATTGCTTTTGAATAATAACATCTATGGAAATAGTCATGCTAAATGTGGTTCAAAGGACACTGGAGCATAGTAGCCCTTTTCTGGTTTATAGGTCTTTTTTTAAAGACTCAGTTTCTGATAACCGACTTGAGCCTCACTTTACAATTCCATTCAGTACAATTTTATGACGAAAATGACTTTTATGACACCTATAGCATCACCTACTTCAATCACATGCTTAGTACAATCATTAAAGGGGACATGTTATGCAAAAGCTACTTTAATGAGCTTTTGACCTTGTTACAATGGTGTTTCCTCATCATTCATGTGCACAGAGTTGAATTTTGATTGATTCATACATGTTTGAATAATCCTGTTGTTCTGCAACGGAAACTGGAGTGCTTCGAAAATTCCTGTTTTCACCTACCCCCTATTTCCTAGACTCAGAATGAATCATGTTGGGTTAAAAAATGTCACGTAGTCACGTTTCATAAAATAAAAAAATGTAAATTACAATCCTCTGCTTGTTACGGTGACATTTCATTATGAAGAGGCGGGGCTGTTTCTATTATTAAGCCATTTTAGATCAATATTGCAGTTTCCAATTTACTAAATGTAAATGATACTGATAAATGATACATGATACTAAGTACCAGAAAATAAGCACATACAGTATCTCCTTTAAAACGCCCTTTTCTCTGTTCTCAGGTGGGACTGTCTCTGGGCTCTAAGGTTGAGAGCTTGGCTCTGCCTGGCAGCAGTGTCACAGAGGCGTCTCTGCTGGCGCTACTGCCTCGCCTCACGTCCTTGCGCAGACTGGACCTGAGGGGCCTGGACAGCCTCTTTATGTCTGGAGCCTTTCTCTCTCGGGAGGAGCACAGGCAGCAGGTGACACGCTCCTAATATTTGTATGGTTACTGTTACATTTTAATCTTTAATCAAACAAGGTTCACGGCTAATCCAATACTTAAATTTGTCATATGACATGTCCAAATAAATACATAAAGCCCTATTAACTTTGTCCATCAAACAACTATGGGGGAAAAAACATAAAAGAAAAGTCCATTCCTCTAGTAGTGCACTCTAATGGGGACTCATTTTCTGCCCTCTGCATATTTCTTTGGCAACTGTTACACTGTGTGTGCTGTGTTGGCTCCATCTAGAATGCAGCTCTGTAAAATACAGTGTAAGTGATATTCTTCCTCTCCCAAGGTTCGGACGGCTCTGTCTGGTCTCCAGGAGCTGGACCTGTCTGACCTCCGCTACCTCTCTGACCTGACTTTTAACCGCCTCACTGGCTGTACTACTCACCTCCAGCGCCTCTCTCTGGCTGGTTGCCACATTGCGTTTGAGTTTGATCCATACAGAGGCTGTCCTGTGGGAGTTGTAGAAGACTCCTCTGCTTTGTTGTCCTTGAGAAATGTAAGGAAGCTGTTGACTGACCAGAAGTCCTCTCTGGTGGCTCTGGACCTAAGTCGAACCTCCATCACACCAGAGTCGCTGAGAACCATTGCACAGGTTTTCCTAAACATTCTCTTTAACCTTAATTTAAAATGTACATAGAAACAGTTTACATTTACGTTATGTTCCAGGTTCCGGGTTTGGTTTTAGAAGAGCTGTGTCTCCAAAGCTGTAAAGAGCTAACAGACTACTCAGTGGAGATCCTGGTCAAACATCAGGCTGAGCTGCAGACTCTGGACATCAGCGGCTGCACAGAGCTGACGAGCAGATCAGTGCAGGCCATCGCACACGGCCTCAAGTCTCTGAGGCACCTGTCTTTGTGTCGAGACTGGAGGGTCACAGAAAAAGGTGAGCATATGATGTGATCATAAGAGCAAAAGTGCAATTGGCATGTTTGTATTTTGACCTTTGTTGTGTTTTGAACAAACAGGCATTAACCTTTTAAAATGTTTTTGCAGTTATAAAATCAGATGGAGTAATCAAAGTAATAAAAGTATATTTTATAAAGGAAATGAAATGAGAATTAAGAGTTAATTAATTAGTTGTGTTAATGCGGTTGTGGTGCTACCTGAGTGAAAGAAAACTGCTTGTAGCTAAATCTGGTGCAGAGCATCTTTTCTCTTTTGAGATCAATGTAATCTTTGCACTGTCCTTACTTGAAATACATAGATAATAATAAAGATGAGGGATTTTCCTTTGTGACAAGTCAGTAAATTGCTCGGCACCAAAAATAATTAGACCTGTTAGTCCCATTGTAAAAAAATATTCAGTTGAACTGAAACTTCTTCTATGACGAAATACTCCTGAACAAATGAGGGATCACACCAATGCCCATTATTTGTGTCCCCTACAGGACTTGCTGATCTGCTCTCAGTGCCTTCTCTGAGAAGTTTAGACCTATCAGAGTGTCTAAATATTAGTGGAGTAGAGACAGTGAATGCTTTAACCAGTTGCAACACAAGCAGAGCACAGCTGGAGACACTCAACCTCAAGAGCTGCAGCTACATGAGGGTGCGTCTAAAGCCACATTCAGAACATAATTTCTATGTCTAGATTGTATACAAACTGATGAATGAGTTTCTTTTTTTTAGGATCTTGCAGTTTTCTCTCTTGTGCAGCTCTTTGGGGAGACTCTTCGTGAGCTTGATCTTACTTCATGCACAAACGTTACAGACCTGTCAGTGCGTGCCCTCATCACATTCTCAGCAGGGCTCAAGGTTCTGCGACTCGGCTGGTGCAAAGAAGTGACCGACTTTGGCCTACTGGGTATGACGTATGAAGTTATCAAAAGTGATCCTGACAACGGAACGGTGAAAAACACAAATAATTCCTATCAGTACTGCATTTTGCACACTGTGTTTATGGTAATGTTCTCTTCAGGGTGACAATGGTCCAAAGTTTACAAGAACCTTCGGTAACATGGGCTTCTTCAAACCACCTCAGTTGCCTTTTGAAGAGCGTCCCAAGCTGGCGACGGACAATACTGTGGAGCCCTTACAACATCAGCCTAATTCTTCACTCACAGCTCTGCGTCGACTGGTGGAGTTGGATCTGTCTGCATGTCCCAAGCTCACGGACAGCAGCATCACACAGGTGCTTTGCCAAAGTGACCTGACCTGACGTGCAGCACAGTACCTCTGACAGGTTCAACCACTAATTTTAAAGATGATACATTTTATTCAAGTTTGGCATTTTTTTAGGTTTATAATTTTACAGCCTGGTTGTAAATCATGACATCACACTAGAAAAATCCATAACTGTTATCTAGCAACCACGTTGTACACTAGGCCAAACTCCTCTAATGTCACAGAAAAATGTATGAAAACATCTTTATGAATTAATGTTAAAAATATGTTTGTTGTAAAGATGTAATCAGTATGTTTTAGTAGTCTGCTCTACTGTCTTTTTACTCCGATATCATGACATCAAAGTCAAAATTAGAAAATCTTAAAAAGACGTCATACGCACTTTAAAGAGGTTGTGTGTTCAATCTTTGAGTGACCAGCTCGTCTTTCAATTCGTAGCTTTTCAAAACCGCATCTTAACCTAAAAGCACAAAACTGACCTTTGCTATTTTGATTGAAACACACCCAGCTTTATGACATTTTAGTTCTTAATTATCTTCATTGCTGTAATTTGTGTTTTATTCAGGTGTTGCGGTACCCAGACCTCCAGCGCCTGTCCCTCTCTATGCTCCCTGAAATTAGTGATGCCAGTCTAGTGTCTGTAGCCCGTCACTGCCGCAGCCTCACCCGCCTGGACCTCAGCCAGTGCCCTCAGATCAGTGACATGGGAGTGGCTGTAGCCGCTCCACACCTACACCGACTGCAGCACCTCTCGCTCTCCTGCTGTAACAATATCACTGACAGGTTTGAATTTTAAAGCAAATGTATGTAATGTCTTTGAATTGCCAATGTATCGTCTCTCTGAGTTTGTGCCTTAAATACTTTTAGGTCCCTGTCTCTTTTGGGGCAGCACTGCAAACGACTGAGGACGCTGGACATCTCGAGGTGCAAACATATTTCTGTCACAACGATAGAAAATGTTCAAACACAACTGCCCTTTTTAGAAAACATTGACTGTAGGTTTATAGGTGGGACTGAGCTCACGCTTTCACTTTGACACAGCAATGAGATTTATTTTACTGACCAAAGTCTGCACTATCACGCTGTACTGTTGTAGATGGTACAGATGAAAGGCTATTCCTCTTTTATGGTATATATGGTTTTATAGCTTGAATTGACCATTATACAATATACAGTATTTTGTTGAAATGTTGACCCTAGAATATATGCTATAATATATATTTATTTCTTAATGAAAGTGCTGAGTCTAACAAAATAGACCTGTCTGAATCTATTATATTTTCTTGTAATTGTTTAATGCAAGTTGATAAATAATGTCATTAAAACATGCCAAACAGACTTAGACTCTTATTAGCTCACTGTCAAAAACGTGCTGTAAAATATACATCAGCTTCCAAGTAATCAACCAAGAATAATGACTATTGTTCATGTAGTGTATCTTGTAACTAACAAAAACCCATGGGCACGTTTCCATTTGTTAAACTAAACCATTGTTTATTTGTGTATAGTGGGTGTAAAGGTAATGCTCTGCAACACAAAGTTGCGTATATCTGGAAACAAAATCTAAATTAATGTGGGACAATGAAGAAGCTCTTTTGACTCTATTTTAACAAATCACAGAACACATTTTCATAATAACTCCGATAGGTACCATCATAAAACAATGAATACAAATTTACGTCTATAAATGTATCAATCTGTATTAAAATGCACGAAAACACTTATATCGAGTTTTTAAAAAGTTGGAATTCATAAAAAGTACCAAATTCTATATTTTAAGATAATAAAAACATAAATATAAAAGATGTATTTGTAAACCTATTTGTGTTCTTGTTAAAAGCAATATTCAACACCAGTTTTTTTGTTGTTGACATTATAGACTGTTTTTGCAAGACATCCAATCATTGCATGTGTGTGTAGAGCTTTATTTACAATACGAGACTAGTTTGTGCACATTCAGATCTTATAGTCCTGAACTATTATTGTGACTTAATAGAGTGATGATGGTGGTAGAGTTTGGTAGGATGTGTGCTCTGAAAAAGTACCTTTTGGAGTTTAAAACAGTGCCATGTCAACTGCCTTGAGCAGAAAACTCAGAATGAAGTGTCATGGTTTGCATATTTAAGTGCAGGAATGACTGGCTCACATTTTCTTTCACACATTCTGTATATTCGCTGATGATATTATTGTTCAGTTTGGCTGAAGTCGTAGCAGAAGTTGTAGTTGCTGGGTGGTTTGGGAATGGCTGGTGCAGTTTCAGGAATCTGAACGTTTTCCAAATCTAAGAGCCGCAGCTTTATCTCCATAGACAGGAGGATCTCCAGCTCACTGCGCATGGATTCACTGCTCATTTCTCGGCCAAGGAGAACGCTCAGGCCATCTGTCCACAGGCAGAACTGAAAAAAGCGAGGGTAAATGGGACCACATGAAACCTGGATACAAACTGCAGACTGTATGTACAAAAACAAATGAATTGTATGTTTTATGAGAGAGTATCCACATAACATGCATTTAAACAAATTTAAGCAAATAAAAGGCACTAGATATTGAGAGATTTTGAATAAATTTTATCAGTCCAGATGATGACATTCTGAAATTATGGGACACACAGGGATTGCACCAGCATGTAGACCATACTGAAATGGTTTTAATAATCACATGAATTAAAATAAAAATTAAACTCACATCAGTTCTAGAGGAAGCATTAAAGTTGAGGCTGTCCTCCACATCATAGGTGATGCTAAAGGCCAGGTCCAATGCTTCCTGAATGTCAATAACATAAAACATAAAACATATATATGTATATATAAAACAGCATTTCCCTAATAAGATGTTATGTACTAACCTTGGACTGTTTTCCTTTGTTTTCTTTCATATGAGGGCAGTCTTTTCCTGTCAGCAAAGCCTTGATATCTGCCACGGGAACTGTGTAACAAACAAAACAGTGACAACATCCATTTATTAAGTTAGAGAAAGTAGATTATTTAGTCAAAATTAACGCCATGTACTGAAATTTACTTTGCTACTTTCAAAAGGGGATTGAACAGTTCATTGTTTGAAATCTGTATTACCGGTACTTTAACTTCAAAAAACAAATAGAATGGGAGCATACTTTTCTTTTGTAATGTTTCGATTTGTGGCATGTCAACGTCGTCCTCCACGTCACCGTAGTGAAGCATTTTGTGATTGGGTGATAAGCGACAGTACCATAGTTTGTCTGTAAAGAATCCAATTGACAGGTTATGCAAATGCAAATTATTTTTATATTTTTTTCATCTGCACTTTTGAGGTCAACCTTGTCTCCGCCTGTTGCTTATCTTTCTGAACATAGTTCCCTGACACAGCCGGTTTAGTCTCTGCTGACGAATCAAGTCCAACAATTCAGGCTTTAGACGTTCCTTAAGCTCACTAAAAAAAATATATGTAGTTTATTAGGTAATCCATTCATAATAGTTTGTGTTTCCAGGTGTACTCACAGCACAGGTGGAGCCAGCGTTTCCTCCTGGTGTAAGCGCTCGGTTTGTCGTAGTTTGAGGATCTCACTGTAGTTCAGAGCGTTCACTTTGTTTTTGAAGAGCTCCAGAGACGTGGGTTTACTGGACAGTGTCCGGGTGATCTGCTCCTTCACCACCTGCATCACCTGAGAGCACAAAGAGGTTCAGCCCTTTCTTTATTCAAATCATCAGATATAAAGAGCAGATATTGTTTGCCAACTGAATTTTTCTTGGATCACAGGCTACATCTACGAACTGGAGGGGGGTTGAATCTAAGAAAATGGAGACAGGTACACAGTTTATTCTCAAATTCATTTACATTGACAAGTACATGTCTTGTTGAAGGATGCCACCCTCATCACCAGCACTAGTAGTGTTTACATCAACTTGAAAGAAGGGATCAAAAGTAATGTAGTTCAAACTTTAATATTTACACTGTAAAGAGCGCAGCAATGAACAAGACATAATCTAATCTAAATCAAATAAAAAGGTATTTAAATGTCAAATTAAGACCAACTCCAAAACATTGTTATGCAATTAAGAGAAAGCTGTTCTTAAACAACACCTCCAGATAAATCATTTTGTGAAAGTTCTCATCGAAACTATTAGCTCCAGAGCCTTCGCCTGTTAATGAGCTTTCCCTTCCCAAGCAAGAGACCAATTCTTCAGTCTCTGCAGTCATTAGTTGAGCAGTGGGTCTATTTACACTGGAACAACACCATTTACATGAACACATTAACAAGACAAATAGGATCATTCTTGACCAAGACTTCTCAGAGTTAGCTGTAAAATTGCTGCATTAGTTACACTTCACTAAAATGTATGTAACTGGAAACACGTGTTTATCAGGTCTATTGCTTTAACTTTGAGGCAGTCCTTTCAATTAAATTAAAATCTATCGTGCATAGCTGCAGGGGTGTCCAAACTATGGCCCAGGGGCCATGCCTCCAGCTACATTGGCCCAAATAACCAAAAGTAGTGCTCTTTACTGTCAAATTTGAAATATTCTGTTATAACAAAAATAATGAATATTTTGATTAATGTTCAAAGCCTTTTTTAAAAAGGTGTGGTGCTCATCAAACCCACGTCAAATGCAAAAGTTTGAATGACACTTCACTGTCATGCCGTTTGTGGCCCTCCGCTCTGTTTATGCCCTCGGTGAAAACCCCAGGTCTAATGAATCAATACTGTTCAGCAGAGACTGGCACTGCCTCGATTGCATTCACTCTGCTGACCCAGATCATTCCTGTTCACATTCATCGACAGATTGTGAACAATATGTGAACAAAGAGGAAATTGACTTGATTGTAGATAAGTGTGACAGACATTCACCAGAATATTCAATTAAAATATATATATAAACACAATCAACAGGACATTAGTTAGTCAAGTTTAGTTTAAATCCACAAAAGCAAAAAAGGGCATTGCTTGGAATGTTTCTTATTGGAATAGTAACAGTAAATACTATTTACCGGTAATGATTATTGTCCACGTAACAAGCAACTAGACATCATTTAATATAATAATGCAAAGAAGCATGAATCTAGTTTCCTTTAAAAGATAGAAATGGTCCGAAAAACAGAAACACAGTACACATGCAGTCAAATTGATTGTGTACCAATGATAAAACTTTAACATAATTGTTAGAACTGAAGATCTAAGCTTACCTCCATGTTTTCTTCTTTAAATGTTCCTGATTTTCCCTATCATTTAGTTCTAGGTCCAAATGATGCTCTCTAAAATTGTCAGTGGCTCTCTTACATGACAGCAGAGGTGCAGGCCTGTGGCTGTTTTGTAAACAGACACTGTTATTGCCCCTCTGTCAGATGCTCTGGCCAATAGGAGGCGTGGCTCTAAATCCTGCAGCACATGGACACACTGACTTATGTGAAGACTGACCGTTAGAACAGACCGCCCAAACTCAGAGCATAAAAGCTACTGCCAAAAACTAAAAGCTATTTTTATAAATCATTACTGAACTTTTTATAAACCTTTTCCATACATTTGATCTGTTCAGTGCTTTCTGTTTCAGGTTTACTGGCCTTTCCATTAGTTTACATCTCGTGTGTTGATTTGTAATTTCAACTGATGGCTTGTAGGCTTTGTCTCTTGCGCTTCCTTGTCTCTCTGTTTTTGCCGCCTACCACGCTTCTCTTTGTCCACGTAATGCCTCTTTGTCCTTGCCTCAGAGAAACCGAGGCAGGGGGCCGAGGGTACAAAACAAAAGCTTGCTCTGCTGTCATAGAGCACAGGACACTAGCCTGACCTGAAAGGCCAAAGGGTGGCCAAGTTTTATAACTATCAAGAGAGTGCTTTGTGGAAGTTGGACGATGGGGGTAATGTGACCCAGGACAAAAGCTGAGTCATTCTGGCTTTTATGAGGACTAGGTTTTCAATATTTTACCTCAACAATGCCCTTCTGCCCAAAGCTGGACCTGCTATAAATACAACAATGTGTGTGTAAGGTCACCATGTTGTTCAGCGACACCGTCTGCTCTGTGTAAAGAGCCTTGTCAGGGGTAGTTTGCATAAGAATGAACTGAAAATACAAATTCAACAGACCCTTTGTGACCAAATGTCTTTTTACTAGTGTGGGACAGATCGTGGTTCTGTTGTCCATTTAGTTTGTCTTGTCATGTATAATAAATTGGTCATTTTTCAGAACATTCATATGAAATAATTTGTCTGAAATAAATACCAGGTGCCAAAATAAAACATTGAAATACAAAAAACTATTTATCTATTTATTTGATATTTGCTTGATAAAACCTCCCTGGGGTCATGCCACGTCCCAGCCTGCTTCAAGTCGTGCATCATTGTTCCTGTCCCCAAGATTCCTGAAGGATCGGAGGCATTGTGTACGGCTGGGGAAGAATGTCTCAGACACTCGGACCATCAGCACAGGAGCTCCACAGGGCTGTGTACTTTCTCCTCTGCTCTTCTCCCTGTACACAAACTGCTGCACCGCCTGCACCTTCAGCCACGACTCCGTAAAACTGCTCAAGTTTGCGGACGACACCACCCTCATCGGGCTCATCTCAGACGAGGGATGAGTCTGTCTACAGGAGGGTGGTGGACCGGCTGGTGTCCTGGTCAGCACGGTAACAACCAGGAGTTCAACGCCCAGAAGACAGTGGAGATGATTGTGGACTTCAGGAAAGTCACAGCCCCCCCCCCACCATGACAGACTCCCCATCACCATCGTGGACTCCTTCCGCTTCCTCTGCACCACCATCACCCAGGACCTCAAGTGGAGCTCACCATCAGCTTCCTCATCAAGAAGGCCCAGCAGAGGATGTACTTCCTGCGGCAGCTGAGGAAAGCCAAGCTGCCAGTGCAGATGATGGTGCAGTTTTACACGGCCATCATTGAGTCCATCCTCACCTCCTCCATCACCGTGTGTACGCTGGAGCCACAGCCAGGGACAAACAGAGACTACAGCGCATTGTGCACTCTGCTGAGAAGGTGATCGGCTGCAGACTTCCATCTCTGCAGGACTTGTACGTCTCCAGGGCTCTGGGACGAGCAGGTCGGATCACAGCTGACCCTTCTCACACTGGACATGGACTTTTTGAGCCACTCCCTCCAGGCAGGAGGCTACGGTCCATCAGGACCAGAACCTCCCGCCACAAGAATAGTTTCTTTCCCTCTGCCGTTGGACTCATGAACACTTCTTAAACACCTGTCACTTTAAGCACTCACATCTGTAAATGCATGCCCTTTTGATTTCATATATGTTGTTTTTATTATTGATCAGTGTTTTATGTTGCACCTTAATGCCAAAACAAGTTCCTATGTTTGTGAATTTTGTTCATTGACAATTGCAATAAACCTTTTCTGATTCTGATTCTGAAAAGATGATGTGTAAATGGGTTGATGGCAAATGCGTTGTACCTTATCAAAGTCCTCTTGTGTGGCTCTCATCTCCTTCCACGTCTTGTTGAGAAGCTGAATGCAAACACAGAAGAGCTCCTCCAAAAGCCGGTCCTGACTGAAGAAAATCGGGTGGTAACTTGATCCTGTCTCCGAGGCTTTTGATAGAGAAATAGATTTGACAAGATGAGTTGAAACTGCTTATGTGCCAGCATTATAACTAAAGCTCTGCACATACGATGTTCTCCAATTCGAAGGATATCACACAGAATCAAAGTGAGCTGGATGCTGCTCCTGGCAAAGGGACACTCATGTTTGTCTTCTCTACTGCTGTTTTCCAACACAAACTGAGAGAAACACATCAGGAAGAAATGTTTAGCATCATCGGTATCAATTTAGACATATAAATTAGTCAATAAACATGTCTTGCTCACCCTGCTGTATGCATCAGGATACCGTGTTGCAAAATAAAACATAGTATCCAGCGCCAACAGGCCAGGAGGTGTTCGGACCAAGTCTTGCCCAGGATTACTATTGTTCTAATGGTGGGAGGGGTTCGAAAATTCCATTAAGCATTTATAATTGCATTTAGAAGACAACAAATTTATTCAAACTTACAGAAAAACCCAATTTCTTGAACTCCTTTGCACACAGCGAGCGTCGTCTCTCATGGTTCAGATTGTTTTCAGGTTCCGTCTCGAACGCGGCCTGTCTTAAGCGATGCAGGATGTCTCTTTGGTCCTGATCAATAGAAAGTAAAACCTGAATAACTTTATGAACGTGAACTAAAAGGAAATAAAGGGTTAGCATCACGTTTACCTGGTTGTAGCTGTCCAACGGTGTCCTCATTCGGGGTTCTAAATGATTTAGTGTCACTGATTGGAGCACATAGAGGTAGTGCGCCATCTCATCCTGAACCGAACCTGAACTATGTATAATGTTCTGAAAGAAGAAAAAAAAAGTTTTAAAATGACACGGCTTTTAGAACTACAATTCAGACAATTCGGTCAAAATTATTCATTAATTTGGATTCTTTCACCTTGTAGATATACTGCCGCAGATTTTTCTTATTCAGAAACTCAAACATGTCCTGGGAAGAGAGAGACAGAGACAGAGCACAGGTTGAAGTGCAATGGCCGACTTTTAACATGAGGTGGAGCTACAGTCATCAGACGAACAGGAAGGTGAGATAAGAGTTAAACTGCGTTGTGAACTTAACCACACACCATGAGAGTGTCATTGGGTTAGGCCGATAAGAAGGGCGTAATTGTTGACCGACTGTAACTATGAGGAAGTGTGTAATCCGTAGTGACATAGACTGAGAGGCCGGTCATGAATGAGGGAACTGTTTTCTGTACAATAATCCAACAATAAGAGCGAAGCAGTGATAGACCAAAACAACAACAGCCCCAGTGTTTATGGAACAGAAGCACAGACAAGTGAATTACCGCTGTTTAAAACCAGTAAATCAGGGGACATTTTCTCACATAACAACACAGACAGTTGTTCTAAATGGCTTAATAAATCCAATAGTTTAATATTTGAAAAAAGTAAAAGGGAAAAAGAGGCATTTATGAGCAAGAATCCATGTCAGCAAAACAGAAAAGAGCCAAGTGGAAATATTAGTGTTTACAAAGGGATTAGTGCAGTCATACTTCTCTGTCTGAGTCTCCAGCCGTCTGCAGCAAAGCCATGAGCAGAGCCATAGCTTTGGTTTGTATCAGCTGGTTTGTCCTGAAATATAAATAGTTTTTAATGCCAAATACCTATAATTGTTTAAGTTTATAGGCTATACTAAAGTTATGGCTCTTTGTTTTAAATACAGAGGCCTTCTTAGCAGCTGTGGGTAGGCTGGGACTATATATTTGTAGTTTCATCTAAAACACCAAAGTTGAACTATGTAACTTTTCTGGAGGAGGGTCGATCGTGCTCTCGGAGACAGGAAAAAAGTGTTCTGAGCTCAGATAGACATTTAGATACACTAAATTAAATATGTTTTAATTACGTTGGACATAATGTGTGGACACTGCTAGGGTTTCACTTTTTTATAATTTAAACTTAGCTATATCTCTCAGTGGTTTATGTACTTACACTTGAAGGTGAGCTATTAGCCGCTCCATGGTCACTTCATTTTTAACCTGTAGAAATAAGCTATGACTGCTCAGGACCATACTCTCCAGAATGTCCAGAGAAACCTGCTGGATAGACGCATCGAAGGACTTCCCATTGACAAAGCTAGCAATCTGAAACGAGCAAATGAATGAGAACAGAAGAGGACGAAGCAACAAAAGTGAAAAAACTGTAAATATGACACCTTTTTGATGAAGATAGTTGAGAGGTTTTCCCAAGAAACGATGCCATGATCCATCAGTTCCATGAAGCCAGTTAGTGTGTGCGTCATGATAACGGCACTCCTGGACAATACAACAAACACGATGAAGGATTACAGAGAGAACATGTTTTAGATTTAAACTGACATGGAAAGCACGTAATATAAAGTCTTACTCATGGGAGTCCTCTACGATCTTAACCAGCAGTAGGTGTCCGTCTCTGCTTATGAACTCCTGTGCAAACGTCACATCTGTGGAAACACTGGCCAGCTCCTTCAGCGAATCACAACGCACGCCTGAATCTGAGCTCTGGATGCCTTTGAACAAGTCTTCTGCACAACGACCCTGTAATCACACAATGATTCTGAATAAAATAATGGAGACCGTACAGATATCCGGGTATCAAGCAGAAATGAGCTAGTTCTATTTTCTTTGCGGTTCACCTAGGCAATATTGGAATTTTACCTATATACACAATTCCTTCTAAAATCTTGATATGAATTAACTGCAAGTCTTTAATATGTGGCAAATCAAAATGACATAAAAATTTGATCATATACAAAAGGTAAATAGATTCAAAACAAATATACAAGAAGAAAATATCAAACATCGAAAGAAGATAAAGAGGAAAAGGTAATAATAGGTATAATAAGGTCTTAAGATATTAGACTATGGATAAATGGACTTGATAGAAAACAGACATAGACTGTACACTCTGTATTATTTATTGTGTTCTATCAATGTGTCCATTCATTATCTTACACATCAGTTTTCAAGTTTTTACTATGTGAGACAGGCTTCTACAGTTCAAATCAAATCAAATCTAGGCTTATAGTTCTGTTTAGCTGTGCATTTGTTCATTTCACTCTTCTCTTTTAAAAGTACATGTTATAATGATAATTTATGTTTTTATCTGTTTGAATGCATATGTAAAGCGCTTTAAATTACTTTGTGTACGAATTGTACTCTACAAATAAACTTGCCTTGCCTAGTTATCATCACAGTAGAGGCAAAGGTCAGATCAAGGTACTTAATGAACGTAATGAAGAGTGGCCAAAAAGAGCAATTTTGAGTGAATTCATCAGGTAAATGTTGTGCAAGGCCACAGTGCAGACAAATATAAATTTGGGCTGTAAATATACTCATTTGAACAAGTATTGATACTGACAAAATTAACATAAATAGGACAAATGTGGACCTTTACATGAATAGTGTGAATCGTTTAGGTTTAGATCTTTATTAGAACTACAATAAGACCACACAATTGAGAAACTATGAACTAAGTTTTTGGTTGAAAAATGCATGCTAAATTAATTTATAAAAATAATGTTTTTATTTTCATTGTCATATCAAAATTGGCATTAGGCCTTTTTCTTAGTATTGAAGTTGAGTTTGAAATGTATGGGATCAAATTAGGAAACGCAGAGAAGAAATTAGTGCTGAGAGGGATGCTGACTGACCGGGGCTTTGGTCAGACGCAGAATGCAGCCGTTCTTAATGTCAAGGCGATTCTGCAACACAAACACAGAGACAAACATGTGACAGAGCAATTGTGTAATGCAAATGAAGTCCTCTAAATATAGTACCTTTCATTCTCAGTCAGACCACAATTTCTTGAGGTGAAAATGCAGCCTAAAGACCGGATGTAGTGGTGAAAATAGACACCAACACAATGTATATTTTTAAAATACAGCATAGCTCAGTACAGCATTGTGCAAAGCAGGTGTGAAAAAATGCCACTTGAGGAATGGTATTTACTCAAAACTGTAAACTAATCTTTTATTGAGATTTTAATAATGTGTTTAATTAGACTGATCGCCTAAGCACTTCAATATTAACCTTTTACAGTCATTTTGAAGAAACAAATACAAGGGACATGTCACTATCAGATAAAGCAAAGGATTTATAAAACATTTTGTTACCATTGTGAATCAGTTAAAAGTTAAGAACTAAGAAAACCTAAGAATTGAAAAAGAACTGCATCATATGCCATGCTAAACAGTGGAAAGGTTACTCAACACCCTGAGTGTTTTTCCAGCTGTTTTCTGCTTCTTGTGTAAGATTTTATACTGTCAGTGTTGCGCTAAAACACATTACACAGTACAACTTACTGATTCAGTAATATATGTTTGCACTCCATCTGCATATTGCAAAGCGTAGTTGTCTGGACCTGGGAGATTCCATCTAAAACAAAGAAAGGAAGATCTATGCAAAAAAAACATCTCAGATAATTATGACACTGAATGTAGTCATGGCTGACTTACCCATCACAAACTTCCTTTATGACAGCAGACAGAGGCTTTTTCTACACAGAAAAAACAACAACTAATTAATAGATTACAACAATACATATTCAACATCTATTTTTGGGAGCAAGAGCGATTAGGTTAAGCAGAATTTGATAAACTGTTAAGACCATATTTTAGCCTACAATAATCAAAAACATATTAACAATTTTATATATATTGGATCATATAACTACTCATAAGAATAATTGATGCATATCTTATATAACAGGTAAACTATTTTCAACTCAAAAAATAGTGCAGTTGACCATTTGTATAATCCAATAAGAAAGTAAGTAAAGATCTGTTTTTTCCATTACATATATTGCCACCAAAAATCACCAAAACCATTATTTTCTGAATGACTCCCCTAAGTGCAAATTTCATGTGATGTGTTAACACAATAAGCAAGTCCAAGTCCACGTCTGGCTAGTTACTATCCTAGCATTAGTGGTCAGGCTGCGAACCCTCAAAAGTCTTAGTTGTTTGATTCAATTTCACAGTTTGGGCGTCTTGATTCATCCACACTGCTCCTATCAGTGTGGATGAATCAAGATGCCCAAACTGTGAAATTGTACACCAAAAATATGTTCTCTTTCCTAAAACATTTGTCTACCTGTAATTGCTGAAAATAAACCACAAATACTTGAGTTATGTTGGAATAAGCCAAAAGCCCTACAAAAGACATTTCCCATACTGTAACAATATGATTACACTGTATTTGCAGACTACTGAAAGGCTATATATTCTGTATATTTCATAATATAAAATGTAGTAGTACTATAACTACACTGAACACAATTATAAATGCAGCAGTTTTGTTTTTGATCCATTTTCAGCAGCTGAACTCAAAGACACACACTAAAGACCCCTTTCTCTGCAGTTGAGAGGCCAGTTGGATATACCGCAAAACTCTCTGAAACGCATTTGGAGATGGCTTATGGCAGAGAATTGAACATTTGGTGGACATTCCTGCAGTCAGCATATCTCAAAATGTACACATCCATGGCATTGTGCTCTATGATAAAACTGAACATTTTAGAGAGTTGTTTTATCGTGGCCAGCCAAAGGCACACCTGTGCAATATTCATGATGTCTGATCAGCATCTTGACATGCAACACCTGTGGCAAAGCAAAGGTCACAAACACTTTGGGGACTAACAGATTTGGGAACAATATTTGAGAAATGGGTCTTTTGTGCATATATAAAAATATACATACATTTATATCTGTGAATTTAGTTCATGAAAAATGGGAGCAAAAACAAAAGTGTTGCGTTCATATTTTTGTTCAGTATATGTTGGTCATTTATAAGAAAAGTAATGTTTCAAATTTGAATTTAGCTCAGCCCATTGTTTAATAACTGTATTCCTTATTTTTTTAATGAAAGTAGTATTGATTAAATAACATGGATTATCCGCATATTGTTGATACTCGCTACAGCATGGAAATGGGAAGTAGATTAACCTGTGATTCCTTTCGATAGATTTCCAAAGTTCAATGCACTTTTCATGCAAATCTGAGGGTGCATTCACACTTTTAAAAATTTGGATCAAACCAGGACTAACTGAAACTAAACCTGGACTAGATCAAGACTAACCCAGGGCTGGAACGGGACCAAAACAAGTCTAAAATGGGTTCAATGTAACACCAAATAACAACTGTGTGAATGCACCCTAAGAAACTGTACTTAAAATAATGAACATATTATTGTGAATTATATCAATATTGGATTTCTGTATGTTAAAAAAGCCAAATCCATACAGGATCTCAGGCGGCGAAAGAAAAAAATGGTGAGAAGATTGTATATCATCAGTAATTATGCTGAGCATTACGTTAAACAGTGGTCAATGGTCATTTACCTGGTCCAGTTGTATGAGTTGAGGATAAGCCCCAGGCATCTGGATGGCAATTTTTACTATGTCCTTCTGTTGTGGCATTTTGGCACCTATTGACTCCACCAGTTACTATAAAATAAAAACAAACAAAGTGATTTAATTGACTTAATTTTTCAGAACATATCTCAGAGTTGTTTCATGAATGTTGGTTCCTCTTTTACAGTTGATGCTGCGCTGGGTAACGTTGAGAGTGCTAAATGGTTTTATTTTGGTTTCAGAGACTTCAGTTTCCCCAAATCGTTCCTGCTCCAAGCTACATACATCACATTCACTTCCTACTCAGGAGTCACAACGTTCTTAGCGTACAGTAGGTCTGAACAATTTTGGCAAAATATCTAACACATCCAGGAGAATCAAAATCTCAGAGAAGACTAAATAAGAACGGCTTAATAAAATAATCACATGTTCGGAGAGGTCAAACCTAAAGAATTAGCAGGTTTTATAATAAGTAGGAATGCCCCGATAGATCCATGGCACCTCTCCAGAATTTTATCTGGATATCTTTTTGGATCTTTTAATTGTAGGCTATATAATACGAATATTTGATGGCTGATGTTGGCCCAGAATGTGTCCTAATGTTTGAACTTTTATATACTTGATATCAGCAGATACTTAAAACCAAAGTCAATATTGACAACGGAACTGAAAACGCAGGATCGGTACAGCTCTAATAATAAGACAGATATTTTGTTGTTTGCAAAGTACTTAAATAATTGCAATCTTTGTGACCATTCAAATTGTGATTTGGATTCTGTTGGGATGTATGTTGCAGATATCCAACAGAAAAGCTAAGGCACAAAATGTTCTACACATAAGTCCCATTTTGACCAAAGTTTGTCCATGTTCAAATTAAGACAATGTCAGTTTTCCCATTTGTCTAATATTGCTTATTATTTCAGTGAATAATGATGTTGTTTTTTTTCCAAATAAAATTATCTTCAAACATGTGATTTTGTGGTCCTCCACTGGGATGTACACACACTTTCCCACTCTTTGTCTGTCAAAACAAGGTTATCTTCTCTTTCCCATTTGTTTTTCATATATTTGGTAATTGTCCATATCATTAATGCAGTTACATAATTTAGATATTAAACCCCTCGAAGGTTCTGATGTATAGCCCTTGATAAATATTTTAGTCAGAGGATTATAGTGGCCGTTGCTTTGTTTAATTTCTTGTGAATAAGTGTTGTAATAACTTATTTGTAAATATCTATAAAAAGGCCTGCTTGTTCAAGTCAAAAGATTTTATTCAACATATCAAAGCTTTTAATTTGATTTTCTTTTACAACCTGGTAGAAGACCTTAATACCTTTTGTAATCCAGACCTTAAATCTCAGATCTGTAAAGTGTGCTGTTAGGTGTAAAACTTTGGTCATAAGACAACCAGTGTAAGATTCTAACACCTTTGTTTTATTTTGTATGTTTTGATTAGCTCTTTCCAGGTCGTAAACACAGATTTTACCCAGGGATTCTCAAATTCCTCCAAATGACTCAACCGTTTGTCATCTGGCAGTAAGGCCTGTGCTGGAACCCCCGGCACAACATTACACTCAAAATTTTCCATTGAGCTTCATATTCTGGTTCACACCAGCAATGCTCTGATATAAGCTGAAAGAAAGTTTTTCAGACAAAGTAAACCCCAACCTGTTTTTTCTTTTGATAATTGTAGCGTTTTAACTGGATACAAGCTTTTTTGCCCTGCCATATAAATCTTGAGATTGTTTTATTACAATCATCAAACCACCGGTTTGGGATGGAAATTGGAAGAGTATAGAGAGAGAAATCCGGGCAAAACATTCATTTTTATAGCTTCAATCCTGTGACTTAGACTTAAGTATGGGATAAGAGCCAATTTTCCAAGGTCTTGTTTTAATGGAGGACTACACCTAAAGATCTAAGATAATCTGTTTGCCATTTAAATGGATAGATCTTTCTAAAGATCAAAGGGAGTCGCCAGTAAGAGAGAAGTTCAGTTTGTAATCGGACATTGGACCAATATTCTGAAGAAAATGCATCGCATTGGGTATGGGAATTTCTGGTGTGGTCAAATATAATAGAACATCATCTGCGTAGCAGGCAATTTTATGTTCCATCCCATCAATCAACACCATGAATTGTTTTTGATTGTCTAAAATATTGGGCCAATGGTTCCAAACAGGAAACAGGAGGGGGAACAATGCACATCCCTGTCTCACACCTCTTTCCAGAGTCAGCGGGTTTGTCATTTGAGCATTCATTTTAATTATTGATGTTGGACCATTGTAAAGAGCCCCGATATTTATCTATGAAATTTGTTCAGCACTTTAAATAAATAAGGCCAGCTAACTGAATCAAAAGCTTTCGCAGCATCCAAACGAATTAGTACATTCAGAACAAAAATGGGTCTATATGGCGGCACAATCAAGTTGGTCCTTCCCTTCTTTAGGTATTAAAATTTTCCAACTAGGAGGAGTCTGAGTTTTTTTAAATGCCCAGTCAAAATAAATAGTGGAAATAAACACATAAGTAGCTAGTTTGTATATATAATGAAGCAATAGAGCCTCAACTAATTCACTAAACTTGTTCAATTAGGACAATAATCAGAATGAGCACTATCTTCTTGTGTAAACTAATATTGTATATGCTAATATTTCAAACTGAAAATTTGAAACAATAGTTGACTCTCATCTTTCATTTATCCACCTATGAAAGCAGTTTCTAGCAATACTGAACAGATCTTCAGGAGATCCCAGTCAGAGTTTCTGTGGATGACAGGGCTGTGTGCTCAAGTCAGGACAAGCCTGGTGGAACACTAATATGTGCCGCGTATCTTGCCAAATATTTGCAAGTAGGCCTATTTAGAAATGGATAAACCAAACAATAATGCAAACTTTGAATCATCTCTCAAAATGAAAAAATGTGTGTTATAAACTTGATATTTGACTGGTTGCTTGCTCATTTAATGACTGACAAACAAACTCTGATTGTTACACTGATGATTTTATTACACTTTGGTGTTTAAAAGTCCTGAGTCCATCAGCCTAGGTCAATGCAACCCTGTGCTAGAATATGTAAAGCCAATGTTACGATGGACAATTATTTAAGCCTAGGCTGTATATTTAACAAATCAAAACCAGGCCTAATTTTGGCATTTTAAATGTGTTTGAAAAGGCTGTTCCCGTTCTTCATTTAAATTAAAATTAATATTTTAGTAAAAGCCTTTAATTTGTAATAAATATCCATGCATTTGAATTCATGTCCATATAAATGAAATAAACCAAACAACAGCTTTACAGCAGCTGTTATTAGAGAGAATTCTTCAGTGAACAAATTGAGCCATTATACCTAAGCTTAAATCTACACGTTCAGCAGCCAGGGCTCACTGGTCCTGGGGTCAGGGATCTGGTCTGACCTTCGGGCCGCACAGAGCGCCTCTCACAGTTACACACACACACACACACACACACACACACACACACACACACACACACACACACCACACAACCACACACACACACACACACACACACACACACACACACACACACACAACACACACACACACACACACACACACACACACACACACACACACACACGGGGGAGTGGGAGGGTCAGCTGCCAGGAATTTCTGACCTGCCATCGTAGACTAACTACTTTCACTAAAATGAAAACGGATGAAACAAAACAACATAACGAATAGGCCTAATAAAGACAATAAAAATGTATCCAGAAAGTTTGACTATTTGCCTCTAAATGCATCTGAGCAGAGTTTTTGAGCATGTGATTTATAGCAGGCTACAGTAGCCTACAAGCCAAACGAGTGAATTATAGTTTTGTCCCGAGCCCCAAGGTCCATGGTCTTATATGGGTCTTACCTGGTACAAGAAGTTAAGTCGAGGCTACTGTCCTGCGGGAGCCACCACACACATCAGCGCTGTTTTTCTCGAAACTAACGTTACTTTACATACGTCTCTTTACTTGCAATACTATTACAAATGTAAAAAAATGTAGCACAGAAATCTTCGTGAAGTTTTAGGACTTTTTAGCCAGCTTAAAAAGTTCCGGGTTGGGTGAAGTTATTCACCAAATGTCCAGTGTCAAGAGTCGAGTTGAGCGAAACTACTTCCGGCTGTGATAATAACGCAGGACACTAAAGTGACAAATGTCAAAGTAATACCTTGTGTAACTCTTAAAACGTTGGAGTTGAATGAAAAACAAACATGTGAATAATGTTTGATAGGCCTAGGTGAATAGATAGTCTAATTAAATTGGACTACATTATTTTGTAGGAGCTTGTTAGGAAGTGAGCCCTGAGGGGACAAACTCTTATTCAGAAGCCACAGCCGCCCTCTACTGTCTCAATCGTTCAATGGTTAAATGTTAAAAGTCCATGGTCTCAAACATTTCTCACAAAACTAGGTTTCTAATTTAATAGGCCTATAATAATTACTGAACAGGTGCTTAATAAGCGCACACTGTAGTAGAATATAATGGAAAGTTGGTTACATTAGTATTGTTACTCGTCTTATTTCATGCAGGAAAACAACTGAAGGACAGTGTACCACTTTTAACCAAAAAACAACTTATGCTTTTCTGTAAGAGATACGAGATAAGTTTTTCCCCCCACAAAATTGTTTATTGTCATTCTTACATCTGTAACTTGGTTTTGAGCCTGGCTTGAGCCTCAGGTTAAACTACCCATTTCTGACCCAGTTCACCATTGACACTACTGTCCACATGGGACAATAATTTCCAATCCATCCACAGTGATGTTAAATGCATCAAATAATCCAGATGCATTGATAACAGGGAAATGAAGTATACCCTCAACCCTGTCATATCAAGTAACAAGTATACAAAAATAAATGCTAATATATACAAGCTGCAACTTTAACAAAAGCATGGCAGAGTGCTTAAACACAAAACAATTCATGAAAGACAGTGCAGGAAGATGAATTATGGCAACATTTGAAGTTAACAATGCTTGCTGCACATCTGTCCTGTACGGAGCTGGTTACAGAAAAGGGGATAAGCATCATACAAAAACACAAACAGATGGTACATTTACAAAAACAGAAGGATCTGTGCCAAATATACAAAGATGCGCAAATATAAAAAGTGATTATCTAGACTTGGTGACTGTGCTCAATGAATCAGTGAAAAGAAATGTTTTACATACACAATATTTCTACACATACATTATCACCATGAAAGCCATTTTTCACTGATGTACAACAACAAAAAACAGTAAAAGGTTATGAACAGATTCAGTCTGTTTAACATTTTAACACAATTATGCAATAAAACTGACGTGATCTGCAAATATGTTAAAGTATAAAATATTTGTATAAACCCCTGCAGTGTTTTTGGTCCGTTGTCATGCATTTTGCATGTCTGTTTAGTTCCTCAGCATCATTTATAAACACATTACAGTCGCAGTGACAAGTTTAAATCAGACATCCCAAAAGCTTAAAAATCACTTGTTCAAAGATACGCAGTATTTGTTAAATTTTATTTTATACTGGTATCAAACTATTTATATAGTTTATATAACTTTTATACAAATTCAGATGGTTACTACACAATGGTATTGTGTTAGTTTAACAAAATATATATTTTCTATGTACAAAAGGACAGTGCATACTTTACACCTGTGTTTGAACTTATTCATGCCATGCAAGAGCAGCTGCCACTGAAAAGCTGTGCTCACCATTTTATAATTATTGACCTGATAGGAAACTTCTGAAACATGTAAAAACAGCCAGACACTCACTCAAGCATACATGAAACAAAACAGAAATATATAATCCAAAAATAGATTATCATTTGTTTGAATTTAATCCGTGTGACATTTTTTACTTTTACACAACTCAGGCAGTATTTAGTCCAAGGGAAGTGGTCTTGAGTGCTGCTGGTCAGAGCAACAATGTCTTTTACGCACCTCTTTGAACTCACTGTCCATAAGAGCAGAGTAGAAAACCGTGTTTGAAGAAGTTTTTCTTCTCAGAACAATCTTTGGGGTCAGAGGTTTAATATTGGGACATCGAACAGATCACACAGGCCTTCTGTTTCATCCAGGTTATAAATGTAGTCATGGTCACTCGGTGGTGGGGACAGACGGAGGAGAGGTGAGAACACTGGTGGTCAAAGACATTAGAGGGTTCATAAATGCAAGACAAAAATGAATACTAGACAATAGAAATATATATCCATTTACCTTCAGAGGACATTAGGTCTTCCAACAAATCTCCCCCCATAATCTCTATAAAACATAAAAACACGAGTAATGTTAGACCTGAAAAGTGTAATACATTAAATTACACCCAATAACAGTGTCACGATAAACAGATCATTTGTTTACATTTGTTATTTAATTTATAAATGTACTACAATATATGC
The DNA here is from genome assembly GCA_015082035.1 of Chaenogobius annularis. Lineage (NCBI taxonomy): Eukaryota > Metazoa > Chordata > Actinopteri > Gobiiformes > Gobiidae > Chaenogobius > Chaenogobius annularis. The sequence continues at coordinate 271,098 of BJKM01000398.1, forward strand.
ACTGTACTGTCACCTTTTGTGGGATCAAACATCTCTGACAGCTCTTTGGGAAAGTCCAACACTACAAAGAAAATCACACAATTATGAAAAAGAAGCGATGACTTCCATAAACAGACCTGGGACGTGCACAGCTTAGTGATTATTCATACACATGCTCATGTTTTGCCTTGTCCTCGCGTCAAAGTGTAATAAGTTTACTAAAGTCAAATATAGCTACTCCACAACCTCTACATTTAATTCTACACACTGCCTGCGTGATTTGCTTTAAATAAACAGAACAAATTAGTTAAAATGAGAGGACAGAATTGAAGGTGTTATTATTGAAAGTTATGATAAACTACAATCATGTGTAGCGCCCTAATAAAAAGGAGATTTTGAACAAAGATAACTCACGTTCAGAAGGATCTGACTTAATGGGCTCAAAGACTGCAGCGGCAGATGATGCTGAACTGTCCAAAGACGCAGACGACTGAAGTTGTTGACCAACTGTAGGTGTCTCCGTTGTTGAGGTGAGGGGAGTGGTTGTTGTTGGATCTAATTGTAAAATATATGTTTCAGTCACAAAAATGCAGTATTCTTTACATAAAACTGACATTTTGACTGAAAGACTTGTGTGCACCTGCTGTTTTGGTTGACAGGTTGGCTGCAGTAACTGATTTTGGAGTGAAACCAGATTTTGTTGAAGGAGTGACGCCCGTTTTGGAAATCTGCTTGTGAAATAGTAAAGTTTTCGGCCAAGAAAATAATTTATTTACACATTCATTTAAAAAGGTGCACTATGTAACATTTCTGGTGGAGGGTCAGCGGCCTGCTCGTCTCCATGGAACCTGCTCAAAGAAAAAAAAGATTTCTTTGGCGTGTAGAATTAATTTTAAAGGACAGTGTAGCGTAAAACGGGGAAGAGAGACTGGACAACAATGACTGATTCAAACTCACGAGGCAGCAGCCTGCCCATGTGAAGTATGGCAAATAAGGTAGGCTTCTCCCCCAGAAAAATTACATTTGCACCTTTGATGATGATGGAACACTTAGGCTGACCTGCGAGGTAGGGGCTGGAAGGCTCTGAAGAACATCATCAGGAGGAGGAACAGGCAAAACAACTGGGGAGGCACTGGAAGGGTCCTTATTAACCAATAAGACTTCTATAGGCCCAGATGAACTCTTGAGACGAATCTGGTATTTCCTTTGTCCATTAACCACCTAAACACAGACACAGATCGACAGTCACAACACATGTCTACCCTGGACTACATAAACAGTCTGTAATGATAATCACTTACAGTTTCAGGGATTGGCACCTCTAGTTGTGTACCAATAGGAGCACGGATTGCAAGAAGTGTGTCACCTGCAACAAATAGTTTAGGTTTTTTTAGACATTCAAGTAAATAACTAAAATTGTAATGGAAGGGCATGAATTACCTTTGAAAACTCCACAGAGATCGTCATGTTTTACATAAGCCATAGTATAGGCGTATTAAGGATGATGGTCATGAAAATGAATTGCAAACAAAATTAAACAATGCAGGTTAGGTTTAGTTGTAGCTTCAGTTACACCCTTTCTAAAAGACGTATCCACTCATATTTGACAAAAATTAACATGGTGAACAAAACAGGATGGATTATTACAACTAACTTAAAAATGCAAAGGATATGGACTGTTATTTGAGTCATCTGTGACATTTTTGATGCTCTGTTGAACCCAAACTCTCTGCTGGTCCAGCTCATGTTCCCTGTGAGCAAGGTCATCAAGTTCAGCCTTAAGATCTATCAGTTTATCGGCGATCTCTCTTGTGTTGCATCCAGGACCGACACCCCTAAGGTTGATATAACAGTGATTCATGTCAGCAAACAAATAGAGCACACAGTTATCTGGTTTAATAGGTCATTTGAATGGTGACAATGGTAAAATAAAGATGAGGATTGTGACTAGGATTGGGCCATGTCCAATCATATCCAAATTTGATATTGTGATATAATTTGCATGTACACAAGAGCATGTCATAGGGCTACTCGATTATATAAAAAATATTAATCACAATAATTTTAATTATAACTGAAATCACAATTATTCAGAGAAAGGACTTGCTGAGATGAGTCTTTTGTCTAGCATCAGTTTTATTTCATCCCTACAAACCGCTGGCGATCATCCAGGATTCATAGAACTGTAGTTACAGTCGTAACTTTAGTTATATTGTAAAACATATTATATACATTCTAGGACATACAGTATATCTCTGCCTCTATCTGATCTTCTTTGTGTACATTATTATTGGTGTACTAAGGGCAGTTTTAACACAAAACATATGTAAGATGTGCAGTAAAAAATGTAAAACCGCAAGGTGACGATGCAACTTGTAAAAAATAACAGTCTGGCCACTTATTGAACCATGGTGGGTTTAGAACTGTTTTGCAAACTGAAAATTCACACAAATGTTTACTGTACTTACTTCCACTGGATACTGTTCTTGGACTTCTTTTCTATCAGTCCAATTCCCTCCAGGACATTAGTGATATCGTAAATGCGACGCTTTTGTCGCACTGCTAATGTGTCCGCTGCCTGATATACAAGAGAAAAGAAAATGAATACTTCGAACACAGGAATGCCCTTCAAGTAGGTGTGAGACTCTGTAATAAAAGCAATGCAGCTACACCAAATGTTGCCTTTTCACCAGACTAATTGATGACAATGTGTGTGATGCTGATAATCCTGACCACCCTCAGTAAACACCCCCAATGAGTACAGTCAGTGTGCATTCGGTGAGATTATAAAAAGATTATAAAAAGGCATGGAAAAAGCACCAAGTAGATGTAAATAATCAGAAAATGTGTTTTAAAAAGGGCTACACAATTATGTATTTTAATCAAATTGACGTCACAGTTTGAGTTGGCAAAATAATCAAATGTCTTCTGCAGAAGTACAAAATATACTGTAGAGAAACATCTTGTACTTTCAGTTTAGAGTATGGCTGGGACAATACTCGAGATTCAGTGATCGTCAATAATGTGGTTGGATGATTTTAATCGAGAGGTCCACAGCCATGATTATTTTTTTGTATTAAATGGCACGGTTAAAAAGCTTGTACACTTAATACCTACGAAATCATTACTAAAAGCCATTTAATTCAATTTAATAAAAAAATCAAGATGGATTAATATGAAGAAAATAATAGTGATCATTTTACGCCATATCGTCCAGCCCAAACTTAGAGCTCTCCAAACATGTTCTGAAATGCATGGATTCTTGCATCAGTGTATTTGCGTTCATATTTCAGTCTTCTCTCTGAAGCTAATTCTCCTAGAGCTGTTTACAATGTGCATTCTGTACAAAATCCAACATTTTAAACAAAAAAAATAATTTAAACTATGGTGGCCCCCAGTGGTTTAAAATTCTCCCCACTGAGATAATTTACTTAAATATATTATAATAATCTATACAGATGTTGTTGTCCATTACACTAAATATATTCTAAACTTTAAAGTTTTACGCCTGGGTGCAAATAGATCCAGCGTCACAGTGTGATTAGAGAAGAATTGTTCACGTGTGAAGATGCAGAAGAAAAGAATGACAAAAGATGACCCACTTTTAAACTCTGAATCTGCAGGGGGCAAAGTCTGAAAAGTTCAGCCAAAGTTGGTCCACTACAAACTTCACGGCCATTTAAATCAAGGCATAAAGCAAATGTATCTAGAAGTCTGCAGTAGAAAACCATGAAATATACATGAGAAGCTAGAGTTATTTATTTGAATATGCCTGTCACACAACCAGGCTAGGCTAATTGGTATGCTAGCAAAAGTGAATGTAACCCTACCACAGCAGCGGGTGGCTCAAAATGACATGTGCTAGCTAACAACAAAGGCTGGGGACTGTTTACTTGCCGCTTTTAGATCAAGAACTCCGTCTTTGGCCTCCTGTAGCAGAGTAACAAACTTGGTGGTGAGCAGTCCCAGGCTCTTCTCATGTCTGCTGGGTGTTTGTGGCTGCAGAGAGTCGCCCACAGCTCCCAGTTCGCCTCTGTTACTGGCCGTCTCCAGCTCCATCATTACTTCCCCCTGCTTCCCCGACCTAACCCTGCCAGCGACCCAACAATGCACGACCCTCCGGTACGATCAGACCTTCACAGGGTCCAAGAAGTGAGAATATTTGAAAATGCGTATTGGTTTTAAAGTATTTCCCCTAAATTCACTCGAGTCCGCCTCGCAGGGTTTTCAATGAACAGACAGTCGGTGAAGTGAGCCGTTGGACACGCGAGGTATGACGGGACGGTTCAACCATGTGAGGGACCGGCTGCATCTGCGCATTTCGATGAAAGCGCAAAATGACACAAACGTCATTTTATGAAATAAAATATTCAGCAGATTGTAATATAGAATTAAAAGTTAAAAATACGGTTATGATTTAGTACAGAAATATAAAAAACGTAGAGTGCCATTAAAATAACGGCATTTGTTTGTTAGTTATAAATAAACCCTTCCTGACTCAAACTCAAAACACATGGACGCGCTTCTATGTGTGCATGTAGACCACATGCGAAGCATTAAAGAAAACGGTTGTTTTGTTTGTTTGTTGTTGTGACATGAATTCGTGTTACATTAAAAAAACAGTTTGAATTTTGAAAGAGTATGATCTAATACGATAACTTTTACATTTAGGATACAGTTTCTCCAATTAATTAATTTCTCATTAATTTCAGCACTTGGGACCATTTTCAATGTATTTCTTTGAATAATTGGATCAGTCTCCTGCTGGAGGTAGCGAGTGGAGGTGGTCCTGGCCATGCTGAGTTCAAGATCTGGAGATGAGTCAGGTCAAATGCTCCTCCAGCGGAATCCTCCAGCGGCAGGATGAGGAATTAATAAAGTATACCGTAACTTTGCAGACATACAGTCAATGATGGAGGAAGTACTTCTCTAAATGAGTTGTTCTCAATTTTTTTCCACAAGGGGGCGTGAGTGCGCCACCCCAGTGCTTCAGGCATGCAATTCAAATTCTAAATATACACTCCAATCTAAATATACCAAAGAGTCCTCGCCATAACGCATCCAATAAGTAATCCCACACACATTTCTCAATATCTAATATAATTAGCACACGTAAGCCTGTAGAGTGTGCGCCCTACCTTGTGGCGAAACTGCAGTTGCTGTTCTCACTCCACACTTCTGGAGGCAGTAGCAGCCATGAGAAGTGGTCAGCTGACTGCATCAAAACAGGAGTGCAGCTGTGGATGCTAACAGGTATTTCATACAAAAAAGAGAACTGTAAAATAATTGAATGAATACCAGGTTTCAAATGTTGTCTCTAGTGAAAACTTGACTCTGTAGCTATGCGGTCCTAGTCTGAAACATGTCGTCAGGCTTGTAAATAACTGTATGCTAATATTTAATAAATATTGCAGCGTGTGTTGTTTTTGCTGAGATGAAGAAAAACAAAGCCAAGACGAACAGCGCCACAGAGAAAGAGTTTGTGTTCGAGTTCAAGGCTGGACGACATAATTGTGTGCTGAAAGTGCCACTAGTGTTTCCTGTTCAGGAGAATATCAGTGATCTTCATGGGCGTCTGATGCTGCTACACAAAATACCATGTTATATAGAAAACGGTAAGATAAGCCTTCAGTATGGAGCAATTTAAATTGTGTAAATAACTTAAAGTCACTCTGCTTTCTTACAGCACTAAAATCTGCTCTGACAAACTTTGTTGATGAAGAGACCATCCTAGATTATGACAGGGAGGCAGAGTTGGCTTTGCAGAGGCTCACCACAGGAGATGTTGACATCAACCAACTCACCAATGCCTGGTCCAGGTCTTATGTGGAGGTACATACTTCATATTAACGTTATGTATCTTGGCTCCAGATACTTTGTTTTTCTAAAATGCAATAAGATGTTTCAGCTTCATTTGCATATAACTTTCTGATTTGTTCAAAATCGAGATGACATAGCCATTTGTGGTTTTCTGTTCACTGACTGCCAATTTCAATGACGATAATGTGATATTTATGAGGTCTGAATTCCTAACATTAATTACAAAAGTAAATCTATTAATTATAGAATGTGCATTCATTAGTTGATACACCTATAATGCTGACATGCATTTGGGCGAAAAGATGAATGAAATTAAGATCAAGCTGTAGAAAAGCTAAAAAAAAAATGCTGCAGTATGAAAAAATATTGCTCAACCAGTGCTAAATAGGTATTAGTTATTAGTTGGGATTAAGTTTTACCTTTTCAATAATGAACTGTACTGTTTTTTTTTCTCTAGACAACACTGGAGCATGCTAACCCAGAGGAACCCAGCTGGGATGAGGACTTTGCAGATGTATACCATGAACTGATCCATTCTCCTGCCTCGGACACTCTTCTCAACCTCGAGCACAATTATTTTGTTAGTATCTCAGAGCTCATCAGTGAAAGAGACATGGAGATTAAGAAGCTACAGGAGAGGTTGGTCATAGAGGATCATTTTGAATTTATTTAGTTCAGTAAAATGAATAAACTTTATCTGTTACATATATTAATGGTACATTTTTACTATTCTAGACATTCTTCTGAAATGGAAAAAGTGATGCTTGAGTTGGGAAATACTCTAACTGACCAGGATGTAAATGCAGTTGCATCTCAACATTTTGATACACAACAGGTAAAATTATGCCCTTTGTTTGGTCACACTACTTGTTACTATGCAACAACAAGCAGTAAAAAATAATATTATTAAGGTTTAAGGTTAGGTGCATGTGGGCCTTTGAGGAGCTATAGACTTTTTACAGCAAATGCATCCGAAGACTGCTCCAACTGCCCTGAGACACAATCTGCTTATCCTACCTGACAAGTCCTCCTTTAAGATGCACTGAGACCTTTGAATGAGAAGCGCAGTGAAAATGTTTTTGCGGCTGAACTTGAATTTCCTTTTAAATCAATAAAGTCCAATAAAGTATATCTATCCAGAGAGTTCAGCATATATGTTTTTAACTGTTGTTAGATCAAACAACCGTCTCATTTTGAGACAATCCAATATGGGAGACACATTTGGAACTAAATTTATTTTACCTCTGCTATACTGAATTTAGTGCTTTTCTCATTGATTCGCCAGGAATCTGCCCTGTTTCTCAGTCCTCTGTTATTTTTTCCTCTGTTTTTCTCGTAAGCTGTAAAGTATTGAAAGTTTTGGGCCTGTATTCATTGCTTGCCTTCTATGTTTTTGCTAATGTTAAAGGAGTTGGAGAACAAATGGGCCAGTGAGTTGAAGCAAGTGACTGGTATTCAGAAGCAGGAATATCAAGAGTGGGTCATTAAACTACACCAGGATCTACGAAAGTCAAACAACAGCAGCCAAATCAAGTGAGTTTGCCTTTGGACCCATTTAGACAAAATTCATAGCTTTGTTTTTATACACCCTTCTACTATAAAGTCTACAGTATTCTTTCATAACACAAAAGATTCTTAACATTTGTTTACCCGTTGCTATGGTGATGTCCACAGAGTAGTGATATAGAATGTGATTAACTGTTTCCGGAACAAACTGCGGTTATTGAAAAATGACGCACTCCAGTTTTCAAAGACCATTGTAAAAGAATAGCTAACTCATTTGTGAGTTGAGAAATTACTTTAATTAAAAATGATGAACCTTGCTGACTTGCAAGTACACAACCTGGATCTTTGCTTTGGCTTTGTTTCAGTGAAGAAATTAAGGTCCAGTCCAGCCAGCTGTCTGAGGAGGGAGAGTCCGGGAGCCGGGTGTTTGAGGAGCAGCCTCTGCTGGAGGAGAGCTTCACCATTCACCTAGGTACCTGAAGGCTAAAGGTGGCATCTTTATGATTACATGAATGACTTTCTAATTGTAATGGAATTAATATTAATGGGTAGATCAAGACCAAAACCGCTGCCCTCACAAATCCAGTGTAAATCACTTGAAAGGTGCTGATCCAATTCATTATTAAATGCATTCTGTGATAAGATCTTCCCAGTGAGTCCCCCATGTAGGGAAATCCTGGGGTAGTTGACGCCTGGATGAGTGTGTCACATTCCCCTACCTGTGTTTTCATGGTGCTTACAGTGTTGATGCAGTGTAATCGCTCCATTAGGTGGTTTGAAAAAGGCACTGCAACCTGCACAGAAGTGTTGGTTCAAAAATGTGGACACCAAATTCTGTTGCACTGAATATGACCAACAAAGAAACATAGTGAATTATAATAATGAATAAAAAAAATGATGAAGTAAGAGATAACTGAGCAAGAGTAATGGGCTCTGTGCACAACAGAACCTGGTTAGCTCAGTGTTAGAATTAAACAAGAAGTACTGATGCTATCTCTATGGGGTTTTTGATAAGTCAGTCTAAAATCAAAAAATACTGTAAGAAGAATCAGTGAATAGTCAGTCTCTTTATAACTTTATAAATCAGATGAATACTTCACCAAAGGACAATAGAAAATAAAAACAAAATTAAGTGCTGCTCGGTGTTTGAGTGGTTATGGCACAGCCCGCGCAGGCTCCAAGTGCAGCCGGCCGCAGTGGCGTGAGTTCGATTCCCGACTCTGACTTTTACTGCATGTCCTTCTCTCTCTCATCCCCCATTTCACACCACTATTCTATCAACCCTACGGGCATGAAATTTTTTTTTTTTTAAATAATCTTCACATAAAAACAATATTACTGTCTTTTCTTTAAATTTTAGTTGGTTTATTATATATTTTACATTTTCATAACGGTTAGCATTAGCTGTGAGAACGTTAGCACGTAGCCCATTCTTATTGCATTGATATGTATTTCTGCATGCAGTTAATATTTGTCTCTAGTTGCCTTCTAACTCAGTATCTTTTCACACCAGGGGCACAACTAAAGACCATGCACAATTTGCGTTTGGTCCGAGCAGATGTGCTTGACTTGTGTAAACACCGGAGACATGGCAGCAGTGGAGCCAAACTAAGGCGACTTCAGACGGCCCTGTCTCTGTACTCCTCTTCACTCTGTGGTCTGGTACTACTGGTCGACAACAGGGTGAACTCTTACAGTGGAATCAAGAGAGGTGATACTGAACATGGCCTGTAGACGTTATACTGTTTTATGCTGCACTTGCATAAATGTAATACATTTCTTATTATTAAATACATTTTGTAACTGGTTTCTAATGTTCTATCTTAGACTTTGCCACAGTTGCAAAAGAGTGTACAGATTTCCACTTTCTCTGCCTGGAGGAACAGCTGGAGGATGTGCAGCAGCTGGTGCTTTATGCCAGAGCCCAGCGAAGCAGCAAACAGAAGGACCAGACTGGTAAACAAAAACTGACTAGAGTTCTAATATTCATCACAGTAGACAAATAAGGCTTTGTACAACCAGAAAGTATACAGTGGCTTCAGTGTGTTTTCAAACCCTCTTTAATTACAGTATAGCAAGACACTAATCAGATTTCTGATTTTATATTTTTTTAGTTCTAAAATACACAATAACTCAAAGAAATTTACTGTAAATGCTTCAGATTTCTCCGAATCTCGGCTGTGGTTTCCCTACGCCTTCTTTAGAGCCCACCTGTGGTTAATGCCACTGGTTGGTCCTGATTTGGAGAGGTACGGCATTTCTATGAAAGCCTTTCTTGCCCATTGGAACAAACTTAAAACAGCCAAGAGCTGGGTCTTAAAAAAAGTGAACTCATAAACAAATAAAAAGTTAATTCTTGCTGTAGAAAACTGTTTTTGGACACTGACAGTCATGAGCACTTGAACAAACAGAATTTCTGCTGTTTCAGAATATTATTATTCTTATATTGCAGAAGACAAATTCTTATTCCTACATGATTGATAGTAAAAATCATTTAATATACAAAATAATATTGGACACTAAATCATCAGTGTTTAGGAGTGATAGAGAGCACAGGCAAAGTCTAGTAATCTCCAGCCCCAGTGCTTCTGTATGGGCCACTTTTAAAACCCCCCATGACTCCGTGCTCCCTCGCCCCCGCTATTCACGGCAAATTATGAGTCTCGTGGAAAGCATGTTAAAAACAATGAAAATGTATTTATTTGTATAAATTGGTGACTTAAATATGCTCCCACTGAGAATAATCGTGTGTTTTCAGACATTTTTAATTGCTGTTACTTTTGTAAGCAATTGTTTATAGCAACTTCCTTGATTTTATTTTTGTCCTCCTCGCTCCATCGCAGTGTGATGTGTTCTGTCAAGTCCACATATGGAAGTTTAGAGAGCATTTCTTTGCAAATATGTATACGTTTTAATATGAATTTGTTGCAACTCCCATTTAAGAAGGAATTTGGCTGCTTAAGAGCGCAGTATTATTATCTTCTTAAAGTTGTGAACATTTTTGAAAAAAAACATTTATGAATGAGACCCAATAAATTTAAATCTTAAAATTAAAGCCACTGAGAGTACAATAGGGTAGAACAATCGGATACTAGGTTGGCAGGTAAACGGCTGTGACTGAGAGGCTGGCAGAGAACAATAGGGCAGAACGACCTGTAACGAGGCTAACAGATAAACAAGTCAGAGCAGTTTCAGGTTATAACTCCTCCCTTGGGGCAGAATTAATCCAGATCAGGGCAGTATAAATTGTAGCTTTTCAGTCCAGTGCTTTCAGCCTGAAAATGACTTTGCAGTCAAAACATCTCAATTCTAAAAACAGTGTCCGGATAACTATTTTTGAAAACATTACACTAACAGGAGCAAATGGTAAAATATTTTGTTTTCATCTTTGTACTTTCAGAGGTCCCAAGAAATGGCAATGAAGATAAAAGCAAGAATGTTGAACGAAATCCCTCTAATCTTTCACCAGGTAAATGATTATCATCAAATTACAAACATGTTGTTGAAATCAATCCATAATTCCTACACAAGGAATAAAAAAAGAAAAGGGTGAAAGGAAGTGATGAAAATCTACTATACATTTTCTTTTTTAGGCGAATTTTACATTTCTCGACATTCCAACCTGTCTGAGGTCCATGCTGTGTTCCACCTCTGTGTGGATGACAACGTGCGCTCTGGAAACATCAACGCACGAGACCCTGCCATTATGGGCCTAAGAAACATTCTCAAAGTGTGCTGTACCCATGACATCACTACTGTGACCATCCCACTGCTGCTTGTCCATGACATGTCAGAGGTAAGAAAGGCATACCCATATTCTCTGTAACGGATTCAGTTAAAAATCTAATAATCTAATCATATCTAAAGATTATTTTTTATGAATTTACATATAAAATACACCGGATGCACAGTGCACATTTGCTATTTTTTATGTAAAGCAAGCCAAGTCTTGTGGTACTGTCCATCAATCTGCCATGCTTTTTGGTGAAGTTGTGTAGGTTTTCATGTGTCTTGACAGATATGGTCTGCATACGGGAAAAACAGGCATGCAGTTTTAAAAATAAATTGTGTGACTTTGGATACAAATGAGTGTAAAAAGAGTAAAGTGATTTTTAAACTATCTTTTATAGGAGATGACAATCCCATGGTGTCTTAAGCGAGCTGAACTTGTTTTTAAATGTGTCAAAGGTATGTCTGACTCTGAACATATGTACTGTACATTTTCGGTTTATATTTGATCTGAATTTCTAAGGCAATAAACACAATGGTGTACTAAGATGATAGAAAATTACAAACTTAGAAGAATATTCTTTGTGTATTGTCAGGTTTTATGATGGAGATGGCCTCATGGGATGGAGGAATTTCTCGCACTGTCCAGTTCCTAGTTCCCAAGGTAGGTTGGGTCATTAGTTTGTTGCTTTTCTTATGTTGAACTTCTGAAAGTTTTACTTTACTCCCAGAGAGGTGTAAATCATATTCAGAATGTTAGTTATTTTATGTATACAGGGAAAAACAGTAAATGAAAGAAACTCTCTTTTTTATGAGTGCCCTGTTGAATACAAAACACAAAAAATGATATCGAGCTAAAATTTCAACTGGTTTATTAACCAAGAAGATTTACTCAAGTATGTCTAAAACTTGTCTTCATTTGATATTTTTCTTTGTTTTGACAGAGTATTTCAGAGGAAATGTTTTACCAGTTGAGCAACATGCTGCCTCAGATTTTCAGAGTGTCGTCCACTTTGACTCTCACTTCAAAGCACTAGTACACACATGTTTTGAGCTGCATCCTCGGCAGAATCGCTTTATCAAGCTATTTCTTTGGATTATGTTGTAATAGATTTCTTGTAATAGATTAACATTACATGTTACTTTTGATACAATTATGTTAAAGTAATAATGAAATGCCACATTTTTTGTTTCCCTTGTTTTTATTAGATAGAACTGCAGTTGTGTTAGGAATTTTATGTGGTAGATTTTACCAAATTTACACTGTATTCGTTTTTGTAATGCTCACATGAATCTACTGCATAATATCATAAATAACATTTAATGATACAATATAGCTTTTTAAAATTAATTAAAGCCTCAGTTGTTTTTTATGAGCATTATCTGTGGTTGTATCAGATACAGTTATTTTATTGCATTACAGAGTATTGTTGCTCTGTGCACAGCTCGTAAGTGTGTTGGCCTGTCCCTAAACGAACAGCAGATGGCACTGTTCCTTCAGGGTAAATCAAAGGTATTACTCGTGTTGGAAGTCTTTTTGTATGATTTTTTTTGTATTTATCTTACTTGACTTGGTCATTTTGAAGGTTTGTTGTCCATTGCCCTAAACGTTTACATTTCCCCCCCATAATTCATTAAAGGGAAAATCTTGTTTACATTTGTTCACGCTTCCATCCTCTCTGTGGTGAAGGGGGCAGTATTTTCCTCCTAAGGGTATTGTTCATGGTATATGCTTATCAAATATTATCTATCCATTACATTATTTACAATTGCATTTGTCCACTTCTAACAGACGTCTGTAAGTCTGTAAAGGTGAGACATTCATGCTCAAATGTGGTATACGGATAATTAAAAGGCTTGGAGCCCTGTCCTCCTTTTTTATATTATTAACGTAACAAAATGTGTAATAAACTGTTTACGAGCCCAGCTGTGAAAAGCTGCAGCTGTTGCATGCTATTTATTCCTTAGTATAGACGATGAGAACCAACATTAGACAAAAATATTTAGTTGCTCAAGTTTCCGAAGCCTTGTAATGTTTGAACAGAAATGTGTATAGCATTGGCACCTGCTATAGTCTTGTTTTGACAGCAGTGTCACCCAAGAGCGACTTGGCCAACACGTAAGAAGGCGACATCCAGTCAGTCTTTTTGCAAGCTCAGAAACATGACCCCTGCATCATGTCCATAAATTGTCCTCCTGAAAGTAGCCTACTATGAACTCCTTCAGTCCTCAGCTTGATTTTACATTTGAACATACACCAGCAACACTTTTCTGTGCATTTTGCCCACCCTTTTGAGTGCAACTATTCATCAGTAATTGATTTTTATGGAATTGGCCTTCAATTGCCTGAAAATGTAAATAACAGTACAGGCTGCACAGGAAACAGGCCAACTTTGATCTGGGCTTTATGAAGCAACACGCCCAGTAAGAATTAATATGTACGTAATGAATTAAAATGTTTAGCCCTAAATTGGAGTTTAACTGCCAAGCCTTTCCTATTATAGTCATTAAAAGAAAACGTTATCATTATTCACATTTCAAGATAAAAGCTCTCTGTAACTTGACACCAAAACAAATCTCCCACGAGATTTTGAGTTGAACAAAACTTAAAACGAAATGGCCTGCATTAGATATGAAGTAGGATAACTAAATATTGAACTACATGGTAACAAGCGGTTATTATTCTGTGCACTTTTATTTGCATTTACTGGACGTCAAGGAGAAAGCGGAAGTTTCCCCTCCACAAGATCTAACTTTACTCCAGTTGTCGCTGTTGGTTCACTTGAGACAGAGAAAGACGGTGCGCGGATTTCTTCCCCTGCATCCAACTCAAGGTAAAGTCTGGAGCCCTCAACGCGTTTTCTTCTGGCTTTTCAAAAGTATCGGGCCTATGTCTTTCGCGTGCCGCCCCGCGAACGTGACGCGTGTTTATTTCGCACGGACAAACTTGGGCGATTCATTGGAAGTTTCGTGTGGACCAAGAGTTGCTTTGGATGATCGCGTAAAATGGCACTCTGACGGCCCCCCAAAACGCAGCCTTGAAGTGCGCATTTCTCCTACGGATTGGCTCTGTGGAAAGGAACCGTACGCATGTGTCTGTTTGTGGGCCTGTGTTTGAACTGAACTGAACGGAACGCGTCTGTCTGCGTCTCTCTCTCTCTGGTGTTTTTTTTCTCGAAGTTCTTCTATCATTTGGCTGCTGCTGCTGCGTCGCTGTCTGTCTGTCTGCCGCAGCCTTTACCCCGTCTCTGTCGACTCCGCTGCTGCACCGCGGTGTCGTGCCAAGTGCCATAGTGCCAAGTGCCAAGTGCCAGGCTGGCTGCTTTGGGGGATGTATTTTATGAGAAGGCAAGGTAATGCAAAACTCTCATGTCTTACAGTACCTTGGTTTGTTTCACTGTGAAGTAGCTTAAGTATTTCATCGCTCTTGGATTGTTGTTGTTGTAGTTGTAGTTGTTGTTGTTTGGGGACATTGTTGGTAAGGCTTCTCTAGTCATCTTATAAACTATGGCAGATATAATCGCCCCGACTATCGCTGTAGATCGGGCCCCAAAGAGGAAGAGTTGATGAAGTAAGCTCTGACTCTTTCTCTTGTTTCAATATGTTTTCCTGGTAGTAATTTGTAATATGTCATAGTTCATGTCGACATGTCATTCTTAACTATGACTCAAACTTCATGTGCTTGGACTTGTTCGGAGCACTTTTTTCATTCAAAAAATAACTCTGTGATCATTCAGGAATATTTAAATTCCCTGTGGACTGGAAGATGTGTGAAAAGCATCATTGCTCAAATGTTGTGTTTTGCTTTAGTTAAAATAGTAAAAAAAATTGCTCCAGTGCCAAAAAAACACTCCTTTGTTTGCGCATGAATGGGTGTGTTTTTCCTGTGTTGCTGGTAGAAGTTCTTTGCAAGTTAGAGACGGGTCAAAAGGTTAAACAGCTTTAGCCATTGAAGGGGAAACTTTTATTGTCTCCATGACTCGGACCCTGCCATTTCATCCAGACCCCTGTCGCTCTCTATGGACCACTCAAGTCAAGTTGTTATTCATTCTCCTCAGGAAAATGAACTCTTCTGTAGGCATGCTAACTTTGACCTCCTCTCCTCTTGCCGTCATATGAACAGACTGAATAAGTTTATTCCAGCATGACCACATTCTCAAAATGTCTGTGTTTTGCATTCTTTTCCCAGAGCTCATGTGTTTCATGGAGATAGAAATGCATGTTTTTTTTGTGTGGCCCAACGAGCTGGCTGTTCTAGCTGCTTTCTGACAGTCTTATACACCCTTAAGTCATGCAGCGGATAATCACCCACCGTCAAGAGTCGAGCTACTTAGGCAAACTCACAGCTTTGCACTTTTAATCACTCGTAGGCTGGTTATCTCCGATGCGCCGAGTCCTCTTCTCTTTTTTTACATGTACCTGGAGCCAGGCTGCATTTCACTCCTCCATGTGTTTTTTAAAGACCGGTTATGGTTGAAATATATGATTAGCCTCCTCCTTTTGAGAAAGGTCTAAAAGGGTTTTTTGCTGCAGGGATTTCTTTCACCTCATGTCCTCTTCAAAGCATCACATTGCTCTGGTGTCATGTGTAACCATGAACAATCACAGGTATGTGCTCTGTGCTCTCACACAGAGCATCAGCCTGGAGACAGTCACTTTTGAAAAGCACTCTTTTGTAGTTCACATTAAGTGAGCTTCAGATTTATGGTGCTGTTCAGGCCACTGTTGTTAGTTTTTATCTTTCTGTGCCCATAGGTAATATATTTGTTTTATTTTTCATTCTGTAGGAAAGAACGAGAAGCTTCCCTGCACTTAGCTGGATGTGTTACCTTGGGGTTTGAGCTTTTTATTTTATGCTCATTACACAGGCGGACTCTCTTTAGTGAACTCAACTTTGTTAATTTATCTGCTATGCCTTGTTTTTAGGTTGCCTTTTTATTGTAACAGGGAGAAAGGTAGCATATTATATTACTATTTAATACAATCAGTATACAGCGACAATATCCTCCTGAGAAATACTAATCCAAGCAATGTCCCATCTGTTTCAACATTTGGGTTTGGTAGTCCTGCAAGTGTTGCGGAATGTGCATCATTAAACTGCCATAACTCACTAATAGCAAAGGGAGGTCTGAATATTAAGTGACGATGGTTCTTGAAATGCTGAGCGTAACCAAGCCCTATAGGTCTTGGGGTCAAAGTCCACACAGCCTCTCTGTAATGGTGCACTGCCACCAGCTGGGCAGGAGAGAAAGAGCTCTCATGGACTTTGGTTAAAAAAAAAAAAAAACTTATGTTGAGTAACATTACTCAACTGTTTCCCTTTTAATGTGAACAGTTTGAATTGATGATGAGATTTGACACTTGTGAATATGGTAACTGAAAGTGACAGCTGATATCACCTCAGCCATACACGTTTGACAATGCCTGACCTCGTCATCTTGGAAGCTTTTCGGGGTACTGGATGGGAGACCAAATGGAATACCGGGTGCTGTAGTTGGGCAGCAGTGGCTATAGTTAAGTGCAAACTGTTGTTGTGTTCTTGGGCAAGACACTTCACCCACTTTTGAAGTACACTGGCGTCAGGTTTGAGAGAGAGAACGGGGAACAATGGGGGAACCCAGAAGCTACAGTACGGTGTGTTCATCATGCATGTTCATTATGCACCGTCCTGACCAAATAAGTAATAGTAATAATAGGTGCGATCACTCAAGACTGTATCTGCTACAAAATAGATTTTTCCTTATCTTCAACTCAGTCCGGCTGTTCCGTGTGTGTGGGTGCTGCTTTGGCACTATTTCAGTTCTTAGTGGCTCGCCTTGCAAACTGCTCCTGATTTTAATCCTAAATTGCTGCTTTGTGTTTTTCAGCATTACATTGAACTTAAATGCTCTGTTACATAATTAGTGGAATGGACTTACTCCATAACATATTTCTAAAAGTAGGCTTGGTCAGTGACCATGAGTGTTGAATCTGCCTTTTTCTTCCTCTTTTATTGTAATGTGCTATGGAGAATTAATTACAGTTATGTTAAGTTGGAGCACTGATATTTTTTCAGGGTTGTAATCAACTAAACAAATTCTTGGTTGACTAAATACATGTCCTGCCGATCAATTGGTCAACTAAAGCGGTGGTTCCCAAAGGGGGAGTCGGGACCCTATTGAGGGTTGCAAGATGACATGATGCAATTTTGAAATTATGACAATGTATTTAATTTGTTTTTATTGGAAACTGTATATTTTAGTGAAATTAGGTAAAATAACACAATTTGCGTTTATTTGAGTGGCTTAATAACAAAACGGTGCATATAAGGCAGATTAAACTCACGATTCACTCCCTTAATCTTCAGATAACTCACTCCATGTATTCTTCTTTTTGTTGTTTTTCCATAAAAACACTGATATAAATCTAACTAAAATAATTAGTCGACTACTAAAAATTTTGGTCGACCAAAATACCAACCAATGAATTGACTAAACGACTAAAGGCTGAAAGCCCAAGTATTTTTGATTCAATTAGTGTGAAACTGGGGATAAAAATACACTATTAATGTAAATGTAAAATTTCAAACAAATTAAAAGTATAAAGCTACATTATCTCCACACCAACAGTATGTGTGCTTGCACTTTTGGTAATTCCAGCTGTTACCAAAGCTCCTCATTGCTCTCAGACCACCTCTTTCTCTTGGACCCAAGAGAAACAACAGTCCGTCTTCACTGCTTTTCCTCTCTCACTCTTTCTTTCCCCTTGTCTAATTGAATTTACAAACTTGACTTAGGTCTGCCCACATGCTTTATGTGTGGAAGAGACTGCGTGGCATTGAAGACAAAACAGCCTCAGGTCCAGCGCTCTGTGAAGGGAGGGAACAGACTGCAAATGAGCCCATTTCTGTTCTGTAATTCCCCATCAGACCAGACGAGTACAGGCCCTGGAGCAGGGATAACGCATCTTGTCCTTAGATAATTTCCCATGGTGATAAGCAAGAGGCCAGATGTTTGCAATACATATTCACACTCTTTCCCGCACACAAGTGAGGTTACATACAAAAAGAGAAGTTCAACTTCATCTGTGCTGTTTTAAGTGTGAAACCTAACTGTCACACTTCTGCCTCTTCAACATGTTTTACCAATCCATAAACAAATCCATTCTTCATGAAATAGTGCAGTTCTTAACATTTCAAGGCGTGGGTGATGTGATGATGAAAGTCAAAGTGTGATCTGATCTGATCCCTTTGACGATATGGTATTTTTGTCATGCATATATTCTGGGCTTTTCTGCTGTTTTCTGCTTAAACACATTTTTCCCCACTCCTATTTGGCCACTTCCATCATGCTCTGAGTAAGAGGAGGATTTAACCAAGTGAAGTTGGGCTTTCAGAAGAAGCAGATTTTTTAGTTACCTCTTAAAGTATTGTTATGAAGGCATGGCTATAATGGTTTATTTTCCATGTTAAGTTGCAGTACCAAACCTGATCACTAGGGGCGCGGCCGCTTAATGAGCAGACAGAACGTTTACTGTGTTTTGTATTGATCTGTGTTTCGGAGATGGTGGCAGCATGTTCCCTTAGTCCCCTCTTCTGTGTGTTATTGTCTAGTGCATAGGTTTCAAACTCTGGCCCGTGGGCCAAATTTGGCCCACAGTGTAATTATATTTGGCCCGAGAGGCTATACCAAATGACTACTAGGGCTTGGCGCGCCGGTATTAACAGCGCATCGTTACTACTACAAATCCCATTATATATTGTATAGTAATAAGTGTTGCTTGTTCCATATTCAATGTTAAAGCAAATCTTGTTTGGGTCAATATTAAAAGTTTCAATTGTTCAATACTGGTCCGCGACTTTGTTCAAGTTTTACATTTTGGCCCACTGTGGATTTGAGTTTGACACCCCTGGTCTAGTGTGTGTCCAAGAGACAGGTGGGTGTTCTGAGGTGCTCTGTTATGGGGTTCGAGATAAGAATCTCAATGCTTGAAGTTGTTACTCAAGTTTGACGTGCGTATTACCTGTATTAGCTTCAAGCTAAGTGCTAATGCTAAACTTGTCCATGTCATTCTGTGTGTGCTTTATTCATTGTTTCATCGATATTATTATGATCTCTGTATGCTTAAATCAACCTTATAAATATGCTTGTTGAAATGTGTTTCTCTGGGTGAATCATAGTAGTTATAGTTATTATTTGTTAATAGATTATTAGTAATAGAGGATTTGTTTTTCATGTGTCTGTAGAGGGTTTGCTTTATGTCCTATTGGACCTATTATGATTGTTTATACATTATTATCAAAATATCACAGCTTATTATCATTATAGCTCGGTTTATATTATTGTTAGTAGGTTGCTATGTATGGAAATTGTTTCTAATATTATGTTTGTCTGTTTTATTTACAGAACCACACAAAATAGCACACAACCACGGCACATTCACGCTCATTATCTTCAATAAAGAAAAATAAAGATCCATCCAGCCTCATTGCATTCTGTACCGATGCCCACTCCGCGATCACAACTCTAATGAACCAGCCAGTAGTCGTAAAGCCTTCATAGAATATTGAGGTCTTTCAGAAGTCTCTATAACAAATGTTGGTCTTTCGAGACGGATAAGGGTGATTACGAAGTGAAAATGGACTATGATCTATATCCAAGCAAAGTGTCTACTTCACGGACATTTTGCAGATCCTTGCAAAGTAGCCTCCGCCTACATGGAAAAGGTGCTATCATGGTCAGTGGTTAAGGGTGTAGACATCAAGGCATTAGTTTATTGCCGTTTGAATGCTGCAATTCAATGGGAGACTGAGTGGGTGATTTAAATGTCCCCACCAACATGCAAGCGATCGTAAAAAAGTTGCACTATAAACTTAGGGATCGTTGGAGAAGTGATCTACAGGCAACACTTCTCCACTTCTTGCAGAGCAACATTTCATGATATTGTGAACTTCGTGGAGAAACAAGTCAAGATCGCAAATGCTCCTCTGTTCAGAGACATACAAGATTCACCAGGAATTGTAAGAAAGTAGTTCAAACCTGTCAAGCCTCGGATTGGTTTAAATCCCAAAGGCAGTAGTTTCGCCACAACAATGGCACCCATTGAAAGGAGAGTGGAGCCTGTAAATAAAAGTGAGAACTTGCCTGCAAAGGTTTGTTTGTTTTGTGGACCTAGTCTTGAAGACACAAGATGAAAAGCTGTCTTTTTTTAAAGAAAACAGGATGTGCTTTTGGCATTGGGCACAGAAGTAGAGCTTGCAAGAAAGCATACTTGCCGAGTCTGCAATCTAAGCACCCCACTTGTAGCATATCCACTCTAAAAAGAGCCAAGGAAGTTCTGTACGCGGCAGTAGGGGCTCAGAAGGGGCCAGAGAAAGTGCTGTGGTTCTGTTCAGTCTAGTGGTTTAACTGGGGCCGCAAGTAGGACTATACGTTATCGATCCTGCCTGTTCAGGTAAAGTCAAGAGAGGACAAACAATTCTAATGACGTATACTCTTTGGATTTTGGGAGCACTGCTTCATTTTGCACTGCTTCATTTTGCACTGAAAGGCTAATGAACCAGCTGAATCTCTCTGGCAGAAAAATGGAATTCTCCTCCGAACAATGGGCAAGAATGTGGTAGTTATATGTTGGCTGACTTGGAAGTAGCTTGGACTCTGACAACTTCTGTGTCTTGCATGAGATCTTCACCCAAAAGAGCATGCCTGTCCCAGGGAAACATTCCACAAACAAAGGACCTCAGACCGGGCCCGCACCTTAGACACATTAAACATTCCAGAGATTGATTCAGGAGGCATCTTCTGATGGAAAAAAATTACACTGGAGCGTGGAGGTGGCGCGTGCGTAGATGGAGTCCATATGCCATCAAGACTATCCTTGGTGGACTTGAATGGTCCCCTTAATGAGATTGTTCTGTCAGTAAAAAGATCAGCAGCCTGACGTCAAAGTGAATTGGATCTCTGTGGCAAGTTTGGATGAACTGTGGGAAAAGCAGCTAAAGGTCAATTTCCCTGAAACTCAAAAGGATATTAAGGTCCAAATGGAAATTGTCAAAGCTGTTCAAATGATATGCTTTCAGTCGAAGATAAGGTTGCAGCTGAGAAAGCGATTGTTTGTTTTTGTCAGAGGACAAGATATCCTGAAGAGTTTGTTTGGAGAAAGGCAAATTGTGAAGAAGACGAGCAACATTTGCAAGCTGAACCCAATTCCTGAACGATGTTTGATAAGGGTTGGAGGGAGCTCAGTACAGCTGCTATGCCAGTCGAGTCGAAACATCCAGTCATCCTGGCTAAAGACCTTCACATCTCTGGTCTTATTCTTTCGTCATATCCATCAAGAAACAGCGGACGTAACATATGCTTTCTCACCTGCGTCAAAGATATTGGGTCCCTGGTGCTTGTGCTGCCAATTAGGAAGATCTTGGCTAAGTGTGTCATCTGTCGTCGTTTGTCTGCTGCTCCTGGATATCAAATAATGGTGGACCTACCTCTCAGCAGAATAACACCTTATGCAGCCCCCGTTCATCATGTTGGATTAGATTGCTTTGGCCCGTTTGAAGTTCCATGAAAGCAGTAAAAAACATGTGACCTCCTGTAACCCAATCACCCAGCACCATAAACACCTGTGCGTTAATATAGACTTTCCTCCACACTGCACCCTGGTGGCAACATTAAATATAGTCAGCTACTAACCCCAGTGTGACCCAAAAGAAAACCGCTAAATGAACCCTAATCAATAGTGACAAAATCGCTCCTACAGACATGCTGATGCAAAAATTGCTTGAAGTGGGTTTACAATACCCCAGCTGCATCGCACCATGGGGTTGTTTGGGTTGTTTGATTCGGCTTGATTGTGTTCCTGAAGACACAGACTGGATGAAGAAAATCTGGTGAAGGTGTTTTGTGAAGCTGAGGCAGTTGTTAACAGCCGTCCTATAACAAAAGCATCTAAAGATCATAATGATCTGGAGGTATTAACCCCCAATCATCTACTGCTCGTCAAGCCGCAGCCTTCATTGCCACCTGGTTTTTCAGAGGGCCGATATATATGCTCGTCGCCGTTGGAAGCAGGTGCAGTATAAGTTGGACCTTTTATGGAAGCGTTGGCTGAAAGAATATCTTCTCTATCTCTATCTTCAGGAAGCAGAAGAGCAGTGAAGGTTGACATTAACATTTTCCTGACTGCGTTGGATTATTATGACCTATGAACTTTCAATCGTTTGGATTATATGACCTTTGTTGATGGACATTTTTCAGAAGCTTAAGACTGTCTGTATTTTATGCTCCGTGTATGGTTTTCTGATTTGTCTCCAACAAGTTGTTTAATGGTGGATAATTATTACCAGGCAATAATTAGGGGCCGGAATGCAGGAGCCATTTGTGGGTCTTGTGAATGGTTTTGTGTGTTTGTGTGTGTTTGTTTATGTGTGTGTTACGTTTTCATCTGACCAGAAAGATTTGCCTGTTCAGCTATCGTTGTTTGGCTAATGCATTTGTTCTGTGACTCGTCTTCAATGTTTACATACCCGTGTCTTAGCCTGTTCTGCGTTTGGATTTGTTTGAATGCCATCGCCGCAATACTTGATCTGGCATGTGCATGTTAAGTTATTAATCCAACTGTAGAAGATGTTAAGTGCCACTGCAAGTGAGACTGATTCCTCTTGATAACCCCAACTTGCACTGGATTCAACCCCGTTTGAAGTTGTGTTATGAGTGAAGCGGCACATTATGAAACACGCCATACTGTTCTTTCATGTAACAAGTGGAATGGGGTGCTTTTCACTCTTTGATATATGAGCTGCTCTGTGAATGAATCAAGCTGATGATTTGCGTCTATGTGTGCTGTCATGTTGTTTTGTGTCTGGTAGACCAATGCTTCGTGAGAAGTGTTCCAGACAGAACCTTCAAGAGGCTCTTTTTTGTATGCTGTATAGTAAATATGGGTTTGTGTTCAACAAATTATTTTATTCATGACGCCATTCGTAAAACTGAAGCAAATATGTGGAAAGTCTGGTACTGGACTTGTTAATTGCCAGTGTGTCATTGTCAACCCTTTTGAGCCATTATAAGTTGATTGCTTCTAATTATGGGTGTGAGTACTCAAACTGTACCTTAATCAGCATACAATGACTGTGTTGGTTTTACAAATTATGATTGTGATATTGTGGCTTCTCACAGTCACAACTATAATGCAGACTGTAAATATTGCTATAAAAACTTTTACTTATATTTAAGCTAAGTTTTCGGTTAGATTAAAAAAAAACATGAACCAAAAAAACATAATTGCTGCTCCTCATTGTGGCACAGTTGTTATTTTTTTAACTACGGCTTCTCATTTGTGTGTATAAATCACATCTAGGATCATGTAGAGTATCTCGATATTCATTTTTTTCAACCAAAAGACCAGTCATAGCCTTTCACTTTATGTTTATGGATTGGGCGCGCACACACACACACACACACACACACACCGTGATTCAAAAGGGTGAAATTCCTTTCTGTGATTAAAGGGTGGTTGTTTAAATGTGGTGTGTGGGAGATTTGTGTTTTCTCTAGAACCAGTTTAGAGAGGCCAAATGAGGATGTTGCCCTTTTCCATCTGGACCATCTGGTTTGTGTAGCATTTGACTTGGGCGCTAGTCATGGTGTCTAATGGCTGCTGGCTCTGACAACAACTGGAAATAGGAGCTGGACCTGCTGGAGTCTGTCTTTCCCCCAGTCTGTCAGACCCCTATAAACTACTGTATTAAGTGCCAGAGCCATGCAGCTGAAGGGTCCTGACCTTGTGCTTCCAGTTCCTCCTGCTAACAGCTGGAAGCCCTGCTGCCTCTTACAGTCCAAAAGGTTGTCTGCTCTGTCAGATTTTTTGGGGAAAATTTTAGAATATAGGTGTCTATATTTAAGACATGTTTTTTTAACAGTCTTTTCTTATCGCCGATGATCAGCTTGGCTCGTTTTAATCAAAAGGTCTGCATCCAGTTCTCTGGCCGTAAAAGCATGTTTTAAGTAGAATCAAAACTTTGGAGGAAGAAATTTGACTAAAATGTCTCTATAGTTTATGTTCAGGAAAATAATAGGCCATTTCTATTTGTTGTCAGACAATATACATTTTATTCAAATACTCTTACCTCTTAATGAGGTTGGTAAATTAAGGCTTATGTGTAGAACAAAGTTTTACAATTTTTCTTGTATTGTTTCTAAGCCATATTCCTAAAACCCCTTGGAGCAAGGGTAAGATTTTTTGATAATTGTCCAGAAAACATCTGTGCTTATAAATGGGACACAATCACTACATTTCACGGCCTGAACAGGATGCTTGGTCTGTGTGCGGAATTAGATTTGTGACGTTACAAATGTAAAACACAACAAACACTAGAGATGCACTTGGCCAATATTTTGTTTGGGCTGGCGACCTGGCTAAAGGACATATGACTGTATGGATGTCTAAAAGTCATTGCTATATATTTAGTTTTTACACTTTTACACTCAGCAGTGCAGTAGACGGGCACAGAGTTTGTGGAGGTTTCATATTATATAATTTGGGTAAAATATTCTTTCGCAGCTTCAAAATAGTGGCAGACCTGAACAGCCATCGGCCAGTCTAGATAGAAACAACAAAACACCAACACTTTATTGACCATGAAAAACTTAATCTTAACATCACTCTTATGTTTTTGAAAGGACGTCAGACTGTGTGGTAAACTCCCTTCCACTTGGCTTAGACAACTTAAATATTACATATTTCTTCTATTTATTTATTATTATTTATTTTTTCAACTAATTTTATTTTATTATTATTTTAATAATTATTCGTATTGCACACTTACATATGAAATTGTAAATTGAATTGCCTTTCCCCCCCTCTACACTACATAACGTAATATAATTTCTGTGTTGAATTATAAATTCAATAAAATATTTCATAATTACATTTTCTGTGTTTGTGATACTGTGACAGCTGCGACACTTCTGTGATGGTGTGGGTGAGCAACAGATGGGCCTGAAAGTAAAAACTGTGAGATTGTTTGAAAAAATGTGGGATGTATGGATGTGTTATAGACCACGTATGTAATAAAGTAAATCAGGGAGAAGGATGTCCAATGGCAGACTCCTTTGCTACTCAGCTTTATGTGAAGGCGCCGCACTGAAGCATCTGTGTCACGTATTTGTTTAAAGGTTAATTTGGGGTGGAGGGACAAAAGTGTGATTGGTCATTTCCACCTCATACCGCTGTGCTCTTGGATGGTACTTAAGGCTTTATTGAGTCCCTGCTACTACTTCAAGTGGGACTCTATTTCTGACACACAGTTTTGACTTCCTAGATTATGTTGTAGTTTACTATGGCAGTGTAGGGTTTGGCCATAACGTTTGTGGAAAATGACTGTCGCTGTGCAATTACAGTCTCTGCTTCCTTGCCAGCGTGCAGAAGAACATGCATAACATTTTAACAATAGAAACACCCCAACCTTCAGTAGTGTGTTTAGTTGTGAATATTTGGCTGCAGTCAATATTTTTCCCTCTAAACGCAAACAAGTGCAACTTGGACTTTTCCGTCCCTGGTTAATCATATATTAAATTAAGGTGTGCCCATGAACATATTTGTGTTTGTGGTGAGATAATTTGCTTTATAACCTCACTCGTATAACTTCAATATTTCCAGAAATGGACATTCGTAAAGTCATACTACAACTGCAACCCTGTTGCATTGTCCCCAGTTGGATATACTAAGCTTGCCTACAGACATGGCTGCAGGTTAGGATTTGATGGTGAGTGTGCACTCAAGGAAAGCATAGTCCGTGACTGTTGACTCAAATAGGCTTAGTGCATCCGAGCTAGTGAACCTGTAACCGGGTTAAAGCGCTCTGCAGACCGCTCTGTAGTGTTTAAGGAAGATTGTGCTGTGAGAAGGAACTTACTGAGAGCAGGCCCTTGCCTATAGGCAGCTGAACATAACACATGGTTGGGGTTAATGGTGAACTTTAAAACAGTGGTGTCCAAGTAGATTTTTTAAGATTGATCAATTTCTCCTGTTTCCCTGCAGTGAGGTCCATTATAAGTGAGTGTCTTTGTGTAACCGGGCACCATGTATGCTTGAGGTACAGCAATAAAAATTTTTAAAAAACAGCGCACTCACTGGATTCTTAAAGTGCTTTGGGATTTTCCCAAATTCTCACCTTCCAGGTTTCAGGAAAGTTATGACGGATGGAAGGAGAAAGGGGTCTGAGAGAAGGCAGAATAGTGGAAGAGGAGGTTCCCTCCCAGAGGGAGAGTCCCACTCTTGAGTATACAGTCAAAGCAGGTGGTCCAAACAGTGTGTAGATATGCCAAGCACTGAACAGACTCTGATGATTGGATAAAGATTGAGTGATAGGAATTTAGCCATGCATCTCTGTGAATGGATATTGAAACTTACATCAATGGATGGTGAGTAAATTTGTTGAATTGGTCTTCAATAGTATGTATTTCAAATATAAAGAATGTCCCCTTGGGGCTGTAATTCTAATATAATTGAGGCTAATCTTGTTTCTCTATAAATTGTATTGACGAGTGGCTCAGAAAGTCATGTCTTCTGTTAAACTCTAAAAAGACAGTTTATATGGTATTTTCAAAATGCCACCCTTAAACGTAGTAGAGTTTCAAATTATAGATTCATTTAAATATCTTGGTGTAATTTTGGACTCTACTTTGTCTTTTAAAAAACATGTAAAAACACAAAAAACTGTAAATTTGAATATTAGTAATTTTAAACAAATTAGATCATTCATGCCAGAAAATGTTGCTAAAACGTTTCTTCACTGTATGGTTGTTGTTGTTTTTGTACATTGAATATTGCATTACAAATTTGTCAATGACAAACCATGCTGCCTTAAAACCAATTGAATCGCTATACAAAGAGCCTTCAAAATACCCCAAATCAAAAACCTTACTCATATCATCATTGCCTAATACTTCAGAAATATGACTTAGTTTTGACAATTACATTTTTTTCAATAAAAGTTTACCTGATCTTTCTCCGCCACCCATGAATGAGTTTATTAAATTCAGATCTAGAAAACGTGGCAAAGTAACCAGAGCTTCTACCCGAGGTGATTGTGCAGTTCCTTGGAGACGCACAGCCTTCAGTCAACAAGTGCTGTCAGTCAAAGGCACAGAAACTTGGAACAGCATTCCAGCCGCTCTCAGAGACAGTCTGACGTTAAGCACTTTTAAGACAAACCTCAAATGTTGGCTCAAGAGGAACCAGTTCTTTAACCATTGATTCTGCTGTTGTGTTGTTTAACTCTAATGTTGTCATTGGTATTGAACGTGTGTGCTGTGTATGCGTTAAATGTTGTTACTGTCCTGACCTGCCAGGGGCTGCAGATGGAAAGTAGCCAATAGGTTAATTCTGGCATATTTACATTGTATGTTCATTAATATGCACTGTCCCTTTTAAATCAAGAAATCTGAAATCTAAAAGATGGATCAAGTGGTTGCCTGCGCACTACTTGATCCAGCAAAAAAGAGAAAGGGTTATTAGGTGTTGCTTACTATTAAATGTTCAACTTTATCAATTCAAAACGGCTTGTTTCCGGCCCTAAGAGCATTTTTATTAAACACCAGGAGAAATAGGTTATTTTTTGTCCATTTTCATGTTTGTTAAAGCTAAATCTTACAGTTGGTTTCTAGTTTAAATTTATTTAGACTTTGTTCTCAACGCTCTACTCTACTCTAAAGCACTAATGGAAACTCATTAGTCTTCATTCCTTCTTATGGTCTTTTCACCTACGCTCAATGGGCTTTCAGTGGAAAGCAAGTCTTTAAAGTGACTCGATCTCATTCACACTGACTCACAACAGGCTATACTCTCCTCTCTTTTGTGGGACTGTTTGCATGGACCAGCATGATAACAGTCAACTGCCTGATCCGTAGCTGCTTCTTTTCATTTGTATGTAAAGGGGGGTAGTTCTTACCGACTCCTGCTGACGCTAATCCTGTGAGAGAAGGAACTGGTGGTTATTCCTCCTAACTCATAAGACAGAAGCACATTTGGTCCTCCTGGGAGTCATCAACTAATTACACTTTCCACCTTCCAAACTTGATTAGACCTATGAATTATTCTAATTAGCTGCAGTATTGGGAAAAATGGTGGTGGGAGAGTATATGATCAAAGATCACTGCGACCATTGTGGGCTCAAACGTACTGGGGTAAGGGTGGGCTGGGGTAATTGGAGTCAGGCTTTGAGGTGAGCTGGGGTAATACCCCAAATACTATTGTGCTTTAAGTAACACGTAACTATACTGACGTCTTGAAACACAGGGGAACTAACTTTGTGGAGAAAATGTTGAACTCTTGTAAGAAGACCTTAATTTGAAATGCTTTAACCTAAAGTTGAGGGAACAGTGGAGCACTCAATCCAAAAATGATTAGTTCACAGCCGAAAGGTAGGACTTTTTGTTATATGTTTTCCCAATCATTTGTATTTTTCTACTAATCTTGTACTGTATATAATGTAAATGTATGTTTGTATATTGCTGGCATTTTACACATTGCCTGGGACTACAGTTGGAAACTAGCAAAACTACAGCTAATACTGGCACATTTACAGAAATGTTGATTAATGCGCACTGTCCCAGTTCAAATAATAATAATAATAATAATAATAATAATAATAATAATAATAATAATAATAATAATTATTATTATTATTATTATTACATCTGAATAGTCTGGTTTCTTTTGCTTACCTCTACGACATTTATTGTTTTAAAAGGTGTCCTATTGAATGAATGTGTGTATTCAACGATATACCTATAATTTCCCTAGTCAATTAGTCATACTGTGTCAATTATGGTTCAACATTGTCTATATGACCAATAAAATCAAAAGTTAATCCATCATATATCTTCCACAATGACAGCGCCTGGACTGATCTGGCTCAAATTGTGGCCATGGGAGCCCGAGAGACCTCAGACCTCAGTCTCACATATTGGCCACCATGTGGCCACCATGTGGCCACCAGATGCACCCCCTGTTCTTTCTCCCTGTTTTGATTTTTATTTTTAATGCACTTGAGGTGTTTAGGAAAGTGATGAATCTCATGTACATTGTTGGTTTGTCTCAAGGGCTATGCGTACGTATGACTGGATTGGAATACATGGGCAAGCCACAAGTTGGGTTTAACGATATGACAATACAAATCTTTTCATTTAGTGATATCGCTTTTCTGTTGCAGCTTCATGCTCAAACAAATACAATGCACCCCACTCACTCCTGACCTGATATTGTTCAGTCTGTCATGCTCGAGTAAGTGACAGGTGGATTTAACAAATCATGGTGATGTGTGAACTTCAGAGAGTTGTAGTTACTGCTTTAAGACGGTAAATAACAGCATGATGATTAAATTGTTTTTTATTTTTTGCATATTGCCCACTCCAAAAGAGGTGTCCTTGTGTTCTGTCACAAAATGTTGTCCTCATCAATCTTTAACACTACATGATGGGCCATAGCAAATTTACATTTATAGCTTTCTTTTTTTTAATTAGACAATCCAGTCTACTCTTAAAACACCATTTTATATAGAATATCTGGTAATCTGCCAGGGTGGACAAATCAAGAGAGGCTGCTCTCCATGAAGCCTTTCTACATTTACATTTAGTCTTACAAGATGGCAACTGGGCTTCCATAGAAAACGTTCACACACCAGATTGAAAACTGTAAGGAGTCATGACTCACAAGGCTAATGTGACCTTAGGGTTTGAGGAGGTAAACTGATAATAGGGGGCTGGAGGTTTTGCAGTGGTGGGACTAGCTGGTCCCCTGATGAGTGTCTTTCAGAGTGTGAGGCTGTGGATTGAATGAGTGGCCTTGTATTTGGTGACCAGGCGACACATCGTCTGCATAATCTCATTGACTGTTTGACATCCAACGGCTCAAAACAACAAAAACAAAAATATATCTCTTGTGGCCTCTCTGTCAATAAACCTTTATTAGTCTGGTTTTTAAAAGGGGCTTTGCATTTGTAGTCGATGAATTTGGTCACCAGGAATAACAGATGGGCAGCCACCGAGTGTAAATTTAGCACCTTGTTGCTGTGGTTGTGACTGTTTGACTCTTCCTCATTAAATTAAATTCGTTTGTGCTCATTTTTAAAAAGATGGCTTTCTCCTATAGGGTAGCAATTAAATTCAATCAGGACTTCTGAGGGATGGTGTACTTAATGTTCTTATAATTTATGTTTGTCACACACATACCTCTGTAATTGATGTAACGATGCCTTGATGTAATAGCGGTAGCCTCGGTTTTCCAGTTCATCCACATACATTTGAATATTTGTGAAATCAAAAGGAGATGGTACATAACTCAAATGCGTTAATATGATGTAGGCAAGTTGAAACGTTAAATGGTTTTGTGACACGAGAAACCACATATCTACAGGTCTATTGCCATATTTCTTCATTTTTAGTTTCCAAGGACATCTCACTTTTTTTTTTATTCAAGTCCTAGAATCTAAATTTAAGGTTTGGTCCAGTTTATCGTCTTATCAGTGGTACAACTTCTCTGGTTGAGCTTTTCCCAACGAGATTGAGAAAAGCCCAAAAATTCTGGTTATTTATTAAACAGCGTTGAATATTGTTTTAGTTAATATTTCTTTTTCTATTTTTCTTTCATTTTTTTTTCTAGAATGCTAAGAAGAGAATGACTCCTCCCGGTCCTTCGAGACACCGTGTCGTTGCCGCTGTCTCTAGGCAGCCCTCTCATCCCTCCGGGGTACTGTCTGCGTGCCCCAGTCACCCGCCTGGTCCCCTCTGCTGTGTCCAGTAGTAGTCATCCAAGTGTGCAGGAAAGGCGCCCCTGTAAATATGCCTGAATGGAGGTCTCAGTGGCATCTCGTCCTGCTGAACTCCCTGACATGTGGCCTAGAGATCTGTGTGGCAGCTGCGACCACATATGTGCCCCCACTGCTGCTGGAGGCAGGCGTAGAAGAGCGCTACATGACTATGGTGCTAGGTAAGCCCATGTGAACTCCTGGGGCTGTTTATATTGCAATTATGTTTGGTTTACATCACATGTTTATAAGTTAAAACCCATTGTTTTAGCAGATTTGCGGTAAGCCCTCTCATCCCTACAGACTGACTCAAATAAGTACTAAAGATTTAGCAGCAATAATAGTGAAAACCGTTGTAATCTCATGAAAATCATTCATTCAGTTAAGTCAAGTGGGAATGCTGCTTTTTAAATCTTACTTTATTCATACATGTTTATGCTTGTCTCCATTGTTGCAGTTGTGTCAGGGTGATAATAAGCCCCCGGGCATGTACCTTCTCCCATTCAGGCTGCCGTCACATAACTGAGGCTGTTACTCGCTAATGAGTAGTCTAATAACCTGTTGTTTCTAGTTCGAGTAATTAGTGGCTACTTGAAAGGCAGCAGGAGATGGCTCAGTAGAGATTACATCGAAAGTCACCCATTACATTGTATGACCCAAAAACATCTATTTTCTCATACTTTTTACTGATAAATTTTGTTTGCTTCTGTATTTTATATTTGCTTGTAGTTTATTAAACTTACTGTACTAAAGCACATTTGTACCAATATGCAAAAAGTGTGGATCTTCATTGATTGTGTATTATTTTACATACAATATATTGTAAAACGTGTATCCTTTTAGTAACCGTAGTACTAACTCATTGAAAGGTGAGATACGTGAAATGGGAAATTCTGATCATGCTGTCCATTACATTCAGAAGTTGTTGAGACCAGAGGCATAAGGGGCGCACACACTCATGAAGAGGCATCACCTGCAGTATACAGGCTATATTAAGGTTTGGGTGGAGTTTAATTGTGGTAGCTGTGAATAGTTGCATTGTACTGTCAGACTAACTGGCTTTCACATGGTTCTCACTCAAAGCATCTCTTTGAGGCCTTGTCTTGTGACTTTACAGATGACAGATCCTGTTCTACCAAACCAATAGGCTCAGTTCAATGACATAAAGTGATTCAGGTATAATGACTTAACAATGGACACTTCTACTAGTCATTTCTTTAACATTTGATATAAAGAATTATGATTTATTTGTAAAGCTCATAGAAAAAGGCTTGCACAGTGAGCAAAATCTAAAAATGGCTCCCTTTGCCCTGTTTTATAATGGAGTGCATGAATGTTATTTGAATGACGATTGATATGGTGTCTTGGGAGGATAAAATTTAATTTCCCTAAGCGCCAGAATCTGTTTTTACATGGCTGTCTATGTTATCTTAAGCCCTTTGTAAGCTTTACCTCTGAGTTGTTTCCTACTTCCTCTAATTTACTCTAGATGCAAATTGCTCCTGATGCAAAGAAAGAAAGAAAATGTCCTTTTGTTTGCTATTCCTATTGCAGCACCATGATTCTTTATCACTCTACACTGGTTTATGGCTCGGTCAGAGCCACCTATATTATGCTCCTTGATTTCAACTAACTAATAACTCCATTGCCATAATCATCCACATTAAATCTAAACATATTTTTTATTCCATCTTTCTTTGCTAATTCCACTCTTTTCTGTATTCACAGGTATTGGCCCGGTGCTTAGCCTCTTTCTCTCTCCCTTTGTGGGCTCAGCCAGTGACAAGTGTAACAGTCGTTACGGCAGACGGCGGCCTTTCATTTGGCTGCTGTCCCTGGGTGTCCTTATAGCTCTTTTTGTCATTCCTAATGCAGACATACTTGCTTCGCACCTTTTTTGGGGTGGACAAAGACTCCAGGTAGTTCATCATTTAGAGATCTGTTTTGTATATTGGCAATAACATTCTAAAAGACGTAATCATGGGTGTAATGATGTGTTTGCAGTTGGGCTTCCTGATTCTTGGTGTAGGACTCTTGGACTTCTGTGGGCATGTGTGTTTCACTCCGCTGGAGGCTCTGCTGTCAGACCTTTATCGAGAAGAGGAAGAGTGTGGACAAGCCTTTGCCATGTTCTCCTTTATGGTCAGCCTGGGTGGCTGTGTGGGGTACATGCTTCCTACTCTGGATTGGAGGGGCAGCGTTCTCTCTGTTTACCTTGGAGGCCAGGCGGACTGCCTTTTTTTTCTACTCATTCTTATCTTCGTGTCCAGTCTGATGATTACTATGAAGGTGTCTGAGGAACCCTCTTGTGCCAGCAGCACTCTGACTGTCTCTAGTTCTTTATTGGACTCAGGAGCTGCAATGGAGGCTGGCCGTTGTGGCTTCCCACGCTCTTGCTGTTACTTCTTTAAGCTAAGGATTTCGAAGTCTGGACCTTTTTTGTGCCTACTGAGGACGTGCTGGTCAATCTACAGAAGTTACTGCCATGTTCCCCATGTTATGAAGCAGCTTTGTGTGGCTCAGCTCTGCAGCTGGATGGCTGTCATGTCTTTTGTGCTCTTCTACACAGATTTTATTGGAGAAGGGCTGTATGATGGAGTACCCAATGCAGCTCCAGGAAGTGCCTCTAGACAAAGATATGATGAAGGTCAGTTTTAAATTTGAATTTAATCAAATTAATTCAAGCTAAAACATTTGGTGGAAGCTAAAATCTAAATAAATGATTCATTTCTATTAAGCATTTGAACCGGTAAAGTAATTAGGGAAATTAATTACATATTTACTTACAGAAGTGTAAATTTGGGTTCACAATATTGCACCACATAGCCACATTTGGGTTTATCCAGCCTAATTGTACAGCCAAAAACCGGTTGATTTCATATTTTTTCTCTCTTTTTTTTTTTTTTTTTTTTTTTTTTATATTAAATTTGTCTTCTTTGCCAGTTTAGCTGGCTTAAGTGGAGGACTACCTAGGGAACCTGGTGCCCACCCAGGAGCCCTTTGGGCCTGTTTTAAATACAGCTCAGCCAAACATTGTTTTCGCCAAAAACTCAGCTAGGAGCTGGGAACGTAGAGACAGCAGCTACATGTCACAAATACTCCCATAATCACGTAGTTTCGAGCTGCTAAAGGCACCAAACTGTAAGTGACACATCCTATGGATGCACGCGGACAGTGCTGGATCTGCAGCGCAACATGTGTTTAGATTTAAACCAGGTCTAACTCGCTTTGTTGTATTATGACAATTACATAAATTTACTCATTGAATGAGATGGTGCTAGATTTAATACAAAGTTATCCAATTTCCAAATATAAAAATTTGTTTTGATCACTGGTTTGAAATGTCAATTAAGATGTTTTTTTTGTTGATATGATAAATACACATAAACGCCCCACACATACACTCATCAAATAGTTACTCACAGTTTTATAGTCATGAAATGTGGTTATAATATACATTCAGGCCAACACACTTTTTTTTCCGTCGGACAACAGTCGGGGGCTGTTTGTATGCCTGCATATTTGTTTCCCATTTTGCATTTTTGAGGATGGAAGAGCAGAACAAACAATTAAACCTAGCATTGTTATATGGGATTGTCATTTCAATTTGTCCACACAACTCTTAAGATTAGCAGTGAAGCACTTTCAGGAGTCAAAAAAAAAAATCTCCATTTAGTATTTAAACTTGCAGATAATGTGGGTTTGCCTTCAAAATGTAGGTTCAAATAGCAAAAGGACTTGTACTACTTTTTCTGTAATAAATTTGGAACAAAAGATAAAGTGCATAACATTTTACTTTTTTAACAATCTTGGGGAGCTTTTGTTTTGTATAGATAACTTCACAACTGCTCTTGCTCTTTTTTCTCATTAATTCATATTCTTTTGTATTTTTATCCCTTCTCTGGTTTGCTTTATACTTTCCATTCTGTCTTCCCCACGCTTCACTCAATGGACCACAAGGAATGTCACACTCACAAAGAATTAATGTCAAGAAATCGGCCTTGAAGAAACATGTTCATTCAAGTTTGGTTGGCCAGCTATATGCTGCATTTGCTGTGCTGTTTTATACTGTTAGCATCCACAAAAAGAACATGGTAAAGTGAAACTCTCAGAGGTTTTAAAATACCAATTGCAGTTTTCAAACTGGTCTTTTATTTCATTTTAGAGGGACCACTCCTCTCCTAATCATTAATTCATTAAAACGATTTAATGTTATTCTTTTTAGGCATCCGCATGGGCAGTCTGGGCCTTTTCATGCAGTGTGCTACCTCAACAGTCTTCTCCCTGATCATGAGTCGATTGGTTCAGCGGTTTGGCTCTCGCAGAGTCTATGTGAGCAGTATGGTGAGCTTCACACTGTCTGCATTAGTCATCTCCATGTCCAAAAGTGTGGTCCTTGTTACTGCAATGGCAGCGCTCACTGGCTTTGCTTATGCCACGCTTCAGACCCTGCCTTACACACTGACCTGCCACTACCATAAAGAAAAAGAGGTTTGTATTAAAATATATATTGTGGTATTAATTGACATGAACTAAAATTATGAATGCTTATGTTTGTGTGTTTTTAGATCTATATGCCAAAAAGGACAGCAAAAAAAATGCAAAAAAAATGTATTACAATCAACAGGGAATCCTATTTGACCTCTGTCGAAGTGGAGAGTAGTCTTCACCATCAAAAGGGGGTCCTGCTTGGCCAGGGTTCTACTCCAGAGTTCTACTCCAGTGCAACAAGTATGAACGACTCAGCACACACTCTCAGTAGCTCTGAACAGCAGGATGACACTGAGACTGGCTTTGAGAAGAGAGGAGTGGGACTGGATTTTGCCATTTTAGACAGTGCTTTTCTAATCTCTCAGGTTATTCTTACCCTTTTCATGGGCATGATTGTTCAGTTCGCACAATCTGTTACAGCCTACATGGCCTGCGCTGCCATCTTTGGTGCTTTAGCAATCTACTTCAGTGGTCGTATTGTCTATGACCAAAAGGACCTGAGCAGCTATAATATGATGTAGATGAGACATATTGTAGGCAAATGAAACCAGGTTCTGTGGATTTAAATTCAGCAATGCACTGTTTTTCCAAGAATGCCTTTCTTTGTCAAGTGTTTCTAAAATATGGGAATGTTTTTACCCATGGTGTGGAAGAGTGTGGAAATATGGTAATGTGTGAAATGTGTCTACTGACTACTTTCTCAGGAATGACCGTACAGTTTTGCTGGGAAACTCAATTCAACACCCTTTGGAACAAATTTTTTATTTTTTATTTTAATTTTTTTATAAATGATCGACTGCAAATAATCATATTGACGTGACAATTTACTGGGACATTTTGCAGATCAGGGGTTTCTATTGCATTTCCTCAAGATGGTGGCCTTTCACTATAGTTGAATTTGGTTTAGTAGTATTTTACAAAATCGCATTATTATATTGTTTTGGTGAAGTGGAGTATAGATAAGATAAGATCTATACTCCATAAAATAAGATTAATTCAGTATTAGCAATACTGAATTTTTTTTTAATAAATGCAGATTTCTTGTAGCCTCCCCATGAGCCAGTTGCTGTCACAGCTCCATTAGTATATGTGCAAGAATATATTTGTGTTTTAATAAAGAGCTACAAATATTAGCCTGACATAGTACTGTATGCATGGCGGTGTGACATACTGCAGAGGAGAATTTTACATTTTAGACAGGCCATATGTTTTCCAAGGAGTAGCCAGAAATATAGGAAAATGTTTAGGTTCCTTTTGCATTCTTGTTTGTATATACTGTATCTAATTATTTATTAAGCTTTTATTCCAAAAACAAATTAAGTTATTTGTATAGAGGTGAGTGTTTTCAAAGTGATAATTTATTTTTGCAAGTTCCTAAGGGCTATTATCTATATTTCGTCAGCTGCAAATGAAGACATTTAATTAAGTGACATATAAGGAAACACTGTGAAGTTACTCAAGCTAATACAGCAAGTGCAACTCAAATTGTGCTCATTCATGTCTCTGTCGGTCTTGTAACCACTTTACCATAGTTTTCTAATAGGTCATCTGCTAAACTAACTATACATATGTGCGGTTTCTTACATTTTTCGTGACCAAATATTCTGATTAATACCACTTAAGTGCCAATGGCCTGATTTGAGGCCAAATATATTACGTTTTCTTTCAATAACAAAATACGAGTTGTTTCTGAAATAACCATTGTGGTTGTAACGCCATTAAAAAAAGCTGAAAAAAATAAATAAAGGATTTATAAATAAACTATGCCATTTAAAAAAAACGGTTCTCAGTGTGTTTCTTGAAGCGCATTCTTCCACGAGCAGAGCTTCGCCACTAAAGCCTGTGTTGATAAACTTGGCAATGGTGCCATCTCTCGGAAATGCAGAAGAACTGCGGTGTGTGAAAGATGGTGGGCAAAACGCGCCGTTACTTCTGACGCATGGGCACACTGCTTATGACATTATCTATTACATGGAAAAGGCGATAGGCTTTCATGTAAAGGAATGGCATCCCAGCTATGCGTGTCATTTTATGACCAGCCTCTTTGCTCTGCGCCAGTCAAGGTTGCGAAATGCGAGGACTCTAAATACCCGATAGGCTACTTAAGTTCGTATCATACTCGGGCACAAGCAATCTTCCATCCTAACTGTGGCCCTGCAATGTTTTGAAAAAATTGAGCCATGCTTATGCTACCGGTAAATGTTCTCTATCACCACATCAGAAGAAGTGAAGTGGGACCACAAGGGTTCTGTCGTTGCTCTCCGGTGACAAGTGGGTCTGTTTTTACACCTTCCTTCTAAATAAGGAAACGGCCTGACAGACATATGACCACCGACCCAATTTAGGAGCAGCCTTAATACCACATCATGTCCCATGCTTCGTGTACGCTACCATAATATTCTCCAGTATAGCCAGCAGACTGTTGAGCCTTTGACTTGAGGCCTGAGCCCTCACCGCCCCAACGTGAAGACAGCATGCCAGGTGGAATGCCACAGCCATTGCCAGGTTCAAAGGGCTTTTGGTGAGCCCCGACAACTAGAAGGAGTCTAAAGGAGGAGAGAGAGGAGAGAGTAGGAGCGAGAGAGAGAGGCGCACACTGAGGAGCAGCAAAACATGGTAATCACCACCACCAACATCTCCATCACCACCATCACCCCCAGCTCTGCCTCTCCTCCACTGCGCCGGGGAGCGTGTTTCATACCCAAACCCCTGCTCCTTGCTCCAAAAATATCCCTCAGCCAACATGCCGAAGGAAGCAAAACAAGAAGACTGGTATTTTTAGGGTCATTAATTTGGACCACGTGGCCGCAAGGTAAACCGGATGGCCGTTGCGCAAAGGCTCCTCGTCAGTATGTCCTGCGAGGCCGGCACACCGCAGTGGACGCTGACCGCGGTGCTTCTCCTGGGCTTACTGCTGGGGGTCGTGTCAGCGTACCCTTTACCGAACAGCAGAACAAATGCAACTTTACTGGAGAAACGCTGGGAGAGCCTGTTCTCCCGCTCTATGTTGGGTATCTCCGGGGAGAAGTCGGACTTGAACTGGGAGAGTGACTATTTGCTGGGCATCAAACGAGTGCGGAGGCTCTATTGCAACGTGGGCATCGGGTTTCACCTTCAGGTCTTCCCTGACGGCAGGATAAACGGTGTACATAATGAAAACCAGTACAGTGAGTTCCACTTCCTCAGCCAATCTAACGCAATAGACATAAAGGAGAGGCAGTCAATACGCATGGGTCTGGAATGAGCAGCCTGTCTCCCCTTCTATTAATTTGCATGCTCCTGTCATCTGACTCTGGGGTGCATTGGATTTCTCCCACGGTAAAGACAAATCTTTTAAAAACAAGCATTCACCTCACATTCTCCCTGTAGCTCTACCATAAACTGAATATGTGGACGCTTTTTACGCATGGTTGCGATGATACACACTTTGAAATGACTGCATTTGCCTAAATAATATAAGTCTAATTGACACCCTCGCATATGATGCAAGTGTACAATAGTGTATATGATGTAGAACAAAGACACTGAATGCTGCGCAGCAATGTGCACGGTTCCACCCCTAGACGCAGAGCACAGCGCTTTGAGGGCAGCGGTACAGGCGCTCGGGAAACTGTCACAATCTATGCTCTTTCTTTGTTCTATGTCAGGTTTAATAGAAATCTCTACGGTGGAGAGAGGGGTGGTGAGCCTATATGGGGTGAAGAGTGGGCTGTTTGTCGCAATGAACCGCCGCGGGAGGTTATACGGAACGGTAGGTATGAACAGAATTTCATTTATTAACCCGCTATGTTAGTTGATGGGGTTCTAAAAGTAGGACGCACTTGCAGCATGATCCTCCTTTTCATTTTGCCTGTCATATTTTAGGACGGGCCTCCTGCCTGAGACCAGCTGGTTGGCTACTTTCATTAGTGACCCCTAGTGTCTCTTGAGTCTTTGGAGAATGATATTCTTTGATGAGACATGCATTTTTAAACGGTTTGAACTAGCATAAGGTATTGTCATTTGCAGCCAGCTCAGATCTTCATTGGACTAAAATGTGAGTTGAAGAAAGACTGGATTTAGTTTCTAGATGATTACCTTTTTGGATTGACCCTTTCCTTGTTTTCTTATTGCATCAGGACAGTTTAGAAAGGTTTTGTTGACACATCTTTTGAGACACTCGTTTGTGGGCAGACAATTTGATAATAGATCGAATTAAGGTGCACGGCTTCATGACAATATTAAAGAAATCTGTAGCCTGTGTTTCATAGTGTTTTGTTTCTTTTGTAAAGTTCTCATGGGTCACCTTTCTTTTTCAGACAGTCTTCCATGATGAGTGCAAGTTTAAGGAAAGCTTGCTCCCAAACAACTACAATGCCTACGAGTCTCAAGTTTACAGAGGCTTCTACATAGCTCTCACCAAGCATGGCCGGGTCAAGAGGGGCAACAAGGCCACCACCGCCATGACTGTAACGCACTTCCTACCGCGAATATGACAAGCAAAAGTTGGCAATAACAACCTTATTTGC
Source organism: Chaenogobius annularis (assembly GCA_015082035.1). Taxonomy (NCBI): domain Eukaryota; kingdom Metazoa; phylum Chordata; class Actinopteri; order Gobiiformes; family Gobiidae; genus Chaenogobius; species Chaenogobius annularis. Next base: position 310,917 of record BJKM01000398.1, read on the forward strand.
ACATGTGGATTATATCCCAGGTAATACCATACATAAAACTCAATATGGACTCCTAGAGAAAGAAGTATCAATATATCTTAAAGTATTTAATAATTTATTTGTATATTTCTGTAACTTACTTTGAGTTGGAGGATGTAGACATATCATTTGGTGCTGCTTTTTAATTAAACATATTTTTTGTAAGACAAGGGAATGAGTTAACAATTTGAATGGGCGAAAGCTTGTTTTGCCCTGTCCGTGGAAATGCACTGAAGGAAAACTGAATGGATCTTTTTTATTACCTCAAAGCACTGTAGAAATATTTTGAGGACAATACTAGAAAACTGTGTGCATGACATTTCGTAAAAGAATGCCTGTTACTGCGATTATTGTTGTTGTTTATTATTTGATTGTTGTTTTTTTTTGTCACTGTCAGGGCAAGCAAAACCTGCACAGAGCTGTTTTTTTGCTTTGGTGAGGTAGAGGTGCCTTGAATTCCTATATGTGGGCCCCCTACCCTTGCATGTGAGAAATGTGGTGCTCAAGTCAGAAATAGGAACGAAGCACATCACTCCCACTGACACCAATGAGACTTCAGCCCAATTCTTGGAAGGTCAGAACAAAGGTTTATTTATTTTCCTTCCGCAGATAAGTAATTGAGACTGTATGTAGCAAAGAGCCCAGTGGAGCCTCTTAACGAAATGGAACTCTTTGTTTGATCATTCTATTTCTTCCCAATATTTGCAAGGGAGCTTTGACAATCCTAGGTTTTACTTTCACCAATGTTGCTTGAAGTGGAAAACATTGATGGTAAATGTATTTTGGGAAACATATTTGTATCAGTCAGTATTATATGGTTATTGGTCATCTATGTGTGGCGGTTGCAGTGATGTAAAAACTCAACCGCCACCATTGAATCAATAAGTAAGTCTGCCCATTTGGATCAGTAAGTATGTTTTGCTTGGTCGGGTATATGAATCTTATTTTAACGGGTAATGATGACAGAGATGGGCTGTTTTAAAGCGGTGTACCATACTTGAATACTGTGTCCAAGGGCAAAGCAGGGTGAAGATAATGAAGGAGAATATTAGGGTGGGCATGGATATGAAGAGGACAGGTAAAATACACTGCGAGGGTACTATACATGTAGATGCATGTTTCTACCAGACCTGAGAGATAGTCTGTCTTTTTTGTTTGTGATTTTGGCACATTTCAAGGTCCATCTCTTTGAATGTTTTTTTTATTGTCCATCTCAAATGAAATACACTTTGTAGACATGTTTGGGCCACTAATACGTAATTCATCCCTTTAGCCACTCCCTTTAGCCGTAATTACATGGTAAAGATCAATAAAGAGGGAGTGCTTACTTCTTGGTGGCTCTAACCATACACAATGCTGCTTTTGAACCCAATGCAGTCTACAGCATACACATCCAGTTGCTTAGGCAGTGATTCCCTATGTTGAGAATGAGCATGGATATGTAACTTGTGCTTTTTGCACTCTTGCCATGTTCTGTTTCTGTTCTGAGATGATCTTGTGAATTTATCTTGAGCCTAAGGAACAGGGCTTTGTCTGACTGTGCAAGATTATATAGTGTCTCTTTCTCGCTCCAGGAGAAAGACACAAACCATAAGTCTTCAACGGGTTATAAAAGACTCCAGGTTAGAATAATCTAATGCTTCCAAATAAACTGGGCTGGTGGACTGAATACTGTGAACTAAGAAAGCTACCATTCTTTTAATGGCCTGTTCAATGTTTCCCTATTTTGAAGATTTGTTTTCTTCTTTTCTTTTTTTTTCTACTGTATTTTTAGAAATACCATTGATCAAAGAGTGATAGCGCTAGTCGAGGAGTAGGACATTTATTTAAATACATTGGTACACATTCTGATGTACGATAAAAGGCAATATTATGTCACCTGTGTTACAGTCATGTGGGGCAGTAGCAACATGAGCTTCTTCAATATGACGCTGAGTTGAGAATAAGCGTAATTAAATATTAAGAGCACATTCACATTTATGAACAATGTTATGGTTTTCTGAGGAGTTCCTTCTCTTCTTCCTTCACTTTTAAAGGTATGCAATTCTCATACCTATCATTTAAAAGAGGGTTGGTCAACAGGAAATAGGTCATTTGGGGGAACTGTATGTGTATGTATGTGCCCCTGTGCTCCGGCAGCCTTTGTGTTTTTCAGTTTTCTATTCCTGCACTGAGGGGAGAGTCTTTCCTCTTTTTTAACATATACCTCACCTTCTGCCTTAGTTCCGATTATTGAAATGATTGTAAATTACTTTAAAACAGCAGATTTCTCCAATCATTTATTTCTGAAAAATATGAGTGAGTAAAATAATATATTACAAATGGTTTTCCTTTTATTTTTGTACGTATGTGCTGTGCACAGCAGTCAACTGTATTCCTGAAAAGATAATAAAAGACTTTTTGTAAAAAAAAAAACTAAAAAACCCCAGTGTATTTTTGTGCTTCACATACCTTAAATAGTAGATACAGCTTGAGAAAAGAAATCTCTTAATATCTCATCAGGTTGTAACATATTTTTTTCACAAATGTCGCCCTCTTGTGTCAAGATATAACAGTGTCTGTATACGATGCCTATCTAAAACAATTTTTAAAAAATGTTTACGAATGGATAATTGCTGCATGGGTGACGATCTTTCAGCTGCAACCCAACTGATGCAGTGAGTGGCTTCTAATTTCTGAAACAACCATGTGGAAAGACAAATCCTGTGGTCATGGAAAAGATGTCAGTATGTTTGAGAAGGGTCAAATCATCGGCATCAAGCAGAGAAAACATCATAGGGGAAGCAAAAACTAATCTACTACAGATCTGAAGTCTTTGGGATGAGCTGGAGAAGGCTTTGTGCAGTGGTCACTCTCTCCCATCATCAATACATGATCAACTGGGAAAAAATAATGCAACACTGGATGGAAATTATTCCTTTAATATCGCAGACGCTTATTGAAACTATGCTACAGCGAATGTGTGCTGTAATCAAAGCTAAAAGAGGTCCTACCAAATATCAGTGCGTGTGCCCCTTTTATTCCTTTTTTTTACAGGCAGTGTATAAAGGCATTGTCCATACTTGTTGAATAATAGTTTTGTACTGTCAACAATTTACAACTGTGTGGAATGTACCCAAGGAAGCAGCGCCCAGCCAACCTGCTTAGATTTCACAAAAATATTATTGATACATGTACTGACTTTACTCTCACATAGTACAAGCAGGTGTGAGTCAACTGAACCACACCTGGCGTCTAATGAAGGATTTCATAAACGTGTGTTGTGCTCACAAGTGTGTTTCTGAATCACAGATCCTGTCTTGCTTATTTTCATGAAATGTAAATTGACCAAATGACTAAATTGAGATAATGTTGTTTCAAGTCTTTGGAATGAAGCAAAACTTTATTTGCCCACAACTGTGTTCACTGTCAGACACTGTAAAGTTCAAGGGATTCTTCAGCCTATAGGAATCCTTAACCGTAATTTAGTAAATGAGTTAGCTAGTTTATTGACCCTCTATTTAAATAGAGTGGTTGGACTTTCTCCTCCTCCAGTGGAAAGCCACACACCGGCCTGAGTAAAGTGCAGTGAACAGAGAGCACAGTGTCCCTCTGATCATGCCACTGGCTTCCTTATCCTTCGTCCTGATTACTGTACATGTGTCTGTAATGGTGGATAGTAAACCCTGGCAGCACAATCTGGATCTACAAAGCAGCCTCACAAATACAGCGCAGGCACAACCCAGCTTTGCTCCACGACATACAGAGCAGAGGGAATCTATGAGAAGGCCTAATTTCTTAGGTAAGTCTTTATGTTTCCACAATGGAGAATACCTTTAAAACATTATTCTAAATCAACTTTGATTTATATTTATTTTTCAGTTATTTTGCCAGTAAAAACACATACCAGCAACTTTGTGTCGATATTCGATTTGAGAAGAAAAAGGTTTCTGTGCATGGACCAAGAGGGAGAGCTATTTCACTCAGTGAGTTTTTCTCAGACCTGTACATATTTGTTTATGTGTGATAGCATTCATTCTTAGGTTCCGTCTTCTTTGCAGAGACATAGTGACACAGAGGACTGTCTTTTCCAGCGGATTTGGCTGGACTGGCCAATTAAGCATGATGTCTTTTACTCTACAAAAGCAGCCCGGCTCTTGAAGTTGCAAGGGCTTGAGTTGAATGTGGCCATGGAGGAAACTTCAGATCTAGCGGACATACGACACAGGGTCCTGGAGCGGTCAAAAAGACAAAAGAGAAGTGAGGAGGTGAACCCTTCTGATCCATTACGATCTGAAACCCATCCTGCCAGGAATCAGAAGGAAACTGATCACCCTAACAGGGATCAAACAGGTGCAGTGTCTAAAGAGACCATCACTTCATGTGATGACCCTCTCAAAGTACTGCGAACCAATGGATCTGGGAGTCCTGTAAAAAACAATATTGGAGATCAAGCTGGAGATGCTAAATTAGTTACATAATGTGATTTGTGGGCCATATATGCCAAGGTTTAATTAAGAGCATAGGAAAAGAGGCACAATCAGAAGCCCACAGGCATCTGCACTGGCTGCTGTTACTTGTGACAATGTCACATAAAAGGAAATTAACAGGATCATCATGATTTAAAGAGATCTTTTAAACAAGGTGTATCCGCCCTGTTACATCACAGTACCTAGTCTGTCTGTGTTGTTTGAATAACAGATAACCTAGGCAACATTCAACATGAGGCTAATGTCAGGTTTGGTCCAAGACCTGCTGTCCTTTAACCTAAGTATTTTTCAGATAAAGATTAAGCCAAATGCCTCAGCTGATTGGCATTGTTTATTATGTATTTGTAATCTAAAAAATCCTAACAGCCAGATTAACTATGTTGTGCTCTGTGAACTTGAAAAGCTTCTCACATCACTTTACAATGTAAATATTCACTTGTTATATTGGTGGGGTTGGACTACTTTAGCCACAGGTGTCCTGGGCCAGACCGACAAGACACTTGGCAGACATTCTACACCAACAACCTCCGTGACCACTCATTCAGATACAACAATCAACATGGTTGATTGGTTTTGATCGTGGACAAAACAAAATAATCAGATTTGTACATTTATAGATACGTCTGTTGCTAATGAGAATATTTAGTTGGATTGATTATAAAACTGCACTGCTTACTGTAACTGAATACATTTTTCATTCATGATCCAGAGATTTGAGGTGCGGGACACCAACCGTCACAGCAGTGAAATATTTATTTATTGTTGTGCTCAATTATTATTTATATATTTGTATTGTCTTACATTTTGTATGAACAAAATAAATAAAATGGAATTCCAAACCTGTTTGTAGATTATCTGTCAATGCAAAAGAAAGGCGCATGAAGGATTTGCATTATATCTTTCTATCATAGACAAGCCATCTTTAGAAAGATTAACTAAGAGATCATCCTCATGTAACCATTGTTAACATGCCAAATTGTATGATTTTAATAAGAATAAACACTATAAAATAGGAGTGCATTATTATTTTATTCATGTCTTTTGTCAAATTTGATTAATTTCTGACAAATAAACATTCAAAGGGTGAGGGAGATTTAAAATGATTTCCCAACAAACTAAAGCAGAAAACTAAAATCGACATTTTGCTTTGTCATGATCATTGCTGTTGGAGTGATACTCATATATGTACATGACGTCTTTCAAGTAGTTTTCTCTGTTGACCCAAGTGTTAATTCCCAGCAATGGCAGAGTCACTTATTTCCAAAAGGTCAACACAGGAACATTTTGGCCTGTACTCCTACGCAAATCCAAACACTTGAAGGATAAATATAGAAACTTAGAGACGCATTAGTTGACAGGACTGTTCACATTTACTATAATGAGCAACTACTGTATGTTGCGAAAAGTGGTCATGAAGCACTAGCAAGCCCCAGAACCAGACAACTGTATCTATTTTCTGTTGTGTAGTTGTATAAGTTGTTGTCAGTAGTATTAACTTGTGTCTTAGTCATTCTTGCAAGAGTTCAAGATGATCTACTCTGTGCATGAAAACACAGTGTATCTGCACAAGTTTGAACCAGTCATTCTCTTTCTCAACAGAAACTATAAAACGACACAAGCCGGTGTTAGGACTCAAAGACAACATATGTGATTTGTTCAAAACCTGAGGAATGGAACAATTTAAATCTTCCATAAAATACCTAACAGCCTCACGCATGTAGGCTCCATGAGTAACAACAAGCACATGTACAGGGACATCCTGAATCCCATCGTCGGCCCTCCCCTCCACAGGCGTGAGCATCGGTGCTAAAGGGGAGCCCACCTTTCCTTGTTTATCCCAGTGCTCGTGCCCAATTTCCTGGAGCAGTTTCTCCCAAAATGTTTTGAAACGTTCCTTGACCTGAATAATTGTAAAGACAAAGTAAGTATACGATCACTTGTTGTATTATGTACATGCACATAAAATACGTCGCAACATTCAAAACAACGTTTTCAATATGAAAATAACACAGCAGTTAGTTGACTTCTCTACCTGTGCACATAAGAGAAGAATCTTTTTGATACTGATGCAACTATGTAACAGTTTTGGCGAGGCTCTCAGTGAAGCACTGAGTTGTTTGCATCAAGCTTAACTTTGTCTACAGTTATTATAATGATTTAGAAGATGATTGACACATACATGTGATGTGAGTTAACGTCCAAGCCCAAAAATGATGGAAAAAGACAGAGGGGTCAGATTTTTCTGACACCCCCACACAGGAAACCAGACTGGTGACTTTTTAATCCATGACTCTGACTGACTGTGAATAAAAAGACTTTTGAAATGGGCTATACAGCCAAAATAATAATATTGCAAGAAATAAATACGTAGTTACAATATTTATTATTTAAATGTATTTAATCATTACCATGGATGATATTTACACACATAAAAAAAAAAAGTATTAAGGATGGCCCAGCATGCAAGCTGCTTTTTTATGGATTAATAAAGAATTTTGTTTAAACAGCCTTATTTTTGTTCTTTTATCAAATCATATCCATAATTGTCTTGATCACATTCATTCACTCATTCACTCACTACACCAGTTTACTCTTGCTCTGTTGGAACCTGCACAGTTAAGACAAGCTGCCAATGGTATTTAGTACTCAATAAAACTGCAATATAGACTGAAAAAATGCAGGGAGGTGTTTTACACATGTTGATCTAATAGTGTTTATTTCTAATATCTTGTATATAGTCATTCTTAATAGGTAATGTGATAATTAAAGACATTCACAATATAATTTTTGTTCAGGTTACACGCTTGAAGATGTATATAATTATTATGTGCACATATTGTGTAACCTATCTATTTGACTCTTTTCTTGATTGTGTAGTGATAATGTGAATCTGCTCCTGCTACTGTTTGTGTATAATGCAGGACTCACCTGTTGCAGAGTTTCTCCCCCTGGAGGAGTGTAATCTAGAAATGAAAGATCCGCTGCTTTGGCCAGTTCCTTAACTTCCTTCATTTGCTGTCCCTCTGCTATTCCAAAACTCTGTGATATAAGTTCAAAGTAGTTGGCAACACAAAATCATGACCATCACAATGTTCAGTTTATATCAAGTAAATATCAAACCCTTTCTTTGAGTAATGAGTCACAAATGATTTGCAAAGATGAACAGCCAGAGTTGTGTTTCAATATGGATTCGGCGGTCTGGAAATAAAATAGAGTCGAGTAAGTTATCTTAAATTTAAGTTTAATGTGAATGAACTGACAAAGACCATGTATACCTGCCGTGCTCGTAACATATCGCTCACATAAAGATTGCTGAAGTTGATGTCCTTAAGGTAGAGCCCTGCAGCGTCTGCCTGCTTAACTCCAGTATCAGACAGTGGTGAGTCTATCGCTTGACCTATAAACAGAGAAGAAAGATTCATTATTAGTCCTAAAATATTGTAATTCAGCACAGAAGCTTACATAAATATTTCCTCCTACCTTGTAAAATACCCTTTCTATTATAGCTGGTTTCTCCACTGCAAAAGGAAAAAAGTGAGGGTTCTCTGTTATAATTCTTGCACACTCATGTGTCACAAAATGTCACAAATAAAATGTGCTTATCGTTTATAATACACCAACATTTTATAAAGAATATTTCCCCCTTGGGCTTTATAAATTTTTTTACCTTTGTCCAGCTTAAAACTATGTAATGGTGAAACAGTTTCAATAGAAAAAAAAAAATTATAAGTTGTGTAAATTTCAACATTTCCATTATGCACATAACGCTCAGTGCGTTATGTGCATAATGACCAGGCAGTTTGGACTGACTGACATGGGCTATTTTTGCTGCAGATGCCTTTTTCTTTTACAATTAAACAGGGAGCCTTTAGTAGGCCTACTCTGTCTTTAGTTTTATCAATTAAAACTAGGACTCAAGTGTCGTCTCTCTCCAGAAGTTTGAGATTCGCAGGGGCCAGGGCCGCTCAGCCTACAAGCGAACTAAGCAGCCGTATTAGGGCCCCAAGGTGTTAAAAGGGCCCCCAATCTGGCAACCTGATTTATGCGAAGTGCAAGCACAGCGTGCGCCACTAGCGGAGTAGTGCTGCTGGCGCGGCAACGCACACAGTGGTAATATATAACGCATAAACAGCATTTATTTGTAATGACAAACCGGCAACCAAGGCACCAGACCTGCGCTGATTGGTTAAATTCATTGTGCGCGAGCAGAATAAAAGCAAGACATAAACAACAGAACGTGGTCTTCATGTCTAAAAGAATACATCCCTCCAGAAGAAAGAAGAATATACCTGACAATGAAAAGAAACTGCAATCTCAACGACACTCTCCAGGTACTGAACTCATTTCACAAAGAGACTGTTAATGCTGCTGTTTGAAAGAACATGAGTCTGCCATGTTAGTGAGCCGATGACGCTCTGAGGCTGGCAGCAAGACGAGAGCTCCGGGCCGGGGCCCTGCCATGGGGTCCCCGCATATACCTCTGTCAGCGAGCACTGCACCACTAATAATATGTTTGAATGAAGGCTATTAAGCATTACATTTACACCAGCCTGGTAGCGTTAGCAGCAGGTGAGGTGGCGTCTATGCCCCAGGTCACTAATAGGCTGACTCCGGTCCGGATCAGGGCCCAACCGCCGTCTCATCCGGACCAGAACCTCTGACATGAAACTTTTGAACAGTGTTCACCACTCATTCACGCAGAAAGAGCAGTGCGCCTCAGTGTGTTAGAGATGAGCGGGTTTTAAGAAATTGTTTCAAATGAACCGGAGTTCGCGTCTTTCACCCGTTGCCCGACACACCCGTTGCCTGACACCCGTTGCAGATAAATTAGATTAAACTACTCCCACTATTAGCCCTGAACAAGCCCAAGCTGTAAAACTAGTGTCCCATATAAATCCATCAGTGACACTAGAAAGTTTCACTGCTGTTGATCAAGCAGAGATAACTTCAGCCATTATGTCCTCTAAAAAGTCAACTTGTATTCTAGACCTGATTCCAAGCAAGACATTCTCCCCCTAATTATAGATTATATTCTTAATATAATAAATACTTCATTAGAAAGTGGTTATGTTCCACAGTCCTTCAAACAAGCAGTCATTAAACCGCTTCTGAAAAAGCCTAATCTTCATCCTGACCAGTTGATAAACTACAGACCTATTTCAAAACACCCTTTGACTCTAAAATCCTTGAAAGAATTGTAGTTAAACAGCTTTGTCGCCATCTACAGGACAATAACTTATTCAAAGTTTTCCAGTCAGGGTTCAGAGCCCACCACAGCACTGAAACTGCACTAGTTAAAGTCACAAATGATTTGTTATTAGCTGCTGATGATCGACTGTTCTCAATCCTGGTTCTATTGGACCTCAGTGCAGCGTTCGACACCATCGACCACAACATTCTCTACTGCAGAGGTTAGAATCTGATGTAGGTGTCAGAGGCCCCGCCCTCAGCTGGTTTAAATCCTACCTATCGGATAAGTACCAGTTTGTTAATGTAAACCAGAGCTCCCCTGTTCTAAAGTAACCTACGGTGTGCCACAGGGTTCAGTTCTCGGTCCAATTCTGTTTACTCTTTATATGCTGCTGTTAGGTAACATTATCAGAAAGCATAGCATTAACTTCTACTGCTATGCAGATGACACAGCTGTATTTATCAATGAAACCCGATCAGACTGATCAAGCAGACAGACTTGGTGCTTGTGTGAAGGATATAAAAACCTGGACGACACTTAATTATCTGCTTCTTAACCCTGAAAAAACCGAGGTCATCATACTAGGCCCTAATCATCTACGAGACGCTTTATCTGAGCAGATCGTCACACTGGACAACGTCAGTGTAGCCTCCAGCTCCACTGTAAGAAACCTTGGAGTCTTATTTGACCAAGAGCTCTCATTCAAAGCACATATAAATCAAGCCTGTAAAACAGCCTATTTCCATCTGCGTAATATAGTAAAAATCAGAAAAAATATTGCCTTAAAGTGATGCTGAAGCGCCAAAAAAAGCTTTCAACTGATTCAAAATGCAGCAGTAAGATCACTAACAGAAACTAAAAGAAGAGAGCACATTACGCCGGTGCTCGAGTCTCTTCACTTGCTCCCTGTCGAGTTTAGAATCAAATTCAAAATCCTCCTCCTGACTTACAAAGCCATAAATGACCTGGCCCCATCCTACCTCAAAAAGGCTATAGTACCTTATCATCCAAACAGAGCACTTCGCTCTCAAAATGCTGGACTTCTGGTGGTCCCAAAAGTCTCTAAAAGCACAGTAGGAGGTAGAGCGTTTAGCTACCAAGCTCCTGTGTTGTGGAATCAGCTTCCTGTCCATGTTAAAGAGGCCGACACAGTCTCTTCATTTAAGACCAGGCTTAAAACGTTCCTCTTTGAAATCGCTTATGGTCAGGCCAGTTAGGAACAGAAATAAAAACCTATAGTTCCCAGCTATGCTGTCCTAGGAGCAACTATACTGGGGGAAGTATGGCAGCTTGAGCACTATCCTCTGTTTCCTCCTACTTCTCCATCAAACAATATTTAATATTTAATTTCACTGGCAATTTGTTCATCGCTTTTCCTTCTTTTTTCTCCCACTTCCCCGACGGGAGTGGAACAGGCACATCGAGGACCTGTGGATCCAGATGCTCCTCAACTGCCTGGAGAAACGGTCTCTACTCCATATGAACGGTTCTTCATCGGCCTCGAAGAATTGGTTCTCCTCCTGAGTGGGTCCAGCTCCACCGTGTATCTGCAAATTGAGGCTCGGCCGCCTGTCTGTCCGAGGGAGTCGGATCTCTCCTTCACTGTGGAACTCCTACAGGTTTCTACTATTTCCCAAAGAGGTTTGGTAGTTTTTCCTGGCCGAGAAGGAGGGTCTAAGGACAGGGGAGCTTGGGACATCTGTCTAAGGACACAGGACGCTGGGACATTTCCAAGTCCCTAGGAACATTGTTTATTTTGTTTTCCACTGTAGCCCCTCGAGGCAACTACTGTTGTGATTTTGGGCGTTACAAAAATAAATTGAATTGAATTGAATTGAAATGAAATGAAAGCCTTAACAGCAGATCAGTTGTGACTCGTGATGTCTGTTTTACTTTGACTACATAAGAGTTAAGCGCAGCGCTGACTGACGAGAGGAACGTCAATGTTTCTGCATGTAACGCCCATCAGCCAATCACATTGTTTTTCACTCAGAGGAACGTCAGAGTCCAGTGTGTGATGTTCTGACCAGAACAAACATCTCATGTCAGCTTTATATTCGAATCAGCTTTTAATAGAGCAATAAAAACATTTACATTTATTTAAAAAGCACCATTAGACTATTTGTTATAAATTATAAAAAATTGGTAAATTGTGAAAAATAAACTATTATAGTTACGTATGTTATAATATATAATATATATATATATATATATATATATATATATATATATATATATATATATATATATATATATATATATATATATATATATATATATATATATATATATATATACACACACAACACACACATATATATATATATATATATATATATATATATATTATAATATATATAAAAGTGGCAGAAAGGCAGTCTTTTCATGACAGGTGTGGATCTTCACTTCTCGTTCTCATTCTTAACATTTTTACACCGTGTAGTTTTATCAGTGTTAATTGTTAATTAGTCAATTCTTATGCCATTTGTTTAATTTAACGTAACTTGTTTTGTCACTGTGGCAAGAGGGAACTGTCGTGAGCAGTAAAAGATGAATTAGTAAAGATAACTATTACTTTTACATTTTCAGTTAAATGGAGAATGTACGTTTTAACTACAATTATATCACTGTTATATTTTTAGTTCTGTTGATGTTTGGTCAGTTTGTACTTGACCTTCCTTGTGTTATGTTATGATGAGTCCAGCCATCTTAAGTGGTGATTGCTTTTGTCTAATTACAACACATAGTTATTAGTATTAACAAACATTGTGACCCTCGAATAAAAGAAAGAAGTGGTACATAGTTCATTATGGTATTTAACTTGGTATTCAACAAATAGCCCGATTGTTTTATGTACATTTATTTTGTTATGAACACAATTTGACCCTAACTATTTTTCATAGCCAATATTGTATTGAGTAATTAAGTAGACTAATGTATTAATAACTGGCTTTAGTCACTCTCTCTTGGCACAATTTCATCATATCATCATTTTATAGAATTACAACCTCAACATTTTAATCTTACTTTAGCCGACTGGACCACATTAAAATGCACCAGACTACATGAAAAAGGTCTGGAAATGTGTTGAATGTGGCTGTAGATCCCTAACACCCCAACAAATACATAACATCTATGTGTGATGTGTTATTTATACAGGGAGTAGAGATGATGTCAGCGGAATACCAAGTTGCGTTGTGGGATTTGAGTCATCAATATTTGAGCTCGTGAGGTGCTGATACTGGTGCTGAACTAACCAAGATGGCAATCGAATGCCCTGGCATTTTGGTGAACTTTGTTTGCATCGAAGCAAGTTCCTAGTTTGTGAATTGTTCACTGACAATGGCAATAAAACTGATTCTGATGATGTGGTGAGGGGCCCCCAAGGACAATTTCGCTTAGGCCCCCTGGGCTTTGGCTTCAGGGGGCAGGGGCAGTAGGGAGGGGTAGGGACTGGGGCGGCCTCAAAATAAGAGATAAAAGAGTTGCTAATAATATAATATCTAAAATGCACCAGAATACAGAAAATTAATTGATTTTTGTAAGAAAAATTCTAGTCTAGGTCGAGAGCCCCCAAATCCCACTTAGGATCTTGATTCATACAATATTTACAAATAAAAAAATAAAAAAAGAATAACTTCAAAATAGTCACCTTAAGGTTGTATTACAGACATCAAATCCCTACGTATGTTTTACACGTTCAAAATGGGCTCGGGGCATGGGGGCACCACAGAGCATTTCTGCTTAGGGCACCAAAATGGCTAGCAGCTGCCTTAATCAGATTGTCAACAATATTTCTTCTTTCCTTTCTACCTTATGTACAAACGCTTTGTTAAAACAAACTAAATTGCTGGCCCTCCTTGGCTGTTTTGTGAGTATGGAAGAATATTCATGAAAAAGTAAAAATAAAAAGTGTTTTAAAAATAAAATAACTAAGTGGGCACATTAACAGATCAAACTAGAACATTGTTCAGACTTGGGTTACGCGCCACAAGATGAGTCCAGACTATAGCCTGGTTACCCTGACACCACGTGGTGAATGAATGCAAGTGGGCTTTGGCTTTATAGTCTCGTCAAATATCAGTTGTAAACTAGTCCTAAAATGCCATTTGCCTGCAGCGCATGCGCCTTTGGTTACAGTGTTTACATGCCATTTAAAAGGTTTAAACATGCGCATTTGGCTATTGAAACTTACTGTCGGACAAGAGTAAGTCCACAAATAAGAGTGGTCATTCTGTTTTCGCCAGCTATGACGGGACCGTCCCGGTGTGAGCCTCGGCCTTGGCTTCAGCACAGACAGCGGCGATCGAGGCTTCCGTCAGGCGTCACAATTTGCGCATTAGGCTTTCGCGACACAGAGTGGCCGCTATTGGGATTGACCGACCGACCGACCGACCGACCGACCGTGGCAGTTATGTAGCTACATGTCCTGCCTATATTTCAATCAACGTTACATGATGCTTAATGGTGCGATCACATTGCGTATAATTTAGGCTTGTCAGTCATCAGTGGCTTTCAAATTGCGTTAGCCATTGATATTATGGTTAGGCTATAAATACATCTAAAACATCTTACAGTTGGCCTAGAGCGTGAGGATAAACTAGGCAACTAGGTTACTTACAGCCAATAGAAAATGTACCAAATAATAGCCTATTTGCTATAGACTTAATTGCCTTAGAATGTGCATCAAAAGACTGCAGACCATAATCAAACATACAAACAAACAAAGAATAGACATCATCAGTGAACTGATGTGGTGTTACACCCTTTAAAGCAGAAATTTATTGAACAGAGGTTGTGCAACAGACATTTGAGGTACATAACATGAGTTACAATGTAGGGGGAACTTGATATCCGCACAGATGACATTTTCAGCGTTTGATGATGGCAGATAAATCAAGTTGTGCATAAAACAGTTCTGTAGCCTGTGTACAATTGTTTAAAAGCACTTGTATCCAACTGTACTAACATGTGTAGATAAGGCCACTGTTGTAGGAATGCTCGACCCCTACACATAACAATCGAACGTAGCACCGGAATAAACACAGTAGACATGTCTGAACTGCCTCTGTGAAACAACCCCAAAAGTATGTCAATGCAAGATGACTCTTGCAAAAGTCCTTGGGATGCAGTGTACACTTGCTGTTCCCTCTTTTTATTTAGGCGTTGCAGATCAGAGATAAGCCTGTCCAGGCTTCCAGACTGCAGAGGTATAGGTGATAATTGTTGAAGTTTCTCCAGTAATCCTGAGGTATATGGAATACCACTGATGCAGAATGTGACTAAGTAGAACAAAGTAGATTTACAAATGGAAAAGAAGACATGCTATCTAAACTGTCAAACTGTACAAAAACATGTCCAGTCAAATACTCGTATCATGTTCTTCTATAACACAATCTACTTCGGTTTTCTGAATGTATGTCTTAAGCAGTAAAATAATTATATTATAATACAAATGTTTATAAAATAGCAGCACACTCATGTGACACATCACAACTAGGCAATGTAATTTTTTGTATAAATGAAACAAATTCATAGCTTTTAGCAGCGCAACAACAACAAACCTCAATTCAATTATTGACACTTTTTCTTGATGTTTTCACACCTCCTTCTCTATCCTTGCTTCACTTTGGAATACAGTATCTCTTAATAGTAGAAAACCCAGATGTGGGTTTGGTCACCCCAATAATGTGTGATACATGATGTCAACAGATAACAAATAAACACAAGATTGCAGGAAGAGCTTACATAGGGCTGATGAAAATGAGGGGTAAAACATTTTATTGCAAGTGTCATAACTGCTCGGTTAAATTAAAACCATAAACTAAATCCATAGTCTAATGTAAATTACACTCAAAGTAACTATTTTGAGCTTAAAGTCCTGACACCTACAGTGGCAGTACAGAGTCCCCATGACTGTATCCTGACTTTGTGCTGTTTTGGCTGAACCCACATTACAACTAATGTGAAGCAGCAAAGCTCATAGGGAAGATGCAGTGGCAAACATAAACTAAACAAAACAAAACAAAACAAAAGCCAGCATTGTCCACTGACCACCAACTTCAACATATTACTTGAGTTGGTTTAAAAAGCATACCTCATTGTGCAAACATATGATGTAAGACCTCCTCTGTTGTAGGTGTGTGACTGTTTTATGCAGATAAATAAAAATAAGAAAATTCAAGTAAAACTATTTCTTGATCCCAAAATAGAGCTGATGGTCAGATTTAGCCTCAAATTTATATAAATCTAAGAGTCATTTTCAGTTGGACTCTCATATTTTGTTTTGTCAGGAATGTTTTGTTGGAATGCGGAAAGCCTTTGACACTTGCTTGAGAAGGGTTTGTGATGATTGGGAAGCCAGCCCTACAAAGTAAACCAAAGAAAAGGCTAACAAGAAAAAAGGAAACATCCATACATCTCTAATCACCAAATGTATTTCATTTTACTTATCTCCTAGGGAGCAGGTTCTCAAAAGTGCTTTACCATTGAAATCATAAAAGGGAGCTGAACACAACCCTATTTGGGACTCCAGATACATTGACAGTATTTTCTAATCATGTTCTCCACTAAGATGATTCTCACATGATCAGTGTACAGTCTTAGTTCCTCATTGATATCCATTTGTTTTGGCAGTTTAGTTCATATATCCAAAAATAAAACGATGAATTGATTTTCTTGCCTTAAAGATACTTTGTGAGGCTTTCTGGCAGCTTGTATTCATCATTTCCAGCTCCAGGTTGTACATTGTCCTTACAGCAGCATACACCTGCTTCTCAGACATCCTCTGTCTTATCCACCATCACGACACCACACAGGGGTGTTCGATTTTCCACAGTTCACAAGTCACTCTTTACAGTAACATACCAAGCGTGTCTGATTTAGTCCACTGAGGCAGACTAAAGTCATCTTGATATAGGTTCTGTCTGTTCTGACAATAGATTTTACAATCACATTAACAGCACAAGCTGTGTCGCATAGCCCATAGATGTTCGGATTACTGTAATACACCGATTTTACATTAATGTCCTCCATATATTTGGCTTGCCCCGTGATATTAACACAAACTGCAAAACCATGACTTGAATGTAGTCCAAGCGCCTTGGAATACACACTGCTGCGAACGCAGTATTACATGTTACTCTCACTCTCACTCACTCTCTCACTTGCATACACAAGCAGCCTTTCAAAAGAAGCTTACTGATATACAAGTTCAAATATGACAAATAATAATAATAATTATTACTTATATATTAACCAAGACAATTAAAATCACGTAAAATGGGGGACATGATTCATTATTGTTTTGTGTTTGACTCAGCCACGAGGCATGTATTGACCTTCTTAAAACCAAGGAGCTTTAACACAATTCCAATCTCAACAGTCACATATTTTATAGTGGACTACTATCAGATACAAAAAGTGTGAGCAAACGTCAATAAATTCAGAATGGTCTCCACAGCACATGACCAGCCGTCTCGTTGATGTTATCTATACAATCATAGGTAGAATGTAAATTATTGACTTCCCTTTTGTAAATCCGAGGCACCAGAAGAGCTTCATTTTGAATAAAATGTGTTGCTTCTGAATTAGAAAGTCAAAATCTATCTCAAGGGCAGGGGTTTTGACTGGACAAACAGAAATGTACAAAAAATAATAAACTATCAAGCATAGTCCTCTTTCTTAAAAAGCGTGTTTTTGCATTTTTAGCATTTTTTAAGCTTTTTTTCTGCTTTTAAGAAATTGAGTTTTTTTCCATGATATTTTTTGTAAATCCTGTGCAATGACGCCCCCTGGTGGTTCATTCATAAGTTGACATCCCGGACATCTGTAGGTGTAGAAGACTGGTCCAGCTCCTCTAAGCCTTTGCCACTGGAACCTCTCTGTGTTTGCTGCTGCTGTTGCTGTTGCTGCTGACGGCCTTCACGGAGACTGTGCATCAAAACACGCTCGATGTGCTCCTGGCATGCTTTGAGAACATCCTACAAGACATGCAAGGTACAACTCATTATCAAATTTGAACCACAACAATTTCATTGAGGTACTAAATTATCAAGACAAAATTAGGCAAGAATGGTTTTAGTGATAAGAATGTTGATCTTGATATGTGTCAGCTATATAGCCTAGTATAAGCCACCAAGTTTGGCTCTTGGGGGCCCTGTGCAGAGCAGGGTTTTAAATGACCACCGGACGAATACAGACACAGAGCTGACTTAAACATTACATCAGCCCACCAGGGTTGAACACCCAACACCCCTTGAAGCACTAGCGTGCATGCATTCCTGTCTTATCCCAGCACCCATATCCCACCTCCACCATTCTAAAACACACAAAACCCAAACACAAGTAGCCTTGACAACAGAGGCTGAAAACACAGGTAGTACTAAAGCTATGTTAATTACATCCACCTCCTGTGGGAACACAGACTTGGGGCTTTCTTAACGAGAGCCAGTGTGTGTGCCTGCTTGCCTTTGGGGGAACTACTGCGATCTGAATGACTCGCCTTTCACCATCAAAGGCCACCGCTGCAATTTGAGAACCCACCTGGGACAGGAGCCTCTCAGCAGCCCCATATCCTCCAGGATGAAGGGTTGACAGAGCGGAGAGGGCAGGCAAGCAAGTAAGACGGAAGGGAAGGAGGAGACAACCACACAATGGGCTGTTAGCAGTTAGGTGGAACACTAACTGTTTTTGCTCTCTGGTGGTGTCAGAGCACAACAATCACACTCATGTGGTATCTCTGCTACAGGGATGGCTTCAAAAGCAAAGGCATTCTTGAGAAATTTCTTACTAATTCAAACATGATGGTGTTGAAACTCCAGGTACTTTCAGCTTCATTAGAAGCTCCTCAAGAGTCAAGCACTATGGAGCTCTTCAAGGTCTATGCGTCAAAAGTCAATGTGACAGGTTGGATTTACTCAATACAATAGTGTGAAGCCGTGTTAATTGGAATAAACACTTTTAAGTCTTTAAGATTATTTGTCAATATTTACATATTGTTTTTCTTTAGCACCTGCATGTGCTCAGAAGGGCGGTTGGTTTGTTAGGTTGACAGGATTGGTCTCATGTGGAATCGCTGGATGGCCTGCTTCTAGGACCACATTTTCCTAAATTGCTCTGATGTCAACAAAAACCAAGCAAAGGCTTTCTCTTAATCTGCTCCAGAGGTTGGCCACAAAGAGGGGCGTGTGCACCCTCTCACACACAGTAACCCACTAACATGTGCTCCACTGGTCATAAAAACTCAATTCCTGTGAGAAAAATAAGTAAAATGCAGAACATGTCAAGCAACTGCCTGTGTCTTGCCACAAGTATTCTCTCTGTGCCCCTTAAAAGGCATTCTTCCACAATCACTGCAGGCTAGCACTGCACTGCAGCCATTCATAGTCTGCGCCAAGCTTCATGGGCTTTATTTGTAGAACATTAATGACTTCAATGTGTGACTACTAGAAACACCAGCAGTGTACTGGAGGAACACGTAATCTTTTGATAAAATATAATATAGATATAATAGACAAAGACAGCTCAATGTGACAAATGATATAGGCAAGGTTTCAGTTTTTGCATGCTAGATCTTAGTGCTGCTTTTGATACAGACGATCATGGGATCCTAGTACAAACACTAGAGGATTGGATGAGCATCCATGGCACTGACCTCAAATTATTCATATCCTATCTAGGAGGAATACTTTATAAATATTGATAACTGTGCCTCTGACCAAATGGTTTTGAATTGCCGGTGCCCCAGGGGTCACTCTTGGGACCCCTCCACTTGATTCATACTTCACATGCTGTCGTGAGGCCAGCTAATACACACTTTGTCACTGCATGACAACCTACAAAGCAGGTTAGAAATCTGGGGGTAATAATAGGCTCAGACTTTAACAGCCACATCAAACCAATAACATCAGCAGTTTTTTATCGTCTAAAAAAAATTCAAAGGTGGAGTGTCTAACCCATTTGTCATCAGTAGATTGGACTACAGCCTGCACACTACAGTCACCAAACGAGCTTTGACAGAGGCAGTACATCCTGAATGCTGCTGCTCGGGTCCTGACGAGAACCAGGAAGTAGGATCACATTAGTCCTGTGCTCAGGTCTCTGCACTGGCTTCTTTTGGCTTAGAAAATAGCCTAAAGCCGCTATACTTGTGGAGCACCAAAGCATCTTTCTGACATGTTAATGCCATATAAACCATCTTGGACTTTTGAGAAGATGTGATACAGGGCTACCGTGACAATGTTCAAATCTAGGCTCAATGTAGTCTCGCTTACTTGGATTAGTATAACAGTATTTTCTCATCAGACACGTCATGGCATGCTTTAATCATAGAGCTCACTACAGGCGGTGGGAAAGAGCCCTACTAATTCAAGTTCAATTTAACAGAAGAGAGTTATTGTATATACATTTTCTAATTGTCATAAAATTGCACACATTGTTGTTATTGTTATTGTTCTATCTGGTCACCCCTATGGATTTTTATGACTTGATCTTGATAATGACATGATAATGATAATAATGATGATGAACACGTTTGCTAAAATTAAACACAATTGCATATGGAACACAGTAAGAGTGAGACAGACTTACCACCTCTGTGTTTGTGATTTTTGCAAGTAGGTCTGTTAGACTGTCGCCCCACTGTGATTGGTTACTTGAGTTGAGTTGTAAGCCACAGATAGCTGCTCCCACACTCCCAGTGGCAATCATCGAAGGCGGGTACATAGCAAATGAAAAATCTGAAAGATAAATTCATAAATATTCTCTATTAAAAAAAGATTTTTCTGAACAAACAATTTGTTTCTTTACAGTTTGTATTCAATGGATAAAGTAAGTATAAGTAAAGACAAATATGTCTTGTACTATTCTGGCGCTGGACATTGCTGTCACTAATGACCAGAGGCCTGGATAATGAGGGTTCACTCGGCTTGTAAAGAAGCTGAAAAGCAACTACCCTAACCCACTGCCCACCCCACTCTCCTCTCCCCAGCCGGCCCCTTTTCTTCCTTCCACTGAGTAAATCGTGTGCTCCCTGAAAAAGCCCATAGCCCTTGGAAAGGCAAGAATAAAGAGGCTCAGTGCCTCTGCCAATGCTCACTGCTGTAGGTCCTTTTTCCACGTGTGGTCACAGGCGTGCGTCTCAAAGACCAATAACCTTGTTAGCTTCCCTCACTGTTATTCATAATGCAAATGAGACAGCTTGTGAACGGGCAAGAATCCCGAAAAGGCAACTGGCATACAGGGAGAGAGAGGCCAGCAGACAGGCAGCAGACGGACAGAGAGTCACACTCCTTTCTCTTTTTTCTTTTACATCTTGCTCAACTTCTACCTTTCTTTTTGGACAACACATGGCCTGCTTAGATGAGACTACTGAATGGCACACATGCCTCAGGCTTTGTTGCTACAACAAGCAGCAGTTTGCAATGGCTTTGCTCTTATCTCTTAGCATTTTAATTGAGTAGTATGCCTTGTGAGGAGGCAGCCAGTGTGAGAGTGACTCTATTGTTCAAAGTCATCACCTCATTTTACCCAATTGACTGACACAACATCTATCCCCTTCTCTGCACATACCAATTCATAGAGTTTGCAGCGGACAATGAGTGTGGCCTGATGGGGGACAAGGCGGACAGGGCGGGACAAGGGGGACAGTGGGTCGACAAGGGGAGAGTGATGAAGGAGCAGGGATGGAAGAGAGATGGACCCTGTGGTCACAAGGGCACATTTCTAAAGAGAAGGGGAAGGTGGTGGGGGTGGACAGCCCTCTGCACATCACTCTGGAGTCTGTGTCCAGACGCTGCGAGGCTTTGCTGAAAAGAAAAGAGCCGCCCTGCAGTGACCCCTTCCTCCTGCTCCCCCCATAAGCATGCCTCTGTTCCGGGGCCACCTATAGCTGGAGGAGTGGGCAGCGAGGCAGAATGAAACGGCACATTAACATATTGCCATATTCAGCAGCGATTGTTATTCCTTCTTTTTTTTAATTTGGAATCAAAGAGGTGTGCCCATGGATAGCCCTTTAGTGCCTTTTAGATTTAGCACAGCCAGGCGCATTCTCATCTTGTGGGCTCAGTGTTGACAAATAAATGAACTTATTATACACCCCTGTGTTACTGTGTTAGCTGTTGGGCGCCTGCCAAAGAACCATTTATTAAAGACGACCTTAAGTCAAAAGGAAGGAGTGCACAAAGCCCGGAGAATTACATCACGGCAGTGAAGACACAAGTTTCTATAGTGGGCACATGGACAAAGACATACATAGATTTACAGTACGAGAGCAGCGACAGCGTAGTGACACTGAAGGGGCAGCAGAAGACACAGGGAGAAAAGAACAACGTTTGCATGTAATAGCAGATGTGGAAACAGATGGATGTGCACACAGCATAGGCAAAGTTTTGTGGAAGAGTGGAGAGGAGTGGTGGGCAGTGGGCAGCAAGCTGACTTTACACACTCCAAACAAGACAGGTCTGTGAGAGAACAAGGATGTGCGCGTGCAGCCGATGTGAGTCGACACTGCAGACTGGTGGCCACTGCATGTGGGGGGAAGAATGGCTGTATTTCAGGAGGGCCTCATTGATATTCATGTGGAGGATAAACAGTGTATGTAGCTGAGTGGGGACGCCTGTGATGGAAAGCTGCCTGTGCGCAGCGGCTGGCCAGTCTGGCCCGCGCCGCTCTCACTCTCAATGAGCCTTTCTGCTGCCTTTGCCCCCTCTCCCACACTGCCCTGTGCTCCTGCCCTGGAACTATCCCCCGGCCCTGGTCACTCAGACTGCTGCCCTACAAGGCACACTCCTCCTGGGTGGCAGCAATGCACAGTATGCACATTAAACTTGTAAAGTAATTAAAGCTGGAAACTTGAAAAACAGCCAAAAGAGGAAAAGAGCTCAAACACTTTTTCTGTCCTCTACTTTCTTTCCAGTGCTATAAATCAACTTCTTGTTTTCTGTACATGCTGCATTTAATAACTTTGTTTGTCAAAGGGGATGTATTACAGCTACCCTGCGCCTGTTGACTGATTAAACTGAAAACAAACATCATATTTGGACTGGCGTGACAGTGTGTTTCTCCACCAATGCTGCCTGGTAGTCAAAACAAGGACTACAGAGTTCAGTTAGCCAAATACCTAGTGATGCAAAAACACAACATCCAGACTTAAGGTTTTCTATTTATACCATGGAGTCACTTCCATGGCCCATTACACATGTATTTGTAAGCATATTCATTAGTAAGTTCTATGGGAGAAGAGATAACAATTTGAGAGAGGATGTATCTAATTGATTAAGGTTCAGACTCATTGTAATGATGGTAACTCGAACACCAGTGAGGCCCATTCCACTGACAACATCCAAAAGAATGATGCTCTTAAATAGAATTGTCTACACTGCCTTTATTAAGTCAGTGTAATTTAGTTCGTTAGTATAAGCAATGTGTCGGGTTCCGATCAAGAGAAGATTTGTTGTTCTAAAGAATTTGTTACCAATCATACAAAATGTACAGAATTTTACTCAACTCAGTGGCAGGTTCACAACTGTAGAACTCTGTGCTTTGGGTTATGTTCCATCTACAAGCTGCCCCTAATCAAAGCCAAAATGTATTGTTTTGAAAAATCTGGCAGTTGAAAGCCACTATAGAAATTCATTCATTGAGCTCTGTTTTATCATATTGGATCCTTGTAATGAATGAACATTGTGACACTGAAATGGTGAATCATTAGTACGTCTGTAGGCACTTTGGTTAATGTTTGTTAGCACAGCTATCAGACTATTATCATGACATACCACAGAAAGTGAACACATACTTCCCACAGATAACCACTGGACACCTGGTTACCTAAATGAAACAGCTGTTTAGCAAATGTGTTAGCATTGCACCAAAGACAAGCTACTCTTTCTTAGACAGCAAGATTGGCCACAATCCAGGGTTTTCTTTTGATCGTCTATGCCTATTTTCACATTTCTTGCATACTATTACAGCAGCCTTTTGGACTGTGTGTTAAAAACTTAATCCCCTGCAATATGGCCAGAAGATGGAGTTCAAGAATGGCTGCAGACAGGTCTTGGTGCATCTGTCTGCCCCATGCACCCATCCTTTCTCCTACTTTACCTCCATTGAATGAGAATGGAAGAGGAAGCTTGGAGGGCTGGGTGTCTGTGTGCAGGAATGGCGGCTCATAAGCTCCCTTAATGAGCTTGTTTCTGGACTATTATCTGGCGGCCTGCCTCAGGGAAATGCTGGTGTTTCCGAGTGGCCCTGCAGCACCGACCCCGATATGGCTCTGCATATGAAATGGAAGGACCGGGCCTTTTGTCTCTTTTCTCCTAGTCTCTACTTGAGCCCCCCAACCATTTGCATAGTATTGAATGGGCCAGACAATGTTATTAATTAATACAGAGCTAGCCTGCGCCACCTGACAAAATCCCACCGAGTGGTCCGAACGGAACTGTTTCATCAAAAGAGAGGAGCCATTAGGAATGAGGAGCTGTATTCTGCTCTTGTCCTCATCTCCCTCTTGTTCCTTTGCAAACACAGCTACTTTTTTAATGCATGGCCTTCTTTTGCAGTAGCCCTATAGGAGTAGTGTA
The DNA here is from genome assembly GCA_015082035.1 of Chaenogobius annularis. Taxonomy (NCBI): domain Eukaryota; kingdom Metazoa; phylum Chordata; class Actinopteri; order Gobiiformes; family Gobiidae; genus Chaenogobius; species Chaenogobius annularis. The sequence goes on from BJKM01000398.1 coordinate 335,174, forward strand.
GGTGGGAGGAAAGGACAATGGGGCTTAAATGAGACTATATGGATGGCCACAGGTGACCTCAATTAGTGTGCAGATGTAAATCTCACTTTTACAGATGTAAAAGTGAGTAAGAGCCCTTTCCTTCCCGGAGCATCTTAGGATTCTAATCATAAATTGATTGGATTTGAACAATTGATCAAATGGTTTAAGATAAATCACAAACAGAGAGAAAACAAAAGTAAATGGTATATACATATAGTAACCATTCATACACTAGAATAATATCTAGGGGTTCTTTTCCATAATAAGGTCTTTTTAAGTACAAACAATGAAGACACTGCAGGTGAATACAAGCTGATTTACATGAAGATAACCAATCTCTCAATCTGAATTTGTAACACTACAAGGTGAACTTGTCTTTTGGAAAATCGCAATAGGGGAAAGCAACCATGTCCCACAGCTGTAGGGCGGAGAGCCGTGAGAAGAGAAGTGGGTGAGAGAAAAAAAGGGAAGTCAAGGCAGCGGGGGAAGAGATATAAAAACATGACATGCCTCAGAATTGGCCACACAAAAACAAAGTGCTCCTCTGGCTCCCTTCTCCCTCTGTCTGTCTCTTCAGATCAAGTTAAAGGCTCTCAACTGGCTCAAATGTTTGAACTTCAGGGAACAATTCACCTGAAAAGCAATAAGACAATGGAGGCAGTGCTTGCCTCCACCCTGCTCTGCTCCTCCCACCCACACTTGTGTGTGACATGAGAATGGCCCTTAAGCATAAACTCTTTGAAGTGTTATAAGATGGCCTGAAAGTCAAGTGATACATCTCCAAAACATTAACACATTGGTTCTCATGGGTGCTAAAAAAATTCCCCATCTGAGAAAATAGGCTTTCCCCGTGCATCCCAAAGGCTCAAACACACACACACACACACACACACAAAATTGTGTTATTATTCATTATTACAGTCCTGATATACTATCCATGGTTATTTAGTGTCTCACCTGTTGCACAAAGAGCAATGAAAGTTTGGACATGTTTGCGTATAAGTGCCAGCTTATCCTCGGGCAGGGGCAGCCTCCTCAGAATGTACTCAATGAAGTCGTTTGGCGTAACAGCTGCAAGGTTCCACTTCAACTTCCCCAACACCACCAGTTCCCATTCCTGTCAACAAAGAGAAGTGTAAGACCATAACATTTTACTCAATAGCCTATTTCTAATTGTGCATTTTTCATCCATGGACCATATGTTCGCTTAATGTATCCATAATAAAGATTAATAATTATAATAGGTTTCAAAATAGATAAGGTGATACATTGAAAAAACGTTTTAAGAATGATTGAAGCTACTTAAATGATTGTTATTGTTGACGTAACAAATAATAACATATATTCCTACAATTCCCATGTGTTTCTTGAGGTTTTTGCCTGTCCACCACCTCACACTATAGGCCTAATAATTTTACTGGATAAAATCTATTGGTAGGTTTCAGCATTCTTAAGATTGTGGTTGAACAAATCATATGTGCTATTAGTGGAATTAGAAGAGTGCTCAGTGTGGAAAGGAGAAAAAGCAGTATATGCCAGGTGACCTCACTCCACTGTCTCCCTGTGCTCAGTCTGTGTCTGGCATCTGGGGACTTTCCTAAAGAGGCCCACCAGAGGCTGCGCTGCCTGTGTGCTGCATGGGTTTACATAACTCCCTCTATAAGAACAAGCTTTCCACCACTCAAGAGAAGATCAAACTAGCTAAAAAAAAAAAAGGTAACGCTGATAATATCTTAAACAATTACATACGTACAGTATAAAACCACGGTCCATAGCTTTCACCAATTCCTGCATTGAATGGAACACATATAACGTACATCAGACTTAGCAATGGTGTGCCATTTGAATCTGTATTTTACTTTCACTTCCTGGATGAGAAAGGAGCAGGATGAATGTTAGCTGATGACTAATTTGGGAAAATATTTGGTAGTTTGGTTCTGAGCTGCAGCCTTGTGACTGACTGGGACCAGTGATGCTTTTCATTTTTCCCTTTCATAGACATACAGTAGACTCCATAGTTATAAAATCATTGGACGCTTGAGAATGGCCACCACAGAACAGACGACTATTATGAAATGCTTCCAGTTTATATCCCTCTTTCTCAAAGTCCATTGTTTCAGGTGTAAGGCTTCAGTAACCCATAATAGATTATAAACCAGTTTGTGACATTTCAATGCCAATGTCTTTTGCACACAACTCTACTCTCTTATAATAGCATGGTTATAATTGTCCTTACATTTTTGGCCAGAATGAACGCCCATTTGAAGTGTACACCTTGCAACACAGGCTATATGCTGACAGAGTGGCAAGCAAGTACCACTTCCTTCTGCTACTGCCTTCCTCTGGTCACACCTTCTTTGTAACACTGCGGTTCTCTTTACAAGAAATTGTTACCAAAGATGAAGAGAAAAAAAAAATGCAGTGATCACATGTCCTGAGCAGCTGATCTCAGTTTCCTGTGTCTGTATGTTAGCCAGAATACTGCCTTATACAGAAGAGGCATCACTAGAGCAGTTCAAGGCCTGACAGAGCCATCCTTACTCAAGGTGGAATGGATGTCTAATCCCTCTTTGTGCACAATAATGCTACAACAGCTGCCAACATTGTTGAACAGAAAGTATGCAGTTGTCAGATTGTGTTGCATAGCAGACATTTTTTAACAACATCGGTGAGATTGTTTGGCAATATTGGGGGCACATGAAGCAAGAAAAACTTAATTAAATTGATAAATCCAACTATAACTTAATTGGAAGGACAAATATATGGCAACTCATAAAACATATTTGACTGATAAGTTACACCCCCTAACCCCTATTAATTTATTTTCTAATATTTTAAGTATTGAAGTCTAACCCTGTGTGTCTCCTTCTCTGTCTGACAGAAACAGAGTCAGAACTTTTTGGCTGTTGTTCAAGCTGAACTCATTGCTCTATGCAAATAACTGCCACTAGATGGCAATGGAGACCACCACACGGCATTAGATACTGGAAAGAGCCATCAGGCACTTATGCAGTACAGTAAAGAGCTCGTGGGCTTGTATATCTTGTTACTTGCACACATATACAACATAGACTAGTAGGTTATATCACGGGACAATACACGATTTATAAGAAAGTATAAATAATAACTTATCAATAAATTATCAGAAAAAAATAGTATCAGAAAAAAATACACGTGATAGTAACATTAGAATTGTGCATGAATATGGCCAATAGTATTTACCAGGAGTTCCTGTGGTCTGATGGAGTTGTCTGTGTAGATGCAAAGCTTCTCTGCAGTTAATGGACGCGTGTCTTTTAATTTGGATGCGAGGAACATGCAGACGGCTCCCAGCAGCTGCAGGTTACACTTTTTTGTGGGTACCACGGTTAAAAATCTGTCCAAGTAGTTCATGGCCAAAGGAAAAACTTCTTCCTCGCACTTCTGCTCCTCGCAAACCTGCGCAGACAAACATGCACAGCATTAGAGACACTTGGGTTAAAAGACTTCACATAAAAAGTGCATATAAATTCAGTGACACGCATAGTTGGTGCACAGCCAACAATTTGCGCCCAGCCCTGGAACCAGTTGCAACACCGTATTAATTCAATAGACAAGATTTCCCCCAAGCATCCAAATAGGCAACTTGTCAATAGAATGGCGTTCTACATTTCCATTCACCATAAAAACCAATTCAAGTCACAAAGCACTGAGCCAAAAAGAAACAAACCCAGCAGCACCACAGCAGCAGCAGCATGCGGAAGCACGCTTTTCTTCATTCGTCATATTTTCAGAAAATATTTAAAAATACAAATAAATTAGCCACCCTGACTTTTTTAGCATGATAATGTCCCAAGGACCCTTCTTTATCAAACCCGACAGTTCCTATACACAAGCCATTACAAAATTTAGGAATAAAATGACAAAATGTAAGACGAACGTCAAGTCAGACTGAGTGCGTCACACCACAGCAATTGCGTTTGCGATTTCAAAAATTAAATTAAATTCAATGCGATGTCGCAGACGTACATTTCTTACATGAAAATAAAGCATAAGGACTGCCGTTCGTCCCCAACTGGGTAATGGGTCAAATTATCCGGCACAGACGTGTCATTTGAACACTTGCAGAGAAAAAGCGTCGCGACTAAAGGGAGAGTTCTCAGTCAGATAAGGCCCTCGCCCTTCCGACATTTCAAATATATCTATAAAATATATGCAGCACTTTTCTTCAATATTCATCGTTGGACACGACACTAGAGAACTTCTTCTACTCGGTGTTGAATGTCTCTAGTGATGTTATTGCCTTTATGACACTATAAACACTAGTTAAAAGAGCGAGCGCTCCTGTAAAACCAACATGGCGATCAGAGCTCTAGGCTGACTTGCCTTGTGCATACGTGTGCATGGAAATATTCAGCATACATTAAATAATAAGAGCACAAACAACAGTTCCGGCTATTAACACGTGGTTCTTGCACAGAAAGGCTTTGAGAGTTCAATAGGTTTGACTCATTTTGAATGGACTTTGACAATGTGACACCGAGAGACGCTGACAATGAGGAATACTCTCACTGGGAGGGCTGGGAGTGTTAAGAAAATTGCACACAGACGTTTACAAAAGCAGTAAAGAAATCAAAGTTTTCAAGAACAGAGAATTGCGAGCCTTTGCCGTCTGTACCTCCAACATCCAAGTGGCGACCATCCTCCTCATGAAAGGCTGAATGTCTTTCTGGACGCCTTTGAAATAGGAATACTGCGGTAGGAACCCCATTTCTATGGTCAACAAACTGTGCAGCACCCTATCATCGCACAGGAGGTTCGGGTCAGGTCTAGCGCGTATATTCGTGTCCAATTCGAGGCACAGCAGCTCCATGGTGCCGCTGTATTTCTCTGCCTGTCCGAAAAATGACGATGGGCTTTGTGTCCGGAAGCGATGGCGTTACGAGGATGGAAGAGAAAGTGTTGGAGGCATAAAGACTGCAGGGGCTCCTTGGTCGAGTCGAGTCCTGCCTCTCTGCGCCTCGCGTCTCTGTGCTCTGCCGCGTTGAGAACTTTTTCCTCTCTCCCCACAGTGCGCCTCTGCTTTCATCCGCCTGCCCTGCGTGTGCCACTGACGCAATCGCTTCTCTCGCTCTGTATGGACCACAGCACCCCCTCCCCATCCCCTGCTCCCTCCGTCTGCACCACTGGCATGCAGCACCGCTTCACTGCCTCATTAACAATTCATGGAGCAGACAATGGGCAACATCCACATACATTCAGACTTATAGTGCACTGAAAACTGTCAATCCACTTTGAGGAGGTTTCACACACCGGTCTAGTTGGAGAATACGTTTAAACTTTACAAAGTCATAGCCGAATTAAAGCCCAAACATTAGATGCTTTACAAAAACTTTACACTTCCCAGCTTTTCAAATTATTAGGGAAAATACGGACTTAACAACAGCATATTAACAAATAGCAAGGCTAATGGCCGAACTTCTTCAGGCACATGGAAGTGCACGAGAATCAACCGCCCTCCCACGCACCTCTTGCACATTCACAGCGGACACACATGGGCACAATTTTTTCTTTCTTTTCTTTTTTTCACCAGCAACAAACTTGTGGTTTATGAGATAGCTTTCTAGGAAATGTGAAGCTGCTGTGAGTTTTAAGATACGCCAATAATGAAAGATGAATGCAAGAGCCCAAAGAAGAGGCAGGTGGAACCGGACGGGTCATTGAGGACATCATTAAAAGTGAGAGCCAAATGATTTCCCCCCGGACACAATCTGCATGTGTAAATATGTTAATCCCGCCTTTTCTTCTGCACTTCAAAGAGGACTCTGAATGGACGGGACTCGAGGCGCAAGAGTAGTGTAAAGTGCTGTTCACTTCCCTCCCAAACTCTTGGCTTTATGCGCTGCTTGGAGAAAAGTCGGGGAAATATCTCTTTAAAGTTTTTTTTTCGCGCTTCCAGTGTAAGTTGTTTCCTCCGCCCTGTAGTGCGTCTATTTGCATAGCCAATAGTTCCTCCGCGATTGTTACTGGGCAGACTTGTTCTATGCCTCCTCCTGTCGCTCCGGTCATTCATCAGCCGCGCGCGCAAAGACCGTGCGTCTACGGCGCGCGGAGCAGAATCCACACGACCAACACCAGTTTACAGAAACTTTGATAACTTCATGCCATGTCATTGTCCACGTCAAATACTTACGGAGCAGACTATTAGAAAGCTTTAGACAAACGAAACGGAATCTGAAGCAAAATGCGTGATTTTTGATTTTTCATTAAGCTATTCTGGTATTTCATGAATGTATTAAGCTAAAAAACATGGTCTATTAAATAACGCAATCACGGAGCGCTATCACATGCTCCAAGAAGTTCCCCAGAGCGCATGTGGAAGATAAGCAGGTGCTTCATGTAGCCGCGGTACTTCCAGAGCACTCCTCCCAACGGCAAGAACTAATTTAATAATAGTATGCACTTTTTACAGGAAAGTTATGCGTTTATTTTGAGAGGAAAAGCATATATACAAACTCAACAGAGAGGTAATTTCCTTAATTTGTTTTAGCCAATTCAAACAGAGATAAAGAAGGAAAAAAATGCTCATATATTTCAAATAGCCTTAGGTACGATAAGCCTTCTCTATCATTTTGGGTGATGTCGCAAATAAGGAATCTGTAAGAGAAGAAGCCTATGGAGCGCAGATGCCGCAGACCAGCGCACGCAGTGCGTCAGGAACCGCGCACTGTCCCCTCTGCACCGGAAGCGATCAATTAGACCACAACATGACGCACAGCCCTCCACAGACCGGTCTGACCAATCACTCAAGAAAAAAGTCACAGACCCCAACTTATAAGTTTCATTATTATATGAAAATCACAGGGGGAAAACTAGAAGGGTTTTGGCCCAACGGAAGACACAACATGTTGTCCAAAGGTTTATTCGCTGGCTGCTTGAAAATAAAATAGGCTCCGAGGGTGAAAGTCGTGTGGATTATAATCAATTAGCGTTTCTTGTTATAGGGCCTTTGAAGTGGAAACAGGTGTAGGGAATGTGAGCCGACACATAACGGTCCCGCGTGAGGGAGCAGAAAGTAGCGCAGAGGAGTGAGGGGAAATCATCAGCTCTGAAATTTTACAAAGTGTCGAGAAATGACAGCTCATCAGGTGAGAGCTTGAACACACTGACTAATACCAGCTCTGACCTTTAAATCAATGCATAAAAACGCCAGCCCATATACATTCAATTACCAGCCAAAAACAAGCTTTATTTACATTCACTTAAATCATATGAATTTTAGGGAGTTATGAAATAATTTGAATTAACAATAAATGATAGAATCTATGTTTTTCATTTGAAATATATTATTATTTTTAATCTTAGTGATTAAGGCTATTTTAATTGACAACTATGAACCTCAACTAATGCTGTGTGTGTGTGTGTGTGTGTGTGTGTGTGTATATATATATATATATATATATATATATATATACACATACATATATATATATATATATAAATAAAAAAAATTGAAGAAATTCGTTGTTATATTTTAATTAAAGCTTATCTGCACTGAAGCCAAGAAGCAAAGATTTGTAGGCTAAATAATTTCTTAACTTTAAACTCGCATACACAAATAAGATATATACGCCTAGATATAATCCTAGTTATAAATAATAATAATAATAATAATCATTATTATTATTACTATTATTATTATTATTATTATTATTATTATTATTATTATTATTATTATTAATAATAATAATAATAATAATAATAATAATAATGTTAATAATCATAATAATCATAATCATAACAATAATAATTTATTTTCATTACAAATAAAATTTACATACAAATAGAAATTATAGAAATATTTTGGCATGCAATTGATATGCATTTTCTAGGCCACAAAATACTGTGCTCAACTGCATCATATTGCAATTTACTGTTGATAAAGCCTACTTGAAACTTACATTCAAACACTGTTTTTGTCAAAACCCTACAAGAGATACAATTGAATAGACTTTTAAATAATCTTGGATCAGATTTTATCAGAGGATTCCAGAAGTGTTTCAAGAATTCCTCAGATGTTGACTCCGAGTTGTAGATTTTTTGTAGTATTTGGGAGCATAGAACACCTGTAGGGTCTGTCTGATGCTGTGCCATGACTGACACTACAACAATGCAGCTTTGGGATTGAGATCCCAGCTAAATCAGACTCCTCTCAGACTCCTTCAGACATTTTGTGCAAACACTTTCTCCCCAAATGCTCCCAGGCACTGGTCTTATCTCATTGACAGGAAGAGAAAGAGAGAGCAAACACACAGTCTGAATTATCACCAACATGTGTTTATGGTATGGATGAAGCACCTGCCACTAACAATAGCTCCTGTCATGTAAATCATGATCTATGCAAAGTGCCCCATATTGTTCTTCAATTTAAAATAAAATAGCACTGCACTCTTCTGGACTGATATGTTTTGCCCGGATCTTCTGTAGTTACTGCCCTGAGTCCTCCAATGACCACAGGCACACCTTTTGCATATATATATATACATATATCGATGGCAGAGCGGTTAGAGTTTTAACCTCCCAATAAGGAGATTCCTGGACCAACATCACATGATCTCTGACTTCTTCTCACAACTGATCAACTCTGCTTAAGCTAATTAATTAATTCACTCACTTGAGACTAATCCATTTGTTTGTTGTGAACAAAATGTTTTGTTAAAATATGCTTTACATCGGAATTAAACTTGCTTTTGTCCTACTGCTGCTTTTAATTATCATTTGATGTACAGATTTAAACAAAAAACATAATAACTCTTTTTTTTTTTTTAAAGGTGACTGTTATATTCAGTGTATATTTTGCGGAGATGTCTCTCACTAGGAAGGATTTTATTCTAAAACTTGAGATAGGGTCAAATATCTACTCCAGATTTTGAAGGAAAGGTCTGATATAAAGTTAATTTGCTGTTTTTTGTTGAATCCTCAAACAAAAGGAATTGCGTGCTGCTCACTACAAATACAAATGGGCCATTCAATTTTAAATAATAAATCTACCTAAATGAGGACAGCTAAGGATATACCTGTTCAATATGCTGAAATGTAAAAGAAGAAAGAGCATGTAAAAGAAACAATTGATGTACGTTATATTATTTTGCTCTTCTTTCAAAGACAGCTGAGTGTGAAAACAGGATGAGAGAGAAGGGAGGACATGCAGTAAAATGTTAGAGCCGGGATTCGAACTCACAACACTGCGGTCGGCGACACATGGATTCTGGCATATGTGCTGCCACCTTAACCACTTAACCACCAGGCCAACAAATACAGCTCTTCTTAACACAAAAACATTTAGGCCGTTTTTGCTAGAAAAGTACATACTTACATGCATACACATAATGACTGTTCACTCACTGCTCCTGAGGAGATGCCCCAGTGGTAGGATGGGTCAAATGCGGAGGACAAATCTATTTACAGGGACGAGTAAGTGTACCTTAAGCTTGTGTCTTGTTGGGGATACTGCATCACACCACTCCTAACCCTTTCTATTCATCCTCTGTCCCTCTGTCCTCTCCCCCTCGGTCCTTTCTCTCAGGACAGGGAGAGAAAGGATAGAGAGGATAGAGAGGACAGAGAGAGGGAGGACAGAGGTAAGAGAGGGACTCTCTCTATCCTCTCTATCCTTTCCCTCTCTTACCTCTGTCCCTCTCTCTCTGTGTCCTCTCTATCCTTTCTCTCTCTGTCCTCTGTCCCACTCTTACCTCTGTAATATCTGTCACTCGGTCCTCTGTCCCTCTCTTACCTCTGTCCTTGATCTCACTGTCCTCTCTCTGTCATCTGCCTCTCTATCCCTCTCTCTGTCTTCTGCTTCTCTATCCCTCTCTTACCTGTCCTGTCTAATTGTCCTCTCTTTCTCTGTCCTCTATCTGTCTTTTGCCTCGCTATCATTTCTCTCTCTGCCCTCTGTCCCTCTCTTACCTCTGTAATCTCTCTCACTCTGTCCTCTATCCCTCTTACTTCTGTCCTCTCTCTCTCTCTGTCCTGCCCCACACATCCTGTCGCAGGACAAACTTGATCTGTTTCTCACACTTTCCCAACACAACAGAAACAAAGTAGATGGTCAGTGCTCAGCTGCTGCTGTGCCACTGTCTCTCTGGCACCTCCACTTTTTCCCAGGTTCATATCACGGGCCCTTGACATTGTCACTCATGCAGATGCCTGCTGATATGACAGCAGACCTCCAGCCTCTTCCTCCCCTCTTTCCCAACCCGCCCAAAAAACAATTTTAGAATTGTTCAATCAGGAGAAGTCCTTGATGCAGAACACAAGGACTTCTCAAGAGCCGTTGTCTTCGTCAACACAATAACTACATTTTTGCACAAGACATTGACATAAATTGTGTCAGTTTGTCCTGATGAAGGATCAACATCCTGAAGACTTCCACCGGCTAATAAAACAACATCAGACACAGTCAGCCAAACAAGTGGACTGAATTTATAAAATATTATACACGTGACCCAGTTGGAAAATTACTCTCTCGTTATATATAAATATATGCACTGACCTATGGTGGCCTTAATGCAGTAGTCCCAATCAAACAAATATGAGCACTTAATACAGCATACAGTGCTCTGGTTTGTCTGGCTCCCAGTAAACAGGTGGACTGTCAGAGAGGAGAACAAAATTGTTACAAGAGGATTTCCTATTTGCTGCTAATAATAAAAAAATAAATCCTAATTGTTGCTACCATGTGTAGAATATGATTTCCTGCTTCCTCCAGACACCTGATCTACAGTGACCCTACTAGCCGGGCATTCGGCAGATGCTGTTCAATTCTCCAGTGTGATCAGATGAATGAAAGCCCACCACACTGGCCCCTCGCTGCTCCCACCAGCACACACAGCAGCCTGAAAAACCTGATCCTTTTGGGAAACTGAGGTGTTGGGCTGTAATTTATAGGCAGTATCTTTCAAGTGTTTCCGTGGCTGCACTGGTGGCGTCAGCCCACAGCCCAGTGTGTGTTTAACAGCTACATGTGTCGCTCCCTATCTCACTCTGAGAGTGGCACAAAGGTAAAGGGAGGCTTAACAGCCTGGGAAAAAAGTTGAACAGTGTGAAATTACCTTGATCCAAAGATTCCTGCCGCATACCAGCCCAATGAACCCATAACAGAACAGGCAGTCAGTCAGGAGAGAACAGCTGACACACACAGAGGCGCAGAGGGGAGGGGCCGGGCAGGGAGGTGAAAGAAAGATAAATGAAGCAGGAAAGAGGCCCACCTCCACTAATCTTACACAGTCCAGTCAGTGCTTGGGGTCAGTGTATCTTTTTCTAATGTACATCTTATGGTAATGCTGGACAACTGGTAAGCGGGTCATTTGGTACCACAGCCAGGAGCCGGCGTGGAGTGGAGCAGCTGGAAAGCTGAGCAATGTTGTTACTGTAATCTGGGGAACATTTGATGACAATGATTAAGATGAACTGGCATTACACATTCCCCACCCATGTCTTTGATGACCTCTTATACTTGGCAAGGTAATGGCTGCGTCTTAATTTAGAAACAACCTCATTCTGTGTTAGTGGGTTGCACCTGCTTTTCTATGATAATATGTAAGATAAGCACTCTGAATGTCTTCTGCAAAGTGCCAGGCTTTCACATGTGTTCATCAGACAACGGGTAACCAGCCCTAGTGATTTGGGCTGCTCCGGATACGAGCATGTCTGCACTACGTGCCACATCTACAGCAGTCAGGCTCAAAGCGGAATGTGGTGTGATCAGGTGCAGTCCAACAGTTCTAGAGTTTGTCTTATATCACATAAATATTTACAGTATCTTACTTAACACTAGTGTTTTCAATTTGCAATATAGAATGAAGTTTAAAAGCTCAAAAGTTCATTTGAAGAAACCAACTATCTGTAATTGTTTTTTTTAATATATTTATTCACCAAATGATATCCAATCATAAATGCAAATCTAAGTCTGACTTTGTTAGCTTGTGTTTAAAGTGTTGTAGCTTCATGAACAGAAGTTCAATAGTTTGCATTGACAAATGTCTGTTTTGCAGTTTGCAGGGCTCAGCCAGACAAAAATGTATTCCAGTGAAAAGCTACACAAACCAATTTTTTTATAGGTGTATTCTTAATGGTGTAAATAATCTACCTGTGATAATGATCAATAATATACAGATATGTGCAAATCAATCTGACTGGGGTTTAACTGTCTCAGCAGCACAGAGAATGAATGTGTTACAGCAATAAGCACCGAATCCAACTTGAACTCGACTGAACATTAAAACTGCAGAGATTATATTAAAGCAATAGTTTTGCATAATAACCCTTCTCAGATGCAATAATATTGTTGCATAATTTGCCATTCATAATTGCAGTTTTTTGTTGGGTATGTTTTATATTTTGTCTTATCACTTAGTAAAGTAAAATACAGATCCAGACAAAAAAATACTCATGCAAAGTGAAACATTTATTCAAGTAAAGGTATTGAAGTACTAGTTGAACATTGCACTTTTAAAGCTAAACAGTAAAAGTATTTACCCAAATTTTGAGAACTATGAATGCATCAAATGTAGTGATCCTAATATTGAAGAATTGTGCTGATTTTGCTAAAAGGAAGTGACTGAATGGATAACTTAATGTTTTTTGTTTGTTTGTTGTACACTTTAACCTTAACTCAAAATCTTTAGGGAGGATGTCACCATGGCCATTTCAAACCAACAAAAAAGTACTTAAAAAATATAGTGGTTTAGAAAGTACTGATACCTACTCGAAAATGCAGGGAAGTAGAACAATCCGATGTACAATTAACTTGTACTTTCATGCATATGACAGGTTAGATGACAAGTTTCACTGAAACATACAGTATGTGAACATGATTATATTCAAGATTTTATTGAAAATGTTGCCTGCTTTCCCCCAGTTGGACACATTTGTTTAGTTTATAATGTTACTTCCTGGTTGGACATTAGCAGCAGGTGTGTAGGTATGGGTAATTCCCTATAGCAACCATACTGTAATCCTGCCTCTCAAAGCGCTACACTGTTCTGTTGTCATTACTATTTCAGTACTTACTTGATGGTAGTAAACCACTGATGCAGCCACAGCTGTCCTGTGGCAGCCTGATGAAAACGAGGTTGCCAATCTGCAACATCGGCCCCTCCGACCACCACCACCATTTACGGACACACCTAATACATACTAGGCAATGTAGTTACTGTGCCTTGCCTAAGGCCACAACGACAAACTTGGTCTGAGCAAGAATCAAACCTCTGACCTTCGGGTTGGTGCCCTATCCCTTCAAATTAAGTCATAATTAATACATTTGAGAACTTTTAAAGAAAAGTATACAGATCTCTTAAACATTTTATTGAATACAGTACTTTCCCTTTTCTACATTACTTTCTTCAACTGCTCTTTTCTGCAAAGTAAACTTTAGCATAATTCCCATTTATAATGACTATTCATTTAGGTCGCATTCACAGTAAAAATTGTAACATCTTTCTCTGAGCTGGTCCGGTTTGTATTCACAATGCACTTTTATCAATCAAACCAAATGTGCAGAAAGATGCCTCTCCTATTCACCTGTAGAGGCACTTTGTACAATATTAACCTAAGGAATGACAGGGAAACGTGAGGGAGAAGCCGGAGCCATGCCTGATCTGAAACTTGAAGCTGGACTTTAGTGCATTTCACACATCATAAGAGCCAACTGTTTTGAAGAATTATTTCCTCACCTCCTTCTGACAAGGGGAAGCTCTGAGTTTCCACTTCGGGGCTGTCTGAACACCGTCCCGCCGCGGGGGAAGGGTCGTGGTCCTCCGCGCCGAATCCACTAGCCATGCTAGCCTCGTTAGATGTGAGGCGGGCTGTTCTCCAACGTCCAATGTCAGCTTTGATAGTTTAGGTCCCGTGGTGTTACCTGTCTTGTGTTTTCCCTGTTCACTCTTCTCTTGTTTGTCTTTTCTGGGATAATGTGGGTCAAATGGTGATTTTAAAGCAAATTTCTGCAGCTGTGGAGTGAGTGCTTCTGTCTAGGTCGTCACCATAACCGGAAATCAAAGACTGCCCTTTCCAACTGGACCAAAGTTTTCTTCTTTGATCCGGATCAGAGTTCGATTGCACATTCACAATTACCCAAATGAACCAAATCAGCCAGGCAAACCAATACTGATTTGAATCAAAAGTGAATTGTGAATGCACCCTTATTCTCAAACTGCAATCTTTGTGACCGCAAAGTGACAAGGTCCACATTTATTCATATATTTTCTATAATTAATTTTAAAAAAAAATGTTTTTCTTCAAAAATGATTTATTGAACAGGACAGAAGCGTGAATTAGGGAGAGAGTGCGTAGACTAGAAAAATTCAGCAAACGGACGAGGACAGATTTAAAACATATTATTTCAAGTAACAATGATGAGGCCGACCTAACGTTGCAGTCCATTCCAACCATTGACTTAAATAAAATTGGTTGATTGGATGAAATGTTTTTTACTTCTACTGTAAGACACAAACTGAATCTCTGGTCATTTTGCCTGTTGACGTGAAGGCGGAAAGTCCATTCTTGTTTTATTACCGATACTTTTGGAATGTCTATTTGGAACAAGAGAGGCAGGAGCACATCACAGAATGGCGTTCACTTTTCAACTGGTCCCTGCCCACCCCACTGCAGTAATCATGTTAGCTCATTCAAAATCACATTTCAATTACTGATGTGTTTCCCCACACTGGGTTGCCTTGTCTTAAAAATGCTGCAAAAAAGCAAAGAACAACGTGCTATCACGCAAAAGCTATAAAAAAGATGATCTTCACTGATATACCTAAAAAGTCGAGTATATTTTTAGCTTGTACTTTAACATTTAACATTAAATTATATTTAAGCAGGCAGAATAATGTAACTTCTAACCAATAACATGGCGTAGCTTTTTCATCAGGACAGGACCATAAGGATTTCTTTGAAATCGCTTATGTGGAAATAAAAACCTACAGTTCCCAGCTATGCTGCCCTAGCAACTATCCTGGGGGAAGTATGGCAGATTGAGCACTATCCTCTGCTTCTTACTACTTTTCTATCAAACAATATTTATTATTTAATTTCACTTGCAATTTGTTCATTGCTTTTCCTTCTTTTTCTCCCACTTCCCCGACGGGAGTGGAGCAGGCACATGGATGACCTGTGGATCCAGATGCTCCTCAACTGCCTGGAGAAACGGTCTGCCTGGAGAAACGGTCTCTACTCCATATGAACGGTTCTTCATCGGCCTCGAAGAATTGGTTCTCTTCCTGAGTGGGTCCAGCTCCACCGTGTATCTGCAAATTGAGGCTCGGCCGCCTGTTCATCCGAGGGAGTCGGATCTCTCCTTCACTGTGGAACTCCTACAGGTTTCTACTTTTTCCCAAAGAGGTTTGGTAGTTTTTCCTGGCCGAGAAGGAGGGTCTAAGGACAGGGGAGCTTGGGACATCTGTTTAAGGACACAGGGACATTTCCAAGTCCCTATGAACATTGTTTATTTATTTATTTCCACTGTAGCCCCTCGAGGCAACTACTTTTGTGATTTTGGGCGTTACAAAAATAAATTTAATTGAATTATCAATAACGATGAAGAACCATCTTGGGGATCAATCTATTATTTTGCCTCTTAAATTGGTAATTTTAAAGACCTTGTCTTTTGTGTCAATATACTCAAGGGTCAACCCAGTTTCTGTCTCTCACTATTCCAGAACTCTGAAGAGCAGTGAAAACAGCAGAGATACCCATTGCAATCTTCAGTCTGTCCCACTGGATCGGGTTAAACCTCTTCTCTCTCTCCATCTCATCGCATCTGCCTCTCACTCCATCTCTTTGCCTGTGTGCTTAGCGGCTTTGTGTCATTATTATGAGCCAATTTGTGTCAATGCTAACATCCCATTTATCATAGGGTGGAAGGGTTTCCCCAAGGCCTTCAGGAGCCTGCATACCTCACCTCTTACATTTTCACCATGGTGGCATCCGCTTCCCTTTGGGGTCAAGGGTCAGAGTTCCAGACCTTCTGAGTGATCACTGGCTTCTCTGACTTCTCTGCGAACCCCCCAACCCACCCCTTAGTCAACTCTGTTCTCAGTCAGAGAGACCTCATCCTGATCTGGGAACTTTTGCCTTCAGCTAATCAATGTGGACTAACCTTCAGATCTTTTTACTGTTTTCTAAACTTAATGGATTAAATAGATCAAATGAGACAAATTAGTAATAGCCCTTGAATGTCAGGAAAAAATAGAATTAAAATAGTATGGCATCAACTTGGACAAAAAGATGAAAAAAAAAAGGGAACGATGCATTATAGATCGGGCAGCAGTTGAAGCCAGAGTCCTTAAGAAACCTGATGCACGGACACAGTCAAGGCTCACCAGGGTTGCCAAAGAAGCAACCAAGCCCAAAACAAAACCTTTCAAAACTAAATACATAAAGAAATTAGTTAAACACTGTGTGAACCATTAATATGATGTGAAAGTGTTGTTTAGGAACAAGGCCAAAAAAACGCAATCCATAACTGAAAATTTGTAAGCAACTTTCCAAAAATAGAAGCAACTATGAGGCTCACCTCATTGTACAGCTTGGGTTCTAGAACCCAACTGCTAGAGAAGGGTTGGATTCTCAGTAACACCTAGGGAAGTGATTGGAAAGAATGGCCCCCCAGTCTGCTTTCTGCCATTGGACTGTGTTTTATAACAAACACCATGTTCGAGCACAAGGGCGCACATGGCACCAGGACACCCTGGGCTGGAGGTCGATGATCAATTTTCGGTCGTGTGTCTTGGAAACTCAGGTGAAGAGAGGAACAGAGATGTCAACCGATAACCACCTGGTGGTGAGCTGGATCTGCTGACAGAGTAAGATTCATTCAGCATATCCAGACTCTGTCAGTAGGATCTTCGACTCACCCTTCAGGGAGAGCTTGGACATGGGAAGTCTGGGACATTGAGTCCGAGTGGACCATGTTCTCCGCTGTAGTTGTAATGTCTCTGGTGCTATTTGTGGTGGAAACCCCTGAATCCAGTAGTGGATGCACAAAGTAAGGGATAACATAAAGTTGAAGGAGGAGTCCTATCTGGCCATGTTGTCTTGTGGCAGCTGACATGCATCAGAAGGCCTAGTGTACCAAGCTTGCGCTGTCACAAAGCAAAAACTTGGGTCTGGGAGGAGATCGGAGAGGCTTTGGAGGAGGACTATCAATGGGCATCAGAAACATTCTGGCAAACTGTGTGCACCTCAGGAGGAGGAAGCAGTACTTCACCAACACAGTTAACACTGTGGATGAAAAACTGTACTTTGAGTATCTGCTTTGGACGAGGAATTAGACGGACAGAATAAGACAGACTCATCCATTAAGTCACTGAGGTTGTTGGCAAGCCTCTGGGGTGAATGAACACACATGATAGATATGCTTGTCCCGCATTCACTCTCATTCATATACCTGCCTACTTGGACACTGGAATCAAAGTGGGTGAAGTGTCTTGCCCAAAAGCACAACAACAGTACGCACTAAATAAAAAACAAAATCAAACTTTATATATAAAACACTTTTTATACAAAAAGAGCTTTCTACACCTGCATCTTGTTGCCTGCAGCCACAAGATGATGACAGGGCCCAGAGGAGAGATGTGGCAGACATCAAACCTCCACCAGGGGCCCACAAGCCAGGCCCCAGAAGCCACAGGGGGCTCCTCAGAGGAAACACTGAAGATCCTAAAAGTAATAAATATATTAAAATATGTAACGTAACAAAACAAAAATTGTTAAAGCAAAGAATTAAGCTATATATTATAAAACTATAACTATAAAAAGGTAATTGCTCATTGATAATTCGTAATTGTAGTCCGGTCCAGGGCCCCTTTGCTAAGTGTTCCAGTTCTACATGACTGGAGCAGGAGCTATTTGCTGGCATAGCCTGGCAGTAAGTCAGATCTGTTCCCAGTGCATGCTGGACTCTGCCAGAGATGCCCTTTGTAACCGGTTCCGTTCATTGTTTGCAGAGGATGTTGTCCTGATGGCTTCATCAAACCAGAACCTTCAACATGCACAGAGACAGTCGTGACTGCGAATTAAATGGAAAAGAGGCACCTCCAAATCCGAGGCCATGGTGGCTTACCCTCTCTGGGTGGTGAGTCCTTGTCCCAAATGGAGGAATTCAATTATCTCTGGGTCATATTCACAAGTGACAGAAGAATGCAGTGTAAGATACACAGGAGTATTGGTGCAGCATCTGCAGAGATGTGGTCGTTGCGTCTGAGCTCTTGATTTACCGGTCAATCTACCTACCTACTCTCACCTATGATCATGAGCTTTGTCACAAAGGACACAATCACAGATACAAGCAGTCGAAATGAGTTTCCTCCGCAGGTTGGCTCATTTAGAGATAGGGTGAGGAGCTCAATTCCACCAGTAGAGTTCCAAGAACCACTGCTGCTCCACGTGGAGAAGAGTCAGCTGAGGTGGCTCAGGCATCTGTTCCAGATGCCTCCTGGATGCTTCCCTAGGGAAGTGTTAAAATGGTCACACATTTATATTGCGCTTTTCTACCTCCAAGGCATTCAAAGCTCTTTACATCAAGAAACCAATTCCCATGTCCCACCAAAAGGAGACCCGGGGAAGATCCAGGAAATGCTGGAGGGACTATGTTTCTCAGCTGGCCTGGGAACACCTCAGGATCATCTTGGAGCAGCTGGTGGAAAATGTGTGTGGAGGGGTAAGGAGGGTATGTAGCCTTGGATAAAGAATGCATGTATGGTCATAGAAAAAGATTCAGTTGTAGCCTTCTCAGGGATGAGGGATTACACTGACATGGGTGTATGAATAAAACAAAAAATTAAATTAATACATTAATCAGTAGGGTTGTGTATCCATATACATCTACTTTCACAACCCAATCTTTATATTACAGCAAAACCTACATTGATGTCATCTATCTAACATCTTGTTAAAAAGGAAGTTAGAAAAATGACTCTATATAACCAAATATAATACTTCCTTTCCAGCGCAGATTTTCTTATCCAACATTTTCCAACCTCCATGGACGTCTGACAGCCCTTCCTCTCACTGGGACCCCTGCATGCAGGCTGATGCTTTATTTCTTATGAATGACGAGCTGAACGAAAGTGCATTCCTTTGTGCTCTTGCAGGGGAAGCAGCTTTCCACTTGCTTTCGTTTTACAGGAAGAAAAACAAACTTCAACACCAAGCACAGTATGTGATCCATCCGAAGATAAGAAGATGTCTACAGGCGTGACATTTGTGGCTGACATGCTGGTATCACCTGAGGTCTCCCTTTATGGGTAAGACAAAGACAGGATTGAATACTGATGTCAAGGTGAGGGGACAAGATTCATTGCTGAGCAACACTACACTTGGCTCCTCTGACCTCCTTAACTCAAATGTGGTTCACATGCCCATGTCCAAACTCTTTGCATACATGCCTTCCCCACTTATTTAGAGCATGGCAAGCAAATTAAGACACACAGATGTCCCATTTAATTAGACAAGAGGCTCTACGAAAAACAGAGTCTGAAATAGGGTTATGTAAAAGAAAATGTAAGTCTTCTGCAATAGATCCAGACCTGGGGGTGCAGGATAGTGATGGGCAATGCTTCAGATTTTTATTTGATCCGATACAAAGTAATACAATGGAAAATATAGCAATATTGATGACCAATAATAAGTTCTGTATTAAAAGGCATTGAAACTCCTCAACTAGAAACAATTTTACCATAGCTATCTAGTTTGTTTCAACCTTTAAAAACAGGAGAAATTTGAGAAATTGTAAGCATTGATATTTTCACGCATCAACACTTTTTATACCTCTGAGTATATTGATAATTGGTATGATCCGCTCCTCACTAGTGCGGGACCCCTATGAGGCTGCACAGATGAAAGGGGGTCAAACAACAACAAACAAGCAAACAAACAAACAAACAAACAAACTAACTAAATTACTGTTTATTGGATGTAATTCAATATTTAAATGTATGTTTCCAGTAATAAAACATACATTACTGTTATTTGATGTGAATGATAATGATATACACAGTAGAAAGACACAAAAGATCATGGCAAATAGCTTCTTTAATGATTTTATTGTATCAGCTAAATAACGAATTATGAACTTCGTCCATGAGCTACAGCAACCCACAATGAAAACTGGGCTTTTACATATATTAATAATATTATAATAATATAATTTGGTTGGGAGACTCTCGGCAAGCTTGTTACTGAGATTTTTCTTATTAATTCAACATTTGATTTTGGCACATGCCTGGCCTCTAGTGAGTCGACTTTGCTGCTACAAGCTAAAAGGATCCTTGTTGCCATGGTATTTGCAGTAAATCTTTGCCGGACACTTGGCAGACTGGCAAGGAAAGCATGTAGGGCACGTAAACTTGGTTCCTCACTCTCCCTTTGCCAGCTCAATCATGCCCAATTACACCTTTAATACAAGTGGGCTGCTGTGGACATTTTGCAGGATGCAAGGTCAAGTGACCCTACAAGAGGGGAATTTTCTCCAAAGGGGGCCTCGTTCGCTTACACTCTTACACTCACTCTTTCTCTCCCTGCGTTTTACCCCTCCTCCACTAAAAGCCCAGACCTCTGTTTTAACCAATAAGTCAGATATTTGGGGCTTAACCTCGTCAACTTGTTAAGGCACCCCTCTCTCAAATGCAAACAAACAGGAAAGGTATGCACACTACAACAAGCACATGGGCCTGTTACAGGGCGGGCATCAAAGACAACTAAAATAAACACATGTCCAAAGGAAGATTAGAGTTAAAAGGTATCTTATAGAGTTTGCAGTGTCATAAATTAATGAATAAGTCTGTGGCACAACTTTCATTTTGATTAATGTAAAGTTCATAAGTGACTCATTTGCTGACAAAGAAACAAAAAGAAACAAAGAAATTGTACTGAATTATACTTGATCCAACATGGCCTTCATCTTTCCTGGAGTAATTCCAGATTAACTATGAAACCCTTATTAGCACTGTTATGCAAAAAAGTAATATAACCTGAAAAGACCTAAATCACCACTGATTAAATACATTTTTAGATATGCTGATGGAACCTGCTGGTCTTTAAATGTAACTTCACACACAAGTAATGCCATTATGAGTTATGACATGATCATAAATAATTCTTATTGCCTGAGTGAAGAGAATACAGGACTCGAGTGATGTATTCTACAATTTTTTCAATACAATTAGGAGCATAGTGTGGAATATAAATGTTAAATTACGATTGTCTATCATTTAAATCAGTGCTGTCCAAACCTTTTTTGAAACATATACGAAGCATAGGGCCACAGAATCCATGACAATGAAGGGAATCCTTCAAAATGTTGCAATTGATGTAGGGTTTGACTGAGCCACCACACCTTTAGGCAAGGCAAGGCAAGGCAAGTTTATTTGTAGAGCACAATTCGTACACAAGGCAATTCAAAGTGCTTCACACAACAGGAAAAAAATGCATTAAAATCACAAAGACATGGCAGAAATCACAAAATCTTAATTTAAAAGTGCCATTATCAGGCTATCCGTCAAATAGTTCAAGACATAAAAGAGAAGAGTGCAAAGAAAAGCATTTCAGTCATATGCACAGCCAAACAAAACAGTTTTTAGTTTAGATTTGAACATTGCCAGAGTAGCGGCCTGTCTCACATCCTCAGGAAGACTGTTCCAGATTTTAGCCGCATAATATTGAAACGCAGATTCTCCATGTTTAGTCCTGACTCTGGCACCAGCAGGAGGCTGGTCCCTGAGGTCCTCAGAGTCTGAGATGGTTCATATGGCACTAACATGTCCGAGGTGTACTTTGGTGCTAGGCCATGGAGAGACTTGTATACAAGCAGAGCTGCTTTGAAGTCTATTCTCTGAGCCACAGGGAGCCAGTGCAGAGACCTGAGCACAGGACTAATGTGATCGTACTTCCTGGTTCTAGTCAGGACCCGAGCAGCAGCATTCTGTACTGCAGCTGTTTTACAGCTCGTTTGGAGAGGCCAGTGAGCAGGCCGTTACAGTAGTCTAATCTACTACTAGAGACAAACGCATGGATAAGTCTCTCCAAGTCTGGTTTAGACACTATACTTTTGATTTTGGCAATGTTTTTTAGATGGTAAAAAGCTGCTGATGTTATTGATTTGACCTTTAAGGCTTGGAACATTAATGTTAGGTCCTTGTCTGTCACATCAAAATATTTTTAATTAAAGTTATGATAGCAGTCACAATCTGCAATAAACAGTCGGAATTTTGGTCATTTGGGTCAATTTAGCAGATTTGGGCCACATTTGCCCCCTGAGCACCCATGAATATATATCAATAATCCCATACAGCATATTTAGCCTGGAAAACTCCTCTCTGCCTCATCCCTTTACTTGTGATAGACATCCACTCGTCTGATGTCTCAGCCTGATTTTACAGCTACAGACTCCTCCACCTCTGCTTAACATGCAGGTCATCAACTCTCAATTTATGGTAGTGAGTCTTTACTTGCTGCCCACCTCTTGTCCAGCTCCTCACACGTTACACACTGTTACCTGATACCTAAATATTTCCAGATTTAATTTGATATGAGCCAATGCTACGTCTCATTATACTATGCCTACAATCTACAGATACACTATAAAAATATGTTGCAGCAATATTTTAACTACTTCAGACAGGAATAAGGACTAGAACCTCAAAAAGCTTAGTGTCATTTGCATTCACGGCAGACACAGGAGAAGTCGCAGACAGAAATATTGAAGAGAAATACCTCAGAAAGAGAAAGGGAATGGAAATATTTATTTGAAGTGTTTGTGAATCCTGATGCTTGTGTGAATGTAGACCCTATCCAGGTATTCCTTCAAATAACAATAAAATAAAATGATAAAATCCTCTAGTCTTACACTCACACATCCAATGCAGCCTACACACCATGTCCACCTTTTACAGCTCATTCCTTGAGAGCACTCTCACTTATTCCTACATCTGCTGGTACAAGCCACTCTCAGGACAGAATAAACGCTGCTTTGAAAAGAACTGGATTCCCTCTGTCCTCCTTTCGATCTGTTGAACTTCTCCAATTTTTTGTCCTTCTAATGTGAGCAGCAAATTGTGAGACCGTCCAGGACCTGATCA
This sequence comes from Chaenogobius annularis, assembly GCA_015082035.1. Classification (NCBI taxonomy): domain Eukaryota; kingdom Metazoa; phylum Chordata; class Actinopteri; order Gobiiformes; family Gobiidae; genus Chaenogobius; species Chaenogobius annularis. The sequence goes on from BJKM01000398.1 coordinate 358,315, forward strand.
CACTTTATGTTCCCAGGATTGATCTGGCTCCCGTCCGGGATGTCTGCGACTTTAAGACACCTTTTGTTACCCTTCTCAAAAAAACTGCCCTGAGGCGAGCGTGCCTGACTCCTCCATCGTGATTCTGACCAGTCCTCTTGTTAACTTCAATTTTCCTTAGAGGAAACCAGTGTTCTCCTCATTAGTTGTTCCAGCTCCACAGTCTATCTGCAAATTGAAGCGCGTCCGCCTGCCCATCCGAACAAGTTGGATCTCTCCTTCACTGTGGAACTCCTCAAGATTTCTACTTTTTGAGGTTTGGTAGTTTTTCCTTGCCGAGAAGGAGGGTCTATAGGAAGGTTCATTCCTATGAACATTGTTTAATCTGTTTTCACTGTCACTCTTTGAGGCAACTGCTGTTGTGATTTTGGGCTTTACAAAAATAAATTGAATTGAATTGAGAGGATAAATAAAGTTATTTGATTGATTGATTAATTAACACATTAATACAGTTTAAGGCCCACTTTGATGATACTCGCTCTCTCGCTCCCTCATTCCATTCCATTTTTAATTTGATTTGAAAATCATGGGTTTTAAAAGTCTTTGTTTGATTTTATACAGATAAAGATGCATATTGGGCCATATACAGTGCATCTGGAAAGTATTCACAGTACTTCACTTTTCCCAAATATTATGTTACAGCCTTGTTCCAAAATTGATTAAATTCATTATTTGCCTATACATTCTACAAACAATACCCCATAAAAACAATGTAAAATTCTTAATAAGGTACATTTTGCATAATATGTACCTAATAGTTTCAATCCTTTGATTTAGACTTAAGTATGGAATAAGTGTATATTCAGTTTATATCCGAGGTCATCGTACTCGGCCCTAATCATCTATGAGACGCTTTATCTGAGCAGATAGTCACACTGGACAACGTCAGTGTAGCCTCCAGCTCCACTGTAAGAAACCTTGGAGTCTTATTTGACCAAGAGCTGTCATTCAAAGCACACATAAATCAGGCCTGTAAAACAGCCTATTTCCATCTGCGTAATATAGCCAAAATCAGAAAAATCTTGCCTAAAAGTGATGCTGAAAAACTTGTCCATGCGTTTGTAACATCTAGATTAGACTACTGTAACTCCCTGCTCGCAGCGTGCCCTAAAAGCGCCAAAAAAAGCTTTCAACTGGTTCAAAATGCAGCAGCAAGATTACTAACAGGAACTAAAAGAAGAGAGCACATTACGCCGGTGCTCGAGTCTCTTCTCTGGCTCCCTGTTGAGTTTAGAATCAAATTCAAAATCCTCCTCCTGACTTACGAAGCCATAAATGACCTGGCCCCATCCTACCTCAAAGATGCTATACTACCTTATCATCCAAACAGAGCACTTCGCTCTCAAAATGCTGGACTTCTGGCGGTCCCAAAAGTCTCTAAAAGCACAGTAGGAGGTAGAGCGTTTAGCTACCAAGCTCCTGTGTTGTGGAATCAGCTTCCTGTCCATGTTAAAGAGGCCAACACAGTTTCTTCATTTAAGACCAGGCTTAAAACGTTCCTCTTTGAAATGGCTTATGGTCAGGCCAGTTAGGAACAGAAATAAAAACCTATAGTTCCCAGCTATGCTGTCCTAGGAGCAACTATACTGGGGGAAGTATGGCAGCTTGAGCACTATGCTCTGTTTCCTCCTACTTCTCTATCAAACAATATTTATTATTTAATTTCACTTGCAATTTGTTAATCGCGTTTCCTTCTTTTTCTCCCACTTCCCCGACGGGAGTGGAGCAGGCACATCGAGGACCTGTGGATCCAGATGCTCCGCATCTGCCTGGAGAAACGGTCTCTACTCCAAAGGATAGGTTCTTCATCAGCCTCGAAGAATTGGTTCTCCTCCTGAGGGGGTCTAGCTCCACCGTGTATCTGCAAATTGAGGCGCCTATCCGTCCGGGGGAGTTGGATCTCTCCTTCACTGAGGAACTCCTACAGGTTTCTACTTTTTCCCAAAGAGGTTTGGTAGTTTTTCCTGGCCGAGCAGGAGGGTCTAAGGACAGGGGAGCTTGGGACATCTGTCTAAGGACACAGGATGCTGGGACATTTCCAAGTCCCTATGAACATTGTTTATTTTGTTTTCCTTCCACTGTAGCCCCTCGAGGCAACTACTGTTGTGATTTTGGGCGTTACAAAAATAAATTGAATTGAATTAAATTGAATTGAATCCAGACACTGGACCAATATCATGAAGAAAATGCAACACATTAAGTATGGAAATTTCTGGATTGGTAGATAAATATAATATATAATAGCTATCTGAGTAGCAGTCAATTTTATGTTCTGTCCCATCAATGTAACACCATAAATTGTTTTTGATTGCGTAATACATTGGGCCAATACAAAACAAATAGGAGGGTGGACCAGGCACAGCCCTGCCTCACTCTTTCTAGAGTCAAGCCTTCCCTTCTTTGGGTATTAGAGATACGATGGCTTCTTTCCAACTCTGAGTTTTTTAAATGCCCAGTTGAAAGTTGTTAAAAGCAGATTAGTAGGTGTTTCTTTTAAACCTTTATACCACTATGAGATGAACCCATCACTCCCCGGAGATTAATCGTACTTTAATCTCTTCATTGCACCACACTCTGTGATTTCAGCTCCTAATTTTTTATTTAGCTCTTTTATCAAAAGGAGCCAATGGAGAGAGTCCAGAAAATATTTTTTCTTCATCTTCTTTATCACCTGAAATTCAGGATGATTCAAATGAAGATTGAATTTGGTCTTATTTGGTTAAAATTACATTACTCTGCCTGTCTCAGGAAACAGATCCAAAGCTTTATTTTAATTATTGATGATTTTCTTATTCTGAACTGTTACAAGTAGAATACATTTTGTTTTTAAATGTTTTAATATTAAATGTGTATTACTGCTAAGCCAAATGTATTGTTGGAGACTATTACAGAAATGAATCTTATGCTATTAGCCCACTTTTTAAAAAGTATATATTGTATATCTTTTAAAAAAAAGTTTATAAAAAAAAAAGAAGTTTATATTACATTTTATATGTAGTACTTAATCGTGCTAAATTCCTTGACTATAGTAAATAATAAATAATAAAAAAATTTAGACATATTTAGACAAGACCTGCAGGGGCGCTATTTTGTCACACAAGATACTTTATTTACCGCATTTTGGGTTTTAACAAATTGATCAAATATGTTTTTATAATTTGGAGGACTTGTTTTTAAGACTTTGAAACTTTGAACCATGAAATAAAACTAAATTGACCCCCCTAACCCTCCCGTAAATTACTTAACTTCTGAAAATGACACAATCCCTCACAATCTTTGAGATAAGTTTTAATATAGTTTTAGTAAACCTTGAATGTCCCTGACCTCAAAAGAATGTGTTGCATTTACATGTATTAGTGGGCTATCCTCCAATATCTAATTTGTGTGTGGGGGCGGAAGTCTACTTGTCTCTGTCAATGTGTGAGTCAAATCTGTGAAAGAAAGTGCACAATGGTAGTGTACCAACAGGTTGGGTTCCCACGCCCAGTAGGAAAATAAATACTCCATAATCACCGCCTATCAAAACAGGCAACGTACGCCGGCTGAACTGAAAATGGCACATTCCATGGGAAATCCATAGCGAGCAAGTACATGCTCGCTGCTCTGCGCTGACATTTCAGAGACACAAGGGAGAGATTAGAGACACATCTGGGAGGGCCGCAAAACCAGGATGAAAGATGGCACAGGGAGATGGGGGTTAGGCCCTCTATTTTTATGAGATATATTGGTGGTCGAAGTGACATGACAATGAATGAACTGACAAAGGTGAAATCTACCAGAGAATTATGTAGGTGAATATACACTTTCAGACTGGATGATTTTTATCAACAGTATGTCTAAAGAAGGACGTTATTGAGCATATTGAGTATCAATATCTTATTGACTTAATGATGTCAAGGGACATTTGGAAATGTATTACGTAATTCATTGTAAGACCATTAAAAATATCAAATTTATGAACTAATGTGGTTTGCCTATCACACAACAGTGAAGAAATGTGCCAATACAAACATCAACAAATGCTTAACCCATTAGTGACAATGAGTTTTGGGGCGAATAAATCCCCCAAAAGTGCATGCTTTAAACATCTTAGATACTCATCCAACCATATACCCCATGCAATCCAGCCTGCAAGCCACCATGCAAACAGGCACCCAGCTTCTGGAATGACGAGCACTTCTGCCAACACACTCGGAGTGGAAACAAATACTGTATGAGAAAAGCCCTTTCAGGAAAAAAAAAAAAAAGAAGTTTTTTCCCCCTTCAAACGTTAAGTAGTTTATAATTGGAGGTGGGGGAAAATGAAAGGTCACTCATGACAAAGAGCCAAGATATGAGGAAAGCACATTTGTGTCTGAAACAGTCATTGAGAAGGCCCAGCCAAGTTCTGCTCTCAGCTGTTGTTCCAAGCCACACATATATCACACAGCCACTTCCTCAGTAAGAATGGTACAAACTTGGAGGGCACGTGTTCAATTGACTATTGATGACCCTATGCCCAAATGCTGTGCCACAATATTCAGTTGGTTAGGGTTCTGTCAAATCGCGTGAAAGACTGCTCCCTTAAAATCATGATGTTTGAAAAAAAAAAAATGCATGGAGAAAGTGGTAGGAGTAACAGGTAGAGGAGTCCAAGTGTCGCCACACAAAGACCATTGTGTAGCGTAGGCTAGCCCATTATAGGAAAGCTTTTCCAGGTTTGGGCCATATGTCACTTTTATGAACAACGCAGAAGGAAATTGGGTCTTTTTGAGTTGTTTGGCCTGGGAAATAATGAACCACTGAAAAGGATTGTTATAGATGACCTTTCGGCACTTTTCTCATATGGAGCCAATTGAGGTGCTGCACCAGAGGCTGTCAGACAATCAGGGATAAATCAATTGGATGTTATGGGTCAAGGCGGTGGCTGCTACAGGAGGTAAAGCCTGGGAATAAGGTAACAACAGACTTCCTGTATGGAGGAGGGTGCAGAGAAAAGAGGCCCCCGATGCTAGTTCCTATTCATTCAAACGGTGCAGGGGGCTTTGGCGCTAACTAAATGCAGGATAGGGAAAAAGCGTGGTGTCAAGTGATAGTTTTGAAGTTTTAAGTAGGCAGGGGTAATTCACAGTCAGTCACTGAGTTTTAACAGACAGCAATCAGGAGGAAGTTTTTGAAAAGCAGTGAGCAGTGTCTGTGGAAAAGGACCACACAATAAACATCTTTATACAGTAATTGTACAACTAACAGAATTTACCATATAATGCTATAATTTCTTTAATTTAGTTTTACTCGTCTAAAAAAGCTATAATCTACAACCAAAACATTGTATATAGTCATCAGTATATTGATTTGGCATTTAATTGTATGCATTGCTGTTCATGCAGGTTTTGAACTAGCACAAAGCATGACTTCCAGCTCTCTGAGGCTGTATTCATACAACACTGTATCAAACATTCAAACTGTATGTTAAAGAGGGTAATGTTTTTTAATTGCCAATTATGTAACAACATTTTCTCCAATAAAAATCAGCTTTTCTACTACTCCAATTGTTTCCAAATTTTCCCTAGACAACAAAAACAAAGGACAATCAGTCAAAGGATAAGAAGAGGAAAAGACAAAAGTATATATTCCGAAAGCTTGTCAGTGATTACACCAAGCCCTCTTCAGACGCCCCTCAGACAAAACACACCCGGCACCTGATAAGGACCACGGTGAGACAAATTCCTCAGTGCAATGAGCATGTGGATGAGGGCACATGGTGTGGTCAATCCTATACACTCAGCTTGTTATCATTAGCAATACATCTGCATTCACAATGATCGCATGCTTTTATATGGTATTTGGACAGTTGATGAACTTGTAATCAACAACAGATCTGGCACGTCCAGTTACTCAGGTTGGATTCTGAAGCTGATGTTATTGGTTGGTACCAAAGTTCAACACACACAATGAGGAAATGAATGAGCATGCATGGGTAGCAATGTAAAAAATACATTTGTGAAGGTTTTTACACATATAAAAATCCTGTGCATGTACTTTTTCAATGTACATGCACGTTCATGTACTTTTATTAATGTTGACGTTTTATTTCCAAAACATATTATTTAGCATGCATAAGTTCAGTTCAGCAGATAGAGGGGAAAGAGGACATGCAAACCGGACTAATGATGCTTGCATCCACCTGTGCTATGTAAAATGGAGAAAACATACATTTTACCACAAAATGGGTTTGTGTAAACAACATGCAGACTGCACAAAATACCAGTTGGCGTTCAGGAAGCTAAGATGACATGGAAGCTGTTTTTCGTGGCTTCTATATGTTGGGCAGTTACAGTAAATGTACCCACAGTCAAAGCTGCCCATCACAGCTGTTGCACACTAAAATAAGACACAAAAACATCAACAAGCTGTTGCCTTTGTACAGTTAGCTCTCAGATTAGTGGACAGTGGACACAGTCATTTTGCCTATCAACACTCTATTGTTTAGTTTTAAGAAAGCCATATGCCCATTCCCACTGTTCTTTAGAAGGGCCCCTTATAGCCGCTGCATATACAGCAGAGAAAAGCTGTATGTTTTTGAATGATGTCTGTGAATAGAGTGGACTTGCTAGAAAACAACAGATTGTTTCACTATAAAATCTCTTATTTTATAGTGAAACAATCTGTTGTTTTCCAGCAAGTCAACAAGTAAGCTGCCGCAGATGTGAATTGAGAGACGCCATGTCATGGGAATATTTCCAACAAATTCAGTTTTTAGCATGATCGGCTTCAACAAAGAAACTGTAATGACGTCACAACAACACACCGTCCTAAAACTAATAATAATAATTAACAGCTATAAAGCAAAATGTCAAATATTAGTGACTAAAAGGAAAGAACAATGAAAGGAGAAGAAAAAACACCCAAGACCTACAATAGTTCAAAATATACAATCAATATGCCTGAAAATATAGTATTAAAAAAACAAACACATTTTCATGTTGTTATTTAATTAAATTAATTTAACTAAACAGCTCCATAGGCACTGATTTTGATTGTGGTTGCATGTAAAAATGCATATACAAACACACTTAAATTCTCTCCCAGATTATAAAACAGGAGAATCTTGAGCGAGCCAGAGCAAGTGAGTGGAGAAGGGGAGGGCGCTGTGCACAAAGAGAAGCCTGGATTAAGTCATGAGTGGCAAGCGACATACGTTGGATTTTTAACTTGTGAGATCACATCCTTTTTCCTAAACAGAGGAGGAACTCATCCCTGCACTGGACAGCTCTGTTTCCTTCAGTCGCCCTCTGTCTGTGTCTCTGAATGTGACGCGCATTAGGCTCAAACAGAGGCCTGCTGACGATTCTTACATACAGTCCTGATCAAAATCTGCAGTGGGTAGGAATGACGTTAGAGAGAAGAATAGATGCAGCCACTTCAGCAATCCAAAAACAAAAATGAATGTTTTCATAGTGAATGCAATTTGAATGCTAAAATCAGTCATGTTTAGTGTCAGAAGTTGTATGAAAGGTGACAAGTAATTAGGCTATACTGTATGCTTTTGTAAATGATGCTGTAAAATACCCATTTCTGCATCAAATCTGGAAATCAATGCATCTGACTATAACCTTAAATCATAGTTGCAAATCTGTACTTTCAGTAGTTTGGAGACAATGATTCTGTGTCACAACAATATTTAGCGTGCAGTCAGAGAAACTTACAAACTGGTATGATCTAAAAGGAGGAGCCTTTAGTCCACATATACACCTACATGACTGTCTTCTTCCCAAACTCCCGCTCTTCTCCTCAGTGTTCCCATTCTGACCAGACGTGACCCTGAGTGCAGTGTGCAGGGTGGAGCAGTAAAAGTCTAGGCCTTGAGCTCTCACTGGAGATGGTGCACAGATGGAGATGTTCTCCGCTTACAGTCGCAGAGCAGTAAAGAAGAAATCTGATGGATAGCGGAAGACACACAGAGAGGAAGAGACGAGGGGGGCCGTGTGCAGGAGGAATACAAACATTTGCAGCTTGTTATGGGAATTTTCCTCCCTCCTGGAAATAGTTCCTTCATGTTTTTAACCAAGCTGCCAGTTATTCATCCCTTCTCTGTCCCTCTATACAGCCATCCTCCTCCCAGCACCGATTACCCCGCTCCAGACATGGGCTTTCACTTTGGGGGGCCTCAGCCTCCCTCCCGGCTGACCAGGGAGCTTTCAAGGTACCCTGATGGATGCTAATGCCGGACTCTTTCAGATCGTTTTACAGCCGCAGTCTTTGATCTGCCAGCAGGCCTCTCTCCACGCCTGCCTGTCCTGAGAAAATGTAAATCCCCGCCTTACAGACACCTGTGAAAAAAATACTGCAGAATAAAAAGTTAGTCCAAAGAAAAGCGAAGAAAAGATACAGTATAGGGGCAAAAAAAAGGGCATACTTTTGATTGGAACGAAGTGACAAAGAACGAGGTGGAAATTGTGCAGAAATAAGAGCGAGTGGCAAAACGGGGCCGGAGCTGAGAAACTGAGACATGCCCTTAACAAAGACGCAAAAGAGGAATGGTCTCCACAAAACACAGGGACAGAAGGGAAGCATTGGGCAAAAGAAAGAAAGGCTACAACAGGACCCAAAAGAAACAGGAAAGTCCATCTTGAGATGTGGCACTGGAGACAGCAGCAGCAGAATAGGTGTGTGAGAATGAGCAAGAAGGGAACAGTGGAGTAACACTGGAGACAGATGGACAATTTGACTTGGAAAGAATGAGAGAGAAGTCAAAAGCAGGCCCAGACAGACAGATGAGGCATGCTGTGCAGCTCCAGAGGCGGATGTGGACGGCAGAAGTCAGGCAGGAGTAAAGAAAGTCTGCTCTGAAAGGATCCACTGCTGCAGGACAGCTGTGCAGCTGATCAGGAGACACAGACAGCTGCTGCCACAGCCTCACTCACAGCAGCCTCATTATCGATCAGCCGAGTCAAGTGTACACCATTGTACACCACAGTGCAGCTGGCACACTCTGTCCTTTTCCAAGAAATCAAGTCAACTTTAGAGGTGGTCAATCTGACCAGTTTGGACAGAGTATTGCTTAACTTTAGTCTTTGAATCGTGTGTGCAAGTATGACTAGAGCGTGTCCACTGCTCAGCACCTCTGCTCCCTGCTCTTCCTGTAGTCCAAACAGGAATGTTGTCATGTGCTGGTGGCTCCGGATGACAGTGGACAGTAGCAGTAGTGGCCTGTTCCTTTCTGGGTGATTGGAGCATGTCCGGCCATCTTGACCCTCCTTGTCTCCCCCACAGAGCCCAGTGTCAGGAGGAAGGAAGCCTCAGCCAGCACAGACAGTAAGGAGGAAGTGTGAAAGGCTGTTAGCTGAGCCCATACACTCGAGTGACGCTGCACACTACAGAGAGCTTGTGTGGACAGAAACAAGGCCAAGCTCACACTGTATTTGTGCACAAAGGTGCACACCAACTGCACCACAGCTTTCAAAGCAAAGAGCAACAGTTATGGGTCAGAACTCCCTCCTGTTTGTCACTTCCTGTTGCCAAAGAATGAAACAAAAAATTACACTTATTCATAGGGAGGTTAAAAAAGGGGATTCATACAGCTTTTGTATTATGGACCAATCACAATAAAATGGGACACAAAATAATAATAAACCCGAGTTGTGAGGTAAATAAGATGACTGGGTGCTATGGTGAGCAGAGTGACAGCTTGCCTCAGTGGAAATTCAACTGACTCTTGCACTGAAACCTAAGCAACTCTTTGTTCACACTTTACAGAATATATACACAGATATAAGTACTTCTGCTGAGGAAAAATTGACATGTCCGCAAAAGGAGTGCAGTCAAATTTACAGAATATGTGAGTGCTGGTGCAAAATGTATCTATTATAGAGTATATATTTTAATAGTAAACTCACAGTAAAAAAAAACAACATTGTCAGCATCCACCTTCTGTAAGAAAACATTTGGAGTCAGTCAGAGTGTATGTGATTGTATGTCTGGAGATCATGAATTATTATGTTTACATGGAATAATCTGTTTCTTTTCTTAGAACAAGCAAGGTCTATTCTATTTTATATCAGAGCGAAATTATGTCAATTAAAAAATAATTAAGTTATTAATAAAAAGTTATTGTTATTTTGAGAAACAACTAGGTCATATCAAGCCAAGATTTCAATTAAAAAAATAAAAAATAAATAAAAATAATAATAATAACGTTAATTAATTTGTACATACAATCGAACAGAAAGTATTGAATAGCTAAATAAAAACAAACAAGGAAAGAAAAACGTTGAAATGTTTGTGTAGCAGTAGTGTATCTGCAGACTGGATTAACTGGTTAGGAAGGGAAGTTTGCATTGGCGTTGGCTGTGGACCGGTAGTCGAGGAATGAATGACAGTTACTCTAGGAAAACTGGTGCTGCAGTTGTCCCCCAGCCCCCCCCCCCATTTCTTATACCACCCCCCCCCCCATTTCTTATACACCACCTTTACCTGAACTTCCACCAGTTAATTCATAAATCTACCCATCATTTCCTCATGAAGGTTAATATTGCTTTGTTTGATTTACACTTTTTTGCCGCTCATGTATTTTTTTTCTGTTTGCAGCTGATAAGTCTTACAGTTGGAGTCTGAAATGGCACACCCTTTGCCTTCTCTGGTTGGGTCACTATAAATTGTGGTGAATAAATACATAAGCACAGCTGTGATGGTGCTGGCTAAACTGCTCTGCTAGATTGAAGGCACCACTGACCATGTATAGGAGTGGAGATTTTATAATGATAAATAAGAGATGAAAAAACACAAACAAGCTATGAATACACTGGAATTAGACTGTAAAAACCTTAAAGTGCTGTACCTGATTTTTACTGCCTTAAAACATGATAAACACAAGAGTTGTGATGGGCAGCTGCATCGCAAACGCTCATGGTAAATGTCAGAGCCCCTCTCTGCCCATACTTGTCTCCATGGAGATGTTATTACTTAGCCTAGAACATTCCACAGTATTCCACACTCAGATCGGACCTTGGGTCAGTAATAATCTACACAGAGGTTTAACCTTTTATTAGAGAAGCGTTAACCCTGCAACGAGCTGGTCCCTATCCAAGGTGTACCATAAGGCCCAAAGTCACTGAATAGGCTTCAGTCACCTGCAACCCCTAACGGGAACTAGCGGAGGAGGATGAATGAATGAATAGAGAAATGAATACAGCATAGTCTGACTAAGCAGCATATAAATCTACTGATAGTGTTTACATGCGCCGGGACTTCCCATTGCTCGCTAATGTCCACAGAGAAGGCTGGGGCACTGATAAGAAGCAGCATAGGGTGGGTGCAACTGAATGATTGTGATCAAGGGCACGTGGACGGATGTGTTGGGGGCCATCTTCGTAGGACTAACATCACGCAGAGCCTCTGACGACACCAGTGCCCTTCAACACAGTGAGCCTCAGAAAAGATCAGAAATACAAGGAGTACGCACATGCACACAGCACTCACTCACTCCGGCCAGCTGCTACTTCATGACGCACACATTCTTCAGACAGGAAGTCCATTTGTGGCATTAAACAAAAAGAATATATCAGCAGAAAATACTGTATTCCTACAAATATATCCATAGCATTTTTACTTTTGAAATGTCTAGGAAACAAAACAAATCAGTTGCAGTTGCATCAGTTTTCAGGTTATTTTCAGCAGAAACCAAATTTTATATCCATGTATATAGCTTTTTAATTTGGTATTTTACCCAACCTGGAGTTCAAAGATTCCTGGAGGTACAAGCACTTAACAGTGGGGACTTTCTCTCTTCAGGTCCAAGCTGGAAAAACCTTGACCAGAAAAGTTACATTGTGCAACTTTTAGAATGTTTTTTGGAGGAGGATTTTGGATATTGATATGAATTACGGGAAGAAAACATACCAATAACTGACAAGTACAGTAAACAGATATACAGAAGGATCATCAACACACGAGTTAGGGTGTACTTAAAGTTTGAGACAGGCTTAAGACATAAAAAGTTCTAAGCCGCAATTTTATGACTTAAATTTAATGTGTTGACATGTAAAATTCAGGTACACAAGGTAAGAAATCCTCCATGCTTAACAATTGTGTAGATCAATCCAGTTGGCGCTATCAAACAAAGATTACAGATTCCGATAATTGTTCCAAATTATAATTTAAAACAGCCCGGGGTTGTGAGCCAAACCAAAAATGAAGAGGAAAAATACACCTCAGAATACATGTAGCTAGCCATCTGCAACTAACTTTTTAAGATGGAAGCAATTATTAAAGTCTTGGGTGAGTAAAGTAACCACGTAACACACGCATCATTAGGCGACTTAAATCCTGGTGGGGGTCACATAATCTGATAAAATGAGGATTGAGAAAATAAAGCATGAAATGTAGTTTTATACTGAGTAAATTCTGTGTCGCTCTAAAATACAATTAACAAATGAGTAAATCCTTAGCAACATGTTGAAGGTGATTATTATGATTGTCTGAATCACAATGTGTTTTTTATTATGACTTCCCAAATCTTTGATGAGGACAAATAAGTAAAAAGGCCTCTTATCTGCAGGAAATAGCATTAGTCCAAATAGCACTCCTGGGTGAGGGTTGAAAGGGATGGCCTGGCTGTAGCCATCATTACCCCTGTCCCCCGACGTGCAGCCTGCCTCTGATCCGGAGCCAGGGCTGGACAGGAAGACATAAGGTGGCCATGGCAAAACTGGACAGTCCTGGGTGGGCTCCACACTGGGGCGCTGCTTATGGGCGCCAACCATCAGCCTGGTATGTCGGTATGCACTGAGCTGTTCTCATGTCTGGGGACTTTAAATGGACTGCGCTAACAGTGGCTACATTGGCCTTAAAAATGCTGCCAACCCTCTGCTTCCTGAAAGTCCTCTCTCTGATCTGAATGGTCACTTCCTAAAGCCAAGCACCTGCCCCTAATCCTGAATCAGTGCTAGTGCCGCCTCTGTGGCCCAGTGAGGGGAATCTGGAGGATCTGAGGTGCACATGAAGCATGGCCTGTCCATAAAGTGAGAAAACCTCTGCCCGCAGATCAATGCACTGGCAACACAAGGACAGTTTTGATTGTAGTTCAACAAATTTTAAACAGTAAGAGATGATTAAGTTACAAACAAAATTACTCTTAGTACTCCCCAAGGGGAAATTATTTAAATGAAGTTTCTACAAGGAGAAATTAAGTTCTGTTTTTTGTTGAACTGCAACAAGCAGCCATGTATAATAAAGATGAGTGAAGTCCACTTAATACCTGTCACGCCTCCGTTTCCATTTTATTTCAGAAAATAAAATAAATTGAGAACCATTTTAAATAGCAGTTTCACTTTTCAACATTTCATCTCCTTATCTAGTTAATAGCATACAAGAGACAACAGCACATCATTATGTATTATCAAAGATTAAATGTATTTTTAAAAGTCTTTCACTTTCTGCTCCAATGTGCTGAGCTGAATAGACCTGTACACTGTGGGCCATCGGACAAGCTGTGTGTTTGTGCCATTGAACTTGATGTATCACGTTTGCGACATCGGGTTGTAGTGACATGGCTTTGGGGCTTTAGGAAACACCTAGAGAAACACAACATACACGCCGTGTCAAGTGTCGCCTGATGGTCCACTCAAGTGTCCCCTTTTGTTAGCTAAAAGACTTCTGATGTACAGTAAAGCACAGCTACAGGGTAGAAAAACTGATCATTGAGGTCTTTGATTATATAATTGCCTAATAGAAACAGGGATGACTTTTGGTGGAGTTATCGTGTAAGAACTGTTAATACCAGTAAATGTGTCTGTCCCCTGAGGTGGTCCATTGAGAGAGTTATTGATTCTTCCCACCATCGGCTCTGGGAAGAACAAGGACCGGTGTTTTCCTGGTTGGGTAACTGTGAATTTCATTAAAAACTATTTAGGATAATTAATTGTTTTAGTGACAGTCATCTGGTTGGAAATGTGGCGATATTTTCAAATGCTGGATTAGATTTGTACAATCCCAAAATGGTTATCCAACTATGGAAGATCCCATGCCATTTAAAATTTGCGATCAGAATCAGAATCAGAATCAGAAAAGGTTCATTGCCATTGTTAATGATAAAAATTCACAAACATCGGAACTTGTTTCGGCGTTAAGGTGCAACATAAAACACTGAGCAATAATAAAAACAACATATATGAAATTAAAAGGGCATGCATTAGGAAACCAGTTAAAATGTACTATAGTATAAGATTAAAATAGAAAATTTACAGTTAAATTTACAGTTGTAGCGCAGAAAGTGACAAGTGCAGTGAGTGATTGATTAAATTGTAATTAAAGTGGCAGGTGTTTAGAAGTGTACATGAGTCCAACAGCAGAGGGAAAGAAACTGTTCTTGTGGCGGGAGGTTCTGGGCCGGATTGACCTCCTGCCTGAGGGGAGTGGTTCAAATAGTTCATGTCCAGGGTGAGAATGGTCAGCTGTGATCCGACCTGCTCGGGGGTTGGGTTGGCAGAGGTGTTCACTGTGGGGGAGGGGGAGGTCACATCAAACCTGGAGTAAAAGGTGTTAAACTCAGCAGCAAGGCCTGAAGTTGGTGAGAAGCGGGATCCCTCTCCACACCGGGGAAGGGTTGCCGTCAGAGAACTGCTGCTTCAGACGCGTATTGTACTGTGATTTAGCTCTGCACACCTTTCTGCTAAATCCATACTTCGCATCTCTGTAGCGCTCTCTGTCACCTCTCTGTGTGCTGCCTCCTTCTGCTGCCTTAACTGCCTCAGTTTTGGTGTGAACCAGGGTTTGTCATTATTGAAAGTGACTTTGTGTGTGATGGTATGATGCTATCCTCACAGAATCTAATGTATGACGTCACTGTGTCCGTGTCCTCATCCAAACTCTCTGTGGCAGCTCTGAAAACCTCCCAGTCTGTAATGTCCAAACACACACGTAGCTCCTCCACTGCCTCATTGGTCCACTTCTTAGATTTCCTCACTGCAGGTTTGGAGAGCTTCAGCCTCTGTCTGTATGTACCTTAAGGCCGTTTGTGAATTTTGTTCATTGACAATGGCAATAAACTCTTTCTGATTCTGATTCTGATTCTGATGTGGGGATCAGGTGGACCATAGCGTGATCTGAAAAGCCCAGAGCAGCGCGGGCCATGGCGCGGAAGGCGTTACTGACTGTTGTGTAACAGTGATCCAAAGTGCTCTGCTCTCTGGCCGTTTTAATAAACTGTCTGTACTTTGGCAGTTCGTGGCTGAGATTCCCCTTGTTAAAATCACCCAGGATAATACACAAGGAGTTCAGAAAGGTCCGCTCCACACTCAGAATCCATAGTCCCATGCATTGCCCTGACAAAAATGTACTTAGAACACTAAAAAGTCCTCCTTCAAATGATTTAGTAAAAATGACTTTTGCTTTCTTATTATAATTATTGTAATTATAATATTGTAATAATGAATTATACAAACAATTTTCTTTTGTTTATTTTTACTCATGAATTGCAGTACAAGAAAAGGTCCTTTTGAGTGCATTAAACTGTATAGAGTGGTTGACAGGATGAAGGGTGAAGGAGAGACAGCAGCAGCATCTGTGACAGTGTGCACCAGTGAAGCATGATGTGTGCACTGTAAAGTAACAGTCTTCCGCTGATAGACCCAACCACCGGGGCCTGGCTGCCTCTGTGTGCCCAGATCTGGAGCACTTCAACTAGCACTGAACCAGATGTTTCCTCAGTTAAAAACAGGCAAAAAGCTCATTCATAAACCACATGAAAATGTATATAAACCATAACCAATAAAGTGATCACAAACAATAGCAGCCAATGTTAAAGATTTTCCAATCAGAGAGAAAGCATTTGTTAATAGACTGACTGATCAGTAATGTAGGTGAATGCTAAACTATTAAATATAATAAAATCTGTTACTATCTGGAACACAGGATATAAACACTTCACTGAAAATGAAGTCAACACCACAAAGTAAGCCCACTATATGACATTTGCAAACTGTAGTAGAATAATTCACCATAAACGTGATTAAATATATTATTTAACAAAAAACACAATCGCCGAAGATAGAATGTGCCACATCTTGAATGCAAAAGACATGCGCATTAAACATTGCAATATCAGCCATTGTCGTGAGACAAAGGTTCTGAAATAAAAATACCTCCAGTCATAGTGAGCAGGATGATAACGGCAGTAAAGCACCCATGCCTGCTCTTACAGGAATCTGTCCTTCTGCTGGTATCACATCACAGTGAGAGTGAGACAGGAACAAGGTCAATCATCTCTCTTCTGACCTTTGCTTAAAGTGAAATTGCAACATATTCTTTCATTATTAGATACAAATAGGCTACATGGACTAATTAGGGCCAAAACAAATGAATTATATCAAAACTTACAGTATATCTGCTATGTTTCTGCGTAAGGCCTTTTTTTTTTTTTTTGCCCCTGTTTTTTTTTTTTTTTTTGGCCCTGTGTGAAACATGCAACAAAAAAGAAGAAAATGAAACCTTCAACCAACACTAATATCAAAACCCTACAACAATGACTTTTGGTTTCAAAAAACCACAAGCCTACTGTATTTGTCCAAAAGGCCGGCAAGGAAGTCCAAGTGAAATATATCATCTGTATAACTATTACAGGGTGGTTTAATCTTTCCGGATGTGCCATACAACATTTTCTTAAGATGGAGTAAAGTAGGCCAAAAGCTTTATAGAATCTGGTGTCATTTCATACAACTTAAAATATGATCAGTGGTAGAGGACACAAGCTCAAATAAAGCACAACAATAACAGCAAGCGGTGGCTCGTGTGTCTGGGCCGATCACATGACTGTCAGGGGTAAAGGATCCTACCTGAGAAGGGCTCAGAGACGCACGGCCTGTTCATGAGATCCACCTCCTGCAAGGCAACACACATCACTTTAGGAAGTCGTAGAAAATGATTCTGGAAGGTGACACATAATAGTAATAGTAAATGGAGGCCAAAGTGGAAATCCCTATTCAGTTATTGTAATACAGAATTAAAAAAAAAAAATCATCATTTTTTGTTTCAGTCAATGCAAATTGGTTGATTGACAAAGTAGTTTTAAAATTACAAGTTATTGCGTGCTGGGACATTACCAAGTCCCTATGAACATTGTTTATTCTGTTTTTCACTGTAGCCCCTCGAGGCAACTACTGTTGTGATTCTGGGCGTTACAAAAATAAATTGAATTGAACTGAAAATGACCTATTTGACCATAATTTTAATAGTAGCAAAGTTATTTGACCACTTCAGTCTTGGGCAAGTTACCTTTGAATAAATCTATAAGTGCAATTGCGAAATTGAGAGTTTATGGAGATGCAGGCCACACCTCCATCAGTAGTTTGTGAATTTTGTTCATTGACAATTGTAAAAAACACTTTTTCTGATTTTGATCCTGGGGCCTTTGTCAACAGAAGAACGTCTAAACTAGGGCTGCAACTAACGATTATTTCACTAATTGATTAGTCTGGCGATTTTTCTTTTGTTTAATCTATTAGTTGTTTAGAACGTGAAATGCCCGTAAATATTATTTTTGGGGAAATTATACCTCGATGAAGCTATGGTGAGGCATGGTTTTGCCCATTCGAGCGAAAGGATAGAGACTATTATCTTGCTAAAGACTGCAGGAATCAATCAAAAAACCACTTTGGGCACATATACGAGGTACCAATAGCACTGTAAGAAGGTTAAAAGCTCTGAGAAGTCGATTTTGCATGATATAGGACCTTTAACACAGAGCTGCCGACCTCGAGAGAAAATAAGTTCTACACAGACTAAAAAGCCGTTTTCGGGCGGCCCAAGGAATCGGTGCATTGTTGACTTGTTGGTGCTGGACCGATAGTGAGATTACAACGGCAGTGCCGATCACGTGGGAAAAAAGGGAAAAGTGGAAGGGGTGGAATTAGGTTAATAGGTTTTTGATCAAAAATGCAAAATGTACCTGTTTCCTGTGTCTTTTTGAAGTAATTCCTGCTTTGTCTGAGACATAAAACCTCTTTTACAACACATGATGTGTTTTGGATGCAAAGTCCAGATAACAATTAGTTGATTATTGAATTAATTTAAAATGATCTTAATTGATTAGTTGCAATGCGTCTATTAACTTGTTTTAGTTAACAAAACACTACATTTCAATGTCGTTTCTATGATTTTAGTCAGGTTTCCTCAAATATATACATTGTGCTCCACGAGATGAAACCCTAGACTATAATATAGCTTTCATGCAACATTAGACCAGCAGCTAATACATGACTCGTTTTCATGCACACTCCGAGCTTTATCACTCATCACAATGACTTGGATGAAAAGAGCGGATTATTCCACAAAGGATTCAATTGACTTTACGCTAAGTCTCTTTCCTATCAGGTGTAATCTCCTCCTCCTGCTCCCCTCCCAGTCATTTTATGCGGGGCGATGTGTCCCGAGCCTGGGGGCCTATCACCACATCGGGTCAGGGAGAGCTAGCTTCACTTCCGAAAGCCTATGCCTTACCCTACCCTGTAAACCAGCATCCACCCCAATATCCTCAAGTGGGACAAAGTTCAGTTAACAAGTTAAGTAAATGAGGGATGGAGCAGAGATGGCAAGGGAAGGCAAAGGCACTCAAATGTGAAGTTGTCAAAACACACCATCTTGTTTTTCCAATACAGTGGGAATACAAAACAGGTAAAGCATATACGGATCCCTTCCAAAATTCGGAAGACCGGAAATGGGATCAGGCAAGTGACAAGCAATATTTAAGATCCTGCTTTAAACATTGTCAATTATTCAGACATATCTTTGAAAGTTTAGCTACTGGGACTATTACCCACCTCCTAATAGACTGCAGTTAAGAGGTGCAGGGGTGTAAACACTGTAAACTACTGTTAATCCTAAAACAGCATGACTCAAAGATATATATATATAGTGTCTTTTTCAAAGACGTTGCAACCAAAACAATATGGCAATTGCATAATACAATGAGAAACGGCATTTAACACAACTGTAAGGTTCACTATGTATGTTTTCTGTTGTAGGGTTTGCCACTTGCTTGTCTCCATGGAGATTTTATTGCTTTGCCTCGAATGTTACACAGTATGATATTAAATGTATCCATGTCAATGGCGACAAGCAGGCCAAGCTACAGTTGATTGGATAAATGCAAGATAGACAAGTTAATGAAACATTCCAGGCGAAGCTATACTGTTCCATGGAAGCAAGCAGGTGGCGGATCTTCCACCAAAAGTTACACACATTTAAATAAAAATACAGTACTCATTTACTCCCTACACATAGTGGTGGTAAGCTTTCATGGTGGTTGTTCTGGCTACCCAGGGACACAATGGAGATGGGCTTAAACCACCATCCTTCAGGTCATATGACATCTACTTTGCCATCTCAGTCACTGACAGTCCCCCCTAATAGTATATATCACTGAAATGTACGTCAAATCATGTGAAGGGCAGTAAATGTAACCACAAAGTAACCAATATGAAAACATGTCATAACTTTAGACAGTGGAACAAAGCATTAGGGAATGTCCCACTAGACAATATACAACCTGATGAATGCACTGTGTTCTTATGGTGCCAGCATCTGTTTGTCTGTGTAAGTTATGCAATGTTAACAGTTCATCCAGGTGGGAGATAACAAAAGCCCAGCAGCACAGGTAGAGTCGCAGACCTATTCTGACTTCCTAATCTCCCCATTCTAGCATACACTTTGATTTGTGAGCCTGTTCAAAGCTTGTGTCAACATACCGCCCCATTTGCCACCCAGGTAAAGATCGACACTAAACTTAAGTCTTTGGTCTCAGCTGCATTTGTTCAAAAGCTTTACCATCCTTTTCAAGCCTCTGTTAAATAGAAAGCCTCGAGCCTCTGTTAAATAGAAATAAATACATATCAGGGTCCTCCCCAGTATCTTTTGTTGAAGAGTTTATTAGAGGTCTGTCAGAAATTCCCCGTCTGTGTTTGTCCCTTTGGTTAGCATGACAAAAACAGATGCTGCAGGGACACGCCATCAATACATCAAATGAATTACAGTTACAATAGTGTGCACAATGGGCACAAAAGTGATACAGAATAAAAAAAATGAAAAAGAATGAACAAAGAAAAGAGATGATGGATGTCACCATAGAATTCTGCAAGCATTTAGTCACACAAAGAATCAATGTGCAGTCACTTTGCAAATTCAAAAAAATATATTATCTTCAATCAACCACAAACCTTTCATCATCTAAGTACACTATTTTTCAATTCTTTGATCACAGAAAGTACATTCTCAATAGTAATTTAGTGTCATAGCAGAAGCTGGCTACACCCCAAAAACATAATAACAGAATAAAAACAAGGCTCAAAGATAGTGAGAATAAATAGAAGGCTAATTATAGTCACAATATCAAATTTTAGTGACAATTATTGTGGGGAAAAGTCGTGCTAAAATCTGTAATTAGGTGTCCACGAGGTGAACAGCGAGTTGCAGGTTGATGTCACGGTCAACATGGTAAAGACTTTACAGATGAGGTGAATACTTCACTGGAGGATACTTCTGTGTTCATACAGGTCGGGTTTTGAGTCCAAAAACTACTCGGCTAGTTTTTACATTCAATTTTAATTGACTGTTTATTTTATATCTCCAGTTTTAATTGAGGTTAGCATTAGCTTTGTGGCACAATCTTTATAAACACAGAAGTGTTTTCTGGTGAAGTAGGTGTTCACTTCTAAAGTGCTTAACATGTTTTCAGTGATTATCCATCTATACTTCACCCATGGAGATAGAATAGGGGCAGAAGTAGTGAGGATAAGAGCCAGAAACTGTTGTGCACAGAGCATACTGTATTTTATTATGACAGCGTTGGGCAAGTTACTCTGATGACTATAAATTACTGTGAAACAAATCACTTGATTTTGTGGAGGACTTTACCTACCTGGGAAGCATTGTCAGCAAAGATAACCAACCAAAGCTTGGTTAGGAAAGTGTCACATTAGCCAGACTTCTACCCATTTGGAAGTCAAACCAGTACAGTATTAAAGGAGACCTGATATGCAAAACTGACTTTTAGGAGCTTTTAATCATATCATAATTGTTCGCCCTTGTCATTTGACAACTCGAAATAGTATTTAGAGTGATTCATGCACAATTGAGTAATCTTTATTCTCCTATGGACAAGATGCCATTGCTCCATCAGCCCAGGTCCTCACGACTCCCCATGTCATGCCCACTGGTATTTACTTACTTTGTTCAGCAATTTAATTTTCTTAAATGAAGACACACGTGGGATTCTGCTGCGTCGCATCACATTGCCATTTTGGCACAATATTTAACAATGTTTGCTATAGTTAACTGTGGCTATCCAAACGTGCCGGGCAAATCCGGGCAAACAACGGGGCCAAATAATTAAATAAAACATACTGAGCCAATGAACTATATAGAAAACAAAAGCGTGATGGATATTCTTTAAGACAAAGATAAAGCTGTATATAATAGCATTGTCAAACCACTCTTGCTGTATGTTTCTGAATGTTTGCTGTTTCTGAATGTTTGTTGTTTTTTGTGATTCAAACAAGATTGATGCTTTCCAGTTGCCGCATTAATATCTGCCACATTTTCTTGCCAAACTAAATCACTAATAAAATCATCATTTAGATTCAGAAAATCCAGAATCTCCACACCAAAACTGCTTGTATTTAAGCGTACAGTATCTTGACATCAATTCAACATTGTTTTTTTTAAACCTTTTGGTTCCACACGACGTAATGACAGTACTTTTTTACATTAGGTCTTAAATACATCTTCCAACAAACTTGTGCAGCCATAAATCTTGTGCTCTGACCCCGTACAAAATTGTTGTGAGAACAGGTTGTGCACCCCACCCACCCTCAGTAGCCTCACACAGTCAGTAAACCTGTGCTAACATCTCAACCTGGTAACCTTCCTGACCCTCTTCCCTGCAGTGGGACACCAGCTGAGAGACAGGAAGTGACACGGCCACAAAAGGTCGTCTCAGACTGTGCATTTCAAATGCGCAGAACAAGATGGATGAGGTTGGCCACAGTGAAGGCAGCGTGTTTTTACAAGTCAAAGAATGTCACGTTGTTCTTGTCAATGAGTGCAACAAATGTTTTGCTGGCACTGAAGCAAACTGACAACAATATATGCTCACAAAGGACCTGACGTTTTAAATGGGGTCTGATTAGGAAAGGAAAGATGCTCTCGTACGATATCTTGTTTTATGATAAACAATAATAATACAGACTATTTTTTGCCACAGATATTGTTACGCTGAAGTTGACGTATTAAACTCCAGTATTAAATTTTTTTCCCCCAAAAGGGCTTGCAATGCGTAAAAAGTGGACATTTATAGCAAGTAATAGATAGATTAACTCAATGTAATTTATAGAATAACAGGCTCAAAGATATGTATAAGCAAATCAATATGAATTAACGTTTTACATTACTACTGCTGCTACTAACTCTTTCTAATATAATGCAAGATATAACTACATGATGGACCAGCAATATGCAGGTTTGATGGTTCACTGGGTAAGCTGTTACTTTAGTTGTTGCTGGTCATGACTAAGATAATAGAACATGTATGTGCAGAGAAAACAGGTTATGCAGGTGGCTGTATTTTGCTTTGGTGTTTCCCTCGAGGCTTCAAGGCAAACATATTTAAAAAGACCCATTTGTTTCAGTAACTAAACATTTCAAACTTTCAAAGGTGTCTGCACATCTTTCCCTAAGATTAAAGTGACATCTTTTTAGCTTGTTTTTCCGGTCCGTCGCCAGTGTTTGGAAATGCACTAAACGGAAGTAAACAAAGGAGTAACCTATATGTACAAACACCAAGGTGAAATTTCATTCAACCTTTTTATTATGCTTCAGACAAAAGACCCATTTAAAACACTTCTACAATAAGATATTTCTGTAGCAGCAAATTGTATGTAGATTTGGAACATTTAAAGGATGATAATTGTGTGTCCCAAGGGAGGATAAATGAGGGACAGCAATTACAAAGCTTATACCAAATCATATTGTACCATCAACTATTGCATGTAGAGAAAGTAGTCTTAAGTGGTAAATGGACATGAATAAGGTATAATTCTATTGAGAACTTTTATGAGATCTGATTACATACTCTCAGAAATATTCCTGGTGTAGGTTGACAAAGC
The DNA here is from genome assembly GCA_015082035.1 of Chaenogobius annularis. NCBI lineage: Eukaryota > Metazoa > Chordata > Actinopteri > Gobiiformes > Gobiidae > Chaenogobius > Chaenogobius annularis. Next base: position 381,486 of record BJKM01000398.1, read on the forward strand.
TCTAATGAAATCATTCATCACTTTCCCGAGTAAACAACCCTACTTCCCCAGTTTCTCCTTTCTGGGTTACCTGGAAAACCTCCAAAAAGTGATCAATCAGGTCAAGGCAAAGAACTCGGACAAGTCAACATCATCCAAAGACACAAGATGACCATTCGAAGGGAAATGAGGCACTAAGTGTTCACAGAAGAAGGCCGCACTGAATATGTTCAAAACTTTAGCCATGTACGTATATATTTGAGATAACCTGTCCATTTACCGTATTTTCCGGCCTTTTAGCCGCTCCCCTATATAAGCCGCATTTGCTCTATTTTTAAAAAAACGATAATAAAACAATACATAGGCCGCACCTTTTGTATAAGCCGCAGAACTTTTCCTTGACTTTTGGCATCGCATGAGCTCGTCCCGCTGTCCCCCTCCAGCGTGCTCTCCCCTCCAGCGTCTCACCGTACATTCATTGATGTTAAGCTTGCGTGCAGCCGCGCGGTTTCCTAGCAAGATCGATGGCCTTCAGCTTAAAACTTGCTTCATACGAACTTCTTCGTTTGGGTTCCATAATGATGGGCAAGAATTTGAAAATAATTTATAGTTGGTAATTTGTCGTCCGTGTTCTATTTGCTAGCTGAATAAAAAAGCAACATCTGCTTCTTTGCTTAACTTTTCTGTAGTTTTGATTCCAATTCCGGTTAGTTCGCCCCTAGCGGTGAAAGAAAAAAACCACAGAAAAGCCGCAGCCTCTAAATAAGCCGCATGGCTCAAAACATCTGACAAAAGTAGCGGCTTATGGTCCGCAAAATACGGTAATGCTAAAGCCATTTTCTGTGAGGTAAAAGAGGAGTTTAGAAACACAGCTTTTTGTTCTTTGATCATGGTTATATTTGAGATTTTAATGAAAATGTTGTCTATAGTTTCTTAGTTTAACAATTTTTGTGATGTTTATTATTGTACATACTGTTTGGACGTGAGCAGCAAATGTGACATTGGTAGAAATAATTCCACAGCTGTTACTTAGAAACCATAATGTAAACAATAGCCAAAGTCCCTATCCATATCACAAAAGCTATGATATTACAAATAATAATACCTTACCAATACCAATAGTACCTGAAATAAATTAAACCTTAAATTAGTCGTTTTCGGTTTTAGAACTGAGCTGTACTTCCTTTTATTTTTAACTTTTTTTTCTTCACACTGTAAAACTATGATGAATATTTATTACAAGGACTATCCCACCAAACAAAGTCCCAATTAGAAAAACATGACAACCTGTCAGTCGCATTCTAAACTTACATTTCATTCCATATTCAATATTTGAAGTTTTTGCATCAACATAAAAGTCCTACATGGACGTGACCAAACCGCTTCATAAGCCATAATCATAAAATGCATCACACACATCTTATCCATACATAAAAGCATTTCTCCACATAAACACTGAAATTCTATACCAACTCTATATCTCCACATATATTGTACATGAGCACTTGAATATCTCATGTCTCCGCACACTGACATGCCTGCACTGATACGTCCAACAGTGGTGAACAGCTGCATGGTCGCGGCCTGGAAGCGGACCAGCCACCTCTCAGGCCACAAAGGGCTTCTTGTGCCCCCAGCTTACCACGGACATAAAACACAAGAGATAAGACCAGACAGTGTTTGCCAGCAGCAGCAGACCTCCCCAAACAGGAACTGCAAGTGCAAGTGCTCACTCACACACAATTATCTACACATGGATGCAAACTTATTCGTGTCCAAAGAAAGTCACTACGTTTACATGCAGGCCAGAAAAATCAAATAAGTTGCCTAGTTCAATTTAAATCCATTGTCAAAAGTGCTTGCAAACCCGGGCACATGGATTGATGTGCTGTGGATCAATTCTCCCAAATCAATAGGCACAAAAGGTGTAACTTCCTCTGGTCAGTATTCAGATGTCATGTAAACAATTAATCGGACTGCAGCTGGACAAACCTGCAACCCCTCCCCCGGTCCTCGTCCCCCCTCCTCCCGCATAAATATCCAGAAGCTAAACAGTACAGAGGCGGTGGTGGACAGGCAGGTAAACATACAACGTGGAATAAACTACTGCAATGGCATCTGCGGCGAAAGGTAGTCACTACTGGAGCGACAAGTAGACGGCCTTCCTGCTGATTCAGCTGCAGGAACTGAACATTCTGACCTTTTTCTCAAAAGGTCAACTGGAAAGTATGCAATTTACAGCATTAAATCAATTTACACAATTGTATGTAAACTTGGGTGGAACTAATCTGACCAGTTTGGGGGTGTGTCAGGGGTTCTGCTGGAAGTTGTGTGCCTCTTGAGCAACCTGTGCATTTGACACACCTTTCTTAGGCACTGCTTTAAAATAGTAACTCTGTTCAATTTACGGTAACTTCACAATTACCTCAATCAGGTATACTATAACCGTGGTCGCCAAAGTGGGGGTTAGGACCTCCTGGAGGTCGCGAAGCATGAGCTGGGAGTTACGAGATGATTTCATAATGTAATTTTAAAATGATGACACTGCATAACATTTCTTTTTTCTTTTTAATTGAAAACAGTATGTTTCAGTGAATTTGGGTCAGATAACATAAACTAGTAAAACATATACCAATAAACCTACTTTTAACTTTGCATTATTACAGACGTCTATTTATTATTTTACTGTGGCGGTCCCGAGACGGTTGTATGGTTATTTTTAGGGTCCCAGCCTGAAAAGTTTGGGAACCCCTGCACTATACAATGGTAAGAGACATTTGGTACTCTGAATTGGTTTGAAGCAGGAACATGAGCAAGAGCATAGTTTTTGAGTAATTGTGTCTAACTCTTTTTTCCTGTGTCATTTCAAATGATTGAACATGACATGGCATCTATGGTTTGATTTGTTTGCGTGTGTGAAATAGGTTGGAGTTAGTTTTTTCTTCCATTTCAGACAATAGGTATATATAGAAAAAAACAACAACTAATCAACCGTTTTTTGTTGTTGAGAAAAGCGAACTGTACATGCTTTCTTTGTTTTCGCAGTCCTGTCATTGACTCAAACATATCAGAGGGAACAAAGCAAGTTGGATTCTCATAAGCCTTTGAACAAAATATGAATCATTTCTGCGAAAAGAACAAGGAATATTTTCACCATAAAAAACTAAGATCAGCAAATAAATAAGTAGTTCAACTGTTAAAACAATAAAACAGTTTGGAAAGGCTAATTCTCACTCCAATGAATGAATTATCCTCATAAATCACTGCTGCAGGGGTTTATTCTTCGGCTCATAAATTGTCTAAAACTACAGCACCAATCTTTGGCAAAAAGATTTTTTTTTTCTTTACATTTAGCATTCCCTTGTCAACAGTTCCAGATCACAAATAATCACATGCCTCCCGTGCGTAATTTGCACATCATGCAGAACCACTCTTCTCCTCTCTCTTGTGGCTATAACACTATAGAGAAATTGGAAACATTTTTCTCATGCAAAAATATGTTGAATACCTTTATATATTTCAGTATTTTAAAAATAATAATAAATCTCCCTCCCACAAGTTTTTAAGTGATTGATCTTTAGACTCCTTTATGTTAGCGTCTTTGTGTGTGAATGAAAACAGCTCTTTTGTTTCCTTAAAAGACACTAATGTGACGCCCCCTGAACAATGATGCTGCGCTCCTTTTTCTTGTGTCTGTTTTTGCTGAGTCATGTTTTGCCCAGTCACTCTTTGGAGGACCTCACGGACACAGGGCCACACACACCATGACACAGTGGAGTCTGTGTGGTTTGGCTCAAGGTCCACTCTTACACAGAAGGAGGAGGAGGGAAGCCCCTAAACGTGACTAATGCTTTTGTCCTCTATCATCTTCTGTGTGCATGTTTCACCACTGCTCACCATTCTAAATATATTTTGATGAGCGAGAAATGAGCAGAAAGAGTTCCAAGAATTTGTGCTTTTACAGGGACTATAAAGTAAACATTTGCAATTTTTTTTATAAATACATACATATATAGCAGTTATTCAAAAGGCAATATAAGCATACATAAAGCAAAAATAAAGTATATCAAATCTGTTAGTCTCAAGATTATATTTCAAATTGACCTCAACAACCCCAGAGAAAAACTCAATGGCCTTTCTGGATGTTTCACATATTTATGCACTAATAGGGTGTGTATGTTTGCAGTGCCAGATGTCTACAGAAGATATTAGGAAGGGCTAACGGACGCCTGCTCAACAAATGTTGCCACATCACCCACCAGTTTATTTAGCTAATTTCTGGTCCATTCATCAGCTGTCTGTGCTGACCAGTGGGCCTGCAGCTGTAGCTCATTCATAACCTACACTGCATATGGCACAGTGTGGCTGTGCATGCTCTGCACTCTCAGATGCAGTATTGCTCCTGTATAGAGACAAACAGAGATCCCTGCTGCTTTCAAGTCTAAACCATGAAGTTTAGGGGATTTTTCAGATCTGTTGTTTATACCAAAGGTGGAAGCTCAAACATCTGTGTACGCAAATAATACTGTGAGGACACGCTGGTGCCAGTGAGACACCTGCCAGGGTCTATAGGGAACTCTATCCACAGCAGCCTCAGCCACAGGAAAATATTCTGTTGTCGATAACACACACATCACATACAGTACAATTATAGCAATCTTTTAAATGATAAAATAATGTATGCTTATGGAAAAGTGTGTTCAGGCTGAAAGTTCATTAAGATCAAACAGTAAATATAAATGAGCTAATATTAGCAACGTGGTGCTAACAGATTGAAGCTCCATATAAAGTGGCACGCTTTTGGGTTTATTCTATACTCTGATTGTTTTCGCAAACTGCAAAAGTCACTAATTGTTCTGTTGCTTTATTCTGTCAAAGGGACATGATCTATTTAGATTTTGAAAGTAAAACCTGTTCATGTGAGCAGAGAAACCAAGTTAAAACAGTTCCAACACTCAGCAGTAGTGTAGTGGACACTCGTTTTCATTCCGACCGCAGCCTCAAAGCATCAAGTTTATATTCAAAGCCTATGTGAATGCACGTTTTGATGAGATAAACAAAGCTGAAGTTTTGGCAGCTGTAATCAGAGCACAATTCATACACAAGGCAATTCAAAGTGCTTCACACAACAGGAAGACATGCACTTATACCTACAAATGTCCTTATCCGTAAGAAGGACCAAAACAAACCCAGCACCGGCAAAAATGTATGATAAATTAATTGTGGCTGCGTGTCAAGCAAATACACCAAAGCCACTCTCTCCACCTGGTCTGCAATTGAATAAAGAAACCAACCACAGCGAGAACACAGCAAAAACTCCTCGGCTGCGAATGTGCGCTGGACGCCTTGGACGCACATATTTGATGCCACGTTGTGAACGCAACATCAGGGGTCCTGGTTCAAGTCCCGACTCTAGCCCTTTGAAATTGTAATTGTGCAGTCATTTAAAAAAAAAAAAATGATTGTAAGATTCCTGATCCAATTCAAAAATCCAAAGGAAAAATACTCAACCTATTCTTATTCATTAAGATTTGTCTTGATTCATATGAAAGAGACAAAGAAACATGATTCTCAGTGATTTTGCACTCATTGCACTGGCTTGAGGCTAACTGCTCCTGCCATGAATGGAGGTGAGACTGTTGATCATGTAGCTGCTCTGACAGAGTCTACTCATTCATGCTCATGAGGGGAAGTGGGAACCAGAGCAAAGAGGAAGTGCATAAAGTCTAATCCAGCTGGCCACAATCAGCTGATTCTGCATGTAAATGAGGATGTAAACATTCACACTACTCCCTGGGACTCACAATGAAGCCATCAACTCTGCACCAAGTTCTTCCTCAATAAAACAGAAAGTACCAGTAGTCATTTCTTCATATTAATCAACACATCTGTTATAGTGGTTAAGGATATTGTCATTTTAATTGTTTAAATATTGTAGCATCCCTCTCAATGAAATAGTAACTAAATATAGCAGAATCATATAGGTATTTTACTTTTATTGTATTGTCATTAAACTGAATGGGGTGAACTTCTGTTGTAAGAATATAAAAGTTAGATATTAGACAACAATACAAAATATAACCATATCACGTACTACACAATATTTTTTATTGAGCACAGTCAATTAAGGCATTTTACCACTGTTCTATGACTGGAATTGTCCATTATCTCTTTGGAGGATGCAGACTGCCGTCTGGCCAAGGACATATGAAGCACATACTGCATATCAAAATACTGCACACAGAAAACACACGGTTGGTGTGTGTAGGCATTGTTATGTACACAAAACTGTATGTCAGCTCTGGTCCGTTGAACGTCCTGGATACTTATTCAACCTTTGCTTTTATCAAAGGCAATAATGCAGAAGAGGGGATTTCAGGTGTATCTATCTTTTTTAGCAGCAAATGCACTGAGCTACAGTATATTATATTGAAATGGCTTGTGCAAGCAAAAAAACCTGAAAAAACCCCCCAAAACATGGCTATGTTTACATGCACACCAAAATCAGATCATTATCTGGTTTCTGGAGTTATCAGATTTTTGAAATGGTAAATATAGATTTAACAATCGTAGACAAGCTGATATCCAAAGGCCGGGCTTGTATACTTCTGCAAACCTAAAAGAAGTAGAAGAGAGGGGAGAGTGGCAAGGGAATGTAAATGAGAAAATGTATGGGAATGAAGCAGGTGGTATAAATAGGGGAGTAAGCCCCTCTTCACATTTTCAAAGTAAAAAATTATGTGTTTTTACTTTTGATAGTGTTTGAAACTCAGAATCAATTCTTTTTTTAAATAATTGCAATAAGTTGTGGGTTGTGGGTGAGTATAGGGAACTTTCTGAGTGCTCAAGTCTAAAATGCAAGGCAAGACTATAATAGACTATATTTTATTGTTGTAGGCTGCTAACTTTACTTCATGTTAGCACTTGGTCCTGTGATTGTGGTCCTTGAGGGGAACTCTCCTTGACTCAGCTCCTGAATGAACCTAACTAAAGTTTAACTGTTGTCGTGCAAAATAAGGGCACATGACAAGTGGGGGACTGAATCCCATGTGATTGGTTGATGATTGCCATGTTTGGAATGATGGAAAGAATTTTTGTAATGTGTGTCACCAGTGTGCACAAGAAAATATTACTGATCTACAAGAAAATTAAGCTGCAGAAAAAGAATGATTGTTCAAGTACAGTGAAAAAATGCACTCATTAATACATAGTTTACGATACATTGTTTTGAGAATGTCACACTTTGATGGGAGATAAGTGCTCATATTTATGGGTGACTTATTTGTTGTTACCACATGCTGTCGCCCATCTCTGTTGTTAGATATATGAAAAACAGTGCATAAAACTGAAAATGAAAAGGGTTAATACTTCATGAACACAGAAGTTATGAGCTTTGCTCAACAGTGGCAAGTTTCAGACAATACGTATAAGCAGCGACAACAAACTTTTGCAGACGTTTACATCTAAGCTTCCTCGTCCACAAGTCCTCTGCACCGGACAAGTCCTCAAAGCTTCTGAGCACAGACTTTGTGTGTGGGTGAATGACCCACACACACAGTGTCTGATCCTAAAATATAAATTAGGCTTGTTAAAACTGTCTGCAATTAGGCAAACGTTTATTAGCATAGCCATGCAATACAAGCTAGCATTAGCCAGCTGCTAACTACCCGAAACAAACAATTCACCGCTCAGTCTGGAGTAATTACTTTCAGGCAACAAATGGGGTCTTTGTAGATGTTACAGAAGAAGGAATCCTGTGTTTTGAGACTTTTTTGTCGGCACAGCCAACAGTGTAACATGCTGCTTCTGTCCTCAAGTCGGCAGTAGCAATGAGTGTGTGACGTCACCCCGGATCCATGAATATGGGTGAGGTTGAATGAGTACAAACATAGATGATAAGGAAATTATTTACTGTATAATTTGGTTCAATTATTGGCCAAAGTGGATGTGAAACAGAGGTGTGGTGCTGGGAGTGTGATGGGCAGGGCATTTGACAACTTTCAGTCTGAGTCAGGGTTCAGTCATCTTTCTTTCTGTTTCTAATGTAAAAGACGAGTGCAATAAAATATGTGACTTTTTTTTTGACTAATATGAACTGACAGGACACACATTTTTAATTTTTTTACAAGGAACAATGTTTTGACTTGATTGTTGTGGTTGTTTACAAAATATGTAAGTCCAGTATTTTCCGCACTATAAGGCGCACTTAAAAACATTTATTTTTCTCAAAATGACCAGTGCGCCTTATAACCCAGAGCGCCTTATATATGGATTAATCTGGTTGTGCTTACTGATCTCCGAACGATATGTGGTACACAGCGCTCAAAAACCTCAAAATGTTTTATCAACAACTTTGGTAAACTACAAAGCCGCACCACTACCAGCATTACGTACCGTAGCGAGGAGCGTCGCGGAGTAATACTGACTGTGTTCACCATAACATTACAGTGTGTGTATAAGGAATTTGAAGGATTTGTGGACGAGGAATAAACTGAAAAAGTGAGTGTATTATGTTTTATTTTACGTGATATAGTGTTAACTGAACAATTTTGAGTTATTGTGAATACGCCAACGTTTAATTTAAGCGTATCTGACTGTTTTTTTTTTTTACGTGTTGTACCTGAGCCATTTTGAGTTACTGTGAATACGCCAATGTTTGATTTAGCGGTATCTGACTGTGTTTTTACGTGTTATACCTGAGCCATTTTGAGTTACTGTACTGTGATACGCTAACGTTTGATTTAGCGGTATCTGACGTGTTTTTTTACGTGTTATACCTGGCCATTTTGAGTTACTGTGAATACGCTAACGTTTGATTTAGCAGTATCTGACTGTGTTTTTTTTACGTGTTATACCTCTGAGCCATTTTGAGTTGCCGTATATGAATACGCTAACGTTTGATTCACCGGTATCTGACTGTGTTTTTTACGTGTTATACCTGAGGCATTTTGAGTTACTGTGAATACGCTAACGTTTGATTTAACGGTATCTGACTCTGTTTTTTTACGTGTTATACCTGAGCCATTTTGAGTTACTGTGAATACGCTAACGTTTGATTTAGCGGTATCTGACTGTGTTTTTTTTACGTTTATAACCTGAGCCATTTTGAGTTACTGTGAATCACGCTAACGTTTGATTTAGCAGTATTCGACTTGTTTTTTTCGTGTTATACCTGAGCCATTTTGAGTTGCCGTACTGTGAATACGCTACGTTTGATTCACCGGTATCTGACCGTGTTTTTTTACGTGTTATACCTGAGCCATTTTGAGTTACTGTGAATGCTAACGTTTGATTTAGCGTATCAGACGTGTGTCAGAACGTGTTTCCATTGAACAAGGTTGGGACTGTTTTGTTTAGCTTAATTGCGCCTTATGTCCGGTGCGCCTTATATATGGACAAAGTTCAAAAATAGACCATTCATTGACAGTGCGCCTACAATCCAGAGCGCCTTATAGTGCAGAAAATACGTATTAGGAGTATTGGGATGCTAATCACTATGTAGGAGTACTGGGATGCTATACTATTAAGCAGATCTAGGATAAAACTTTAAGGCTTTTTTTGCTAAGCTGATTATTTTTGTGCTAAGCGACATTGAAAGCACTATTCTATGTGCACAGCAAAACATTTATTTGATTATATTTAATAACTTTTAGTTAAATGAATGAATTATTAAATGTAATCTTATTTCGTTTTAAATAATGTATTACACAGCCATTACTGCTAAAACTACAGTCAGAATAGCACCCTCTATGTCATAGAGGGTGCTCCTCATAGAGTCTATGAGGACATGCTCCTTGTGTCTCACAGCACAGACACCAGTCCCACACAACAGGAGTGTTACAGTAGGAAACAACTTCTTTATCCGCAAACTCAAACCACTCACCCGCAAAGCTCAAATTATATAAACAAGGTCGAGCTTATACAAAAGTAACTAAATGCGAAAAGCATGAGAGCTCTGGACAGGAGAGTGGGGTCAGAAAACATAAATGAAAAACATACATTAAAAAAACAAAAAACAGACATTAACATTGAAAAAAAATTAAAAAATGATTAGGACTTTATTAATTGGGTTCTTAAAGCATGAGTGAGTTAATATTAGGCACACAAGTTTAATCTTATCACTGTTATTTCCGCGGACTCTCTTGACACGTTGTTTTTGTGACATTGCAGTTTTGCAAACACTGAGGCATAAGTGGATGGGGCGAATCTTAGAGTGAAAATAACATCACAAAGACACTTGGTTAAGAGTTAAAACTTGTGGTACTGTTTCAATTGTAATGTCTTCGGTCACTGCTGGCCAGCTCTGCCCTTCATCTAACCCCATCCTTGTCCTATAAAAGCCCCCTGCTCACTAGTGGTACTGTGCAGTGTAGCCCTCTAAAGGCAGAATTAGCCTCAGTGGGCCCGTAGTCTGTACCAGGTACCATCTGGCTCTGATTTGCCCGGTCAGCCACACAGCACCAGGGCACCAGGAATGTTCTCCATGCTGACTCCAACTCTTCCACAAAAGTAACAATATACTGCTGGCTTTTCAAATGGCAATATAACTTGCTTAAAGAGTGTCAAAATAAAATCTGCTAATACTGACTCAGAATTTCAAAAGTACTAATTATTTCCAAGCCCTCTCTGTATGTATAATATGGATTTAATTTTAATTGGGTAAAACACACACAACTGTTTAGTGTATACACAAACAGGCTACATGGATCTGGTGCCAAACATGAGCAGATTGTTTCTGAATAAAACTTTTTAGTAGCCCTGCTGCAGTTGGCTCTGATCAGAGGACTGAAGCCAGAGATGAGCCCTCTTTTGTCCACTCTCTGTCACCTAATCAATTTATTTGGCAAGTTGTAAATGAAAGCATATAGTGGTACTAATGTTTTAATATAACACCATGTGTGTGGCAGATCCCTCCTGAATACCTTGTGTGAATACAGCAGCACCTCTAATTGGCAATAGGCAGCAGAACATTGAGAACACAAAACACATTAAAAACATAGTAAATCCTTCACACTGGACTAACAACTAACCTTTGATATAGCAAGGCTCCAACTCTTATTTGACATAAATATATTAATTAGCACATATTATACAGCAAACAAAATAGTCACATAAGTTACAGCAACAAATGAGAAACAAAATTGTATTAAGGGATAAGTTGAAGAAATGTTGGTAAGCAGTCCATCTGAAGTGGACTGCTGGCCTCAGCAGCTAGTGATTACTGATTAGCCAGCTCAGTCCTGTAGGGAGCCCTGTCTGTCCTTGGCTTGGGAAAACAACATAAAAGGGAGCCGGCTGTTTTGTGACGGGACTTGAAAGCTTGGTAGCTATCGGAGACATTAGCCTTATCAATGGCCGGTCACTCGAGCCAGGCTATATGAAGCAACAAGGGCACTGGTTTTCCACTAGAAGATAACTGACACATAACTCTCCAGCACTCACACGTATGACAGGCATCCAGGAGAGGACTGGGAGAGCAGGGGATGAGGTTCGAGGTACGAGCAGCAACCAGACTAGCCTTGGAGGGTGTGGGAACGCAGCTATTGTTATTCATTCTACATCCAATGCAGGAATCAATAAGAGGTTTGAAAGTCCAATGGCACTTTTAATGATTGAATCGAACACTAGAACACCTGGTAACATACTGTGTGTGTTTAGAGAGAGTTTGTCACTATGAGTCCACTGGTCAGTTAGAGGAACTTAGGTCAGAAGCACTATGACAATGCAAAACGGTTGACTTTTCGAACATGCATACAGTATACACACACCGCAACCTTTGTTTTACAGTCTGCAGTTGAGCCTTCCAGGTATCTCTGCACACATTGATTTTTGTGTGGTAAGGTCATTCTGAACAGCTGTTTATAGACGTGCAATTCATCTGCAGTTCAAAGAGTGCTGGGGTCGACTGTTGCGGCGACTGTTTGTACTTGAGCGAACAACACCGTCATCATGTGCCCAGCCTTGTCAACAGCGTGGGTGGTAGGGCACTTAGTCCATCTGTCAGTCTCTTCCATATCGGCTATCACATTTACCTAATCAATGTGCAGAGGCTACATCAAGTCAGCATAATCCTTCTTTATGGACTGTCGGTGAGCATCTAAAAGTGATAAATGTAATAAACTTTATTTGAAATGATCTGAGTTGGCAGACTTAAGAGCATGGTTCTGATAAAGAGTGGCACCCACAGCTATTGTTCAAGAGTAGCGACACTCCCAGAGACGTTTATAGAGACTGAAGGAATGTGAAGGTGAACACAAATAGCTAGGGTTACGGAAAGAGGTTTCCAAAGCTACCTGGCATGGAGATTGCACAGGCTAACATGAAATAATCGATTGTCAACTTAAAAATAAAAGGATTTGTTACTATGATGACAATTGACCAACACAAACCACCAGAATCTGTCCAAAAGTTTCAAATAAATAAAGCACAAGTTTGTTTTTCTCAGGAATTGTATTGTAATTGTAGTAATGTGACTAAGCTCTTTAGTTTCTTTTTGTCCTGGTTTGAACACACTTGTGATTTTGTTTTTTCTTCTTCTCAGCTGACACCTTTCCAAGGCCAAAGTCCCAGACACATACATTCAGTGGAGCATAGGCATGCGCATGTAATCATATGTAAATAGCTTTGATGGAAGCGATACATTCATTACATTGTACACACTTCCAAAGTTTCCTGCGTCATCCCTTTCCTGTGGACACTTGACAGATTCTTGTGTGGGCCTGACAGAGCAGGAGAGGGCACTCAGACGCCTTTGAACACTGAAGCGGAGCGGAGCAGATCACTGTACCACTGACTCCACTGTACTATGAGCACAAGTGCATGACTGAAGAGCAAAAGCCAATGACTCTCAAAACGCAGCTATTTCAACAGCAATGAGACGAAGATACAGCACATATAGGTTCAAGGAAGAAAGAACATTTCATAATGCAATGGACAAAGAATATAGTGTTGCTAATTCCTTTAAACTACGCGATCAACACTACTAAGAAAAAAGGGGGAAAAAAGAAAACTGAACTTCTATTCTATTTCTTTTTCTTATACATTATAGAACATAGAATGATAAAATAAAGGAATGCAGAATTGCTCACTAACTTGAGCATTTAAGGTATACAGGTGTCATTTCTAATTAGACAAATTCTAGGATTCTGTTCTTAATTTGCATGGGAAGTACAGAATGATATTTCTGTAACTTTCTACAGACATTGATCTGTATAAAAATACAGAGATATCCTATCAGTGATTGACAGGAGGATTAGCAATCAGGGACACGCATGGTCTGTCCTTATCAAAATCATGGCTGCTTATGAGGAAAAAACAACAGGAAAAAAAATATCACAGGGACTGAAAAACATTGCGCATTTTCTGCAATCAATCAATGAGCTAAGAACAAAACGTTGTTTATCAGAGGTGAGAGAAGTTTGAACTCCGCTGACATAAGTCTCATAAATAAACAAATCCGATTACTCTTTCTGTTTGATTTTGACTCAGTGCACTTGAGTTCTTTATTGGGAACATAATGTGAGGAACAAAATTAACCAAGATTAGCTTGTAAGAAAGCCCTTGCTCCTCGTCATCACAATGATCCAATTGTTACCTCCCTGGTAAAGTGACCCCAGTGAAGGCCTTAGACACGGGAGGGACCTGGTATATATATATATATCAAGGCTATATATAAGATATGGCAAGAAGAGATACCGTGCACAGATTAAATGGTGGCTTTGACATTTTTATTTATTTATCCAAAAGGGATGATTCATACTAATTGATGAACATACAATGTAAAATATGCCAGAATTAGCCTATTGGCTACTTTCCATCTGCAGTCCCTGACATGACATAAGCTTATCTATTACATAAGGGTGAATTGTTGGAGCTGTATGGAGTATAAATGTCTTCACTGTGGAAGCAGAGCTGTAGGAGCCTATTGGAAAAGGAACTCTTCTACCCCTGAATTGTCTGGTGAAGTGGATTAGCAGGAGTGTCCAAGATGGAGAGCAGTTTGAACACTTTCCTCCTGCAGACGGCTGTCTGCATGGCCCAAGTAGGGTCCCTTTTGCAGTCCATCTTGATGCCATACAATACATGACAATTGTGCACTGTATTTTTCTCCACCTCAGCTCATGTCTAATGCAACAGGACAATTGGTTCACTGAGGAGCTTCCGAAGGGGCCTCCTGAAACAGGATGGAGGAAACTGAGCTGGGTTTAAAGCAAACCATCTCAATCTGATTTTAATTTTAGCTGTGCAGTATGGAAGTGAGTTTACTATAAGTGTATAGAACTAGGGGTTGTGGGAAATCCATACAAAGTAATTGAGACCGTATTTTCATATAGCCCATACCAGGTCTTGACTCAATCATGTCTGGCTCCATGCTTTGAGACAACAGGTCATTGCTTGACAATGTGCATGTTGCACACTGAGTCGTTGGTTCCAGTAGATAAGAAGATAGGAAAGCATAAAAAGCATAATATTTGGAAGCTTGTACACAGTCTATACATACTTTAGTCAGTACTAAAGTTAAATACCCATTAAAGGTGTGTGTATTTTGTTTTATCTTTAATCAGTTTCAGTGCCTTGTATATACATTTCTGGCACTAAAAGTATTCAGAATCACTGTAAATTGCATTGCTGGTCAGAAGTTGTATTACTGTATTAGTACATTACAAGTATTTTGCATTATACAAAGAGGTGGAAATCCTCTATGGACTGGTGGACATGGTGATACTGAGAAGAGGCCTTATTATTATAAATATCCACCACAGATACACGACATCATGGAAATTCAGTATATCAACTGTTCATATTTCGCAGTCACCACAAATGACATATCCCTGTCTTATTTCTCTAAGTTGTGACATGGTGTGGGTGGCTATTTGTGCTCTCAGATAAACCGTCCTACCTGTAGGCATTAGAGACTTGTTCCTTTTCCTTTGATCTATGCTCCATCGTGGCATAATGATTAGCCTTGAAAAAAAACTAGAACCACACACAAGAAAGACTGAACAATAGCAAGTCTTATAGCAATTAATTTGAGCAGGGCAATCCAAAAATGTAATAAAAATTGCTACAGACAATATTGTATGGCCATTGTAGAACATTAAATCACAATTCACATAAAATGATGAAAAGCCTAATGAATCCCGGCTAATAGGTAGAGTGCACCTAGACCAACAAAGACAAGATGAATGTACAAATAGCATATTGGTGCAAGCTTTATACAGTCAAGAAACATATGAAACCAGTTATAGAGAAATGTGACGTCATATTATTTTATAGCCAAATACCATAACATCCTGAATGAGTGGTAAACTTTTTTCTGTCCAAACGGGGGTAGCAGCACTAAAGCCGGGGTGGATCAAACACTGCGGCCTGGGGCAGATTAGATCCAATTCCACTTTGTTACTGAGGCCTGCATTTATTTTCTGACATTTACCATACAATAAAGTCAGACATAGGGGCCCCGCGGAGGCCCCAGTCTGTGTTTTTGGACCTGTAAGCAGATGTAGTGAGAAGCGGGCATCTGACTTCCATTGCAGTCTTCAGCCTGTGTGATCCATTTAGACAATACACTGCTAGTGAAGATCCGCCCACACACATGATGTCACTGAGGGTCTGCACATGACATTAGCAGCAGAGGGGACAGTTCCCACTCTTGCTTTTATAACTGTTGACAGCACTTTCACAGAACTCTGCTATATTGTTGTTGGAAGGAAGACTCCCACACTGGGGTGCAATGAAGAAACATATGTTTTGAAAGCTTTTGGATGTCAGAGATTTATTATGATGCTTATTATTATTATTATTATTATTATTATTTGTTTATAAACATAATATACATTCTACAAACACGCTAGATTGTTGCAGTGGGTTCATTTCTTTCCGTTGTCCTCCATTCTCTCTCACGAAAATGTATTATCAATCCGTTCTCTATTTTATTTCAAAAATGTTGTAATTGAAAATACAATGAATTACCTTCCATCCAGAATGTGTAGTGACCGCACAGATGACCAGAATGGGCCCAGGCAGCAGTGTAAATTCTTTGGACAGTAAAAAATATATTTAAATATTCTTTAGATTCAATTAAGAAAGTTATGGTGCAGACCTTGTCATGAGATCAGCAAGTGAGTGATCACATGAAGTGCCTTCATGAAATAGAAGACGTTTTGTGCTTTTTGAACAGTATCCTCACAATTAATTTTTTAGATCTTATTTATGAATCATGTGTCTGCACTTTTGTCCTTAATACAAATGATTATAATTGTACTTTTTGCCATTATTGAGCAGGCCGAGGGTAGATTTTATAAGATGTGTTAATAATAATTTTATGAATGGCTTTTGACTGACCAGTCACACCATCCACTGTTCATAAGATGTGCATAGTAATCATAGCTGTGTTTTAGCCTCCAGCTGGCTCTGACACTTTACACAACAAGTGGGTGTTAACATTCAGAGAAGTCCCACTGTAGACCGGCAGCTTTCTTCTAACATCTCACCACTTGGACTGAATTCTTCACTTGAGATAAGGACCAAAGGTAATCAGGTCGAAATAGCCATCTGCTGTTCCCACAGCAAACAACGGTGGCTAATAACACACTGGATCCAATCAGATTCGATCTCAGTCAGTCAAGATAAAGACAAAGCTATAAAATGAAACAATCTGCTGCTGAGAGAGCGAGAGAGCGAGAGAGAGCGAGAGAGAGCGAGAGAGAGCGAGAGAGAGAGAGAGAGAGCGAGAGAGAGCGAGAGAGAGAGCGAGAGAGAGCGAGAGAGACGGAGAGAGAGAGAGGAGAGAGAGCGAGAGAGAAGAGAAGCAGGAGAGGCGAGAGAGCCGAGGCAGACGAGAGACCGAGCAAGAAGCCGAGAGAGCGACAAGAAGCGGAGACCGAGCAAGAGCGAGAGAGCGAGAGAGACGCGAGCGAGAGAGCGAGAGACGAGGCGAGAGAGAGAGAGAGAAGAGAGAGAGAGCGATGAGAGAAGAGAGAGAGCGAGAGCGCGAGAGACGAGAGAGCGGAGAGAGCGAGAGAGCGAGAGAGCGAGAGAGAGCGGAGAGAGCGAGAGGAGCGAGAGAGAGGAGAACGAAGAGAGCGAGAGAGAGCGCGAGAGAGCGAGGAGCAGAGAGAGCGAGAGAAGGAGGAGAGCGAGAACGAGAGGAGAGCGAGAGAGCGAGAGAGCGAGAGAGGCGGAGAGAGCGAGCGAGGACAAGAGAGGCAGAGCGAGCGAAGAGCGAGAACGCGCAGAGAGAGAACGGAGAGCGAGAGAGAGCGAGAAGAGGCGAGCAAGAACGCGAGAGAGAGGGGAGAAGACCGAGGGCGAGAGAGAGCGCGAGAGGAGGCGAGAGAGAGCGAGAGAGTGAGAGAGCGAGACGAGTGAAGAGCGAGAGAGCGAGAAGAGAGCGAGGGAAGGCGAGAGCGAGAGACGAGAGAGCGAGAGAGCGGAGAGAGCGAGAGAGAGCGGAGAGCGAGAGAGCGAGAGAGCGAGAGAGCGAGAGAGAGCGAGAAGAGCGAGAGAGAGCGAGAAGAGCGAGAGAGACGAGAGAGGAGAGCGAGAGAGAGAGAGAGGAGCGGAGAGCGAGAGAGCGAGGAGCAGAGAAGAGAGAGAGAGAGAGCGAGGAGAGAGAGAGCGAGAGAGAGAGAGAGCGAGAGAGGAAGAGAGACAAGAGAGAGAGCGAGAGAGAGCAGAGAGAGGAGAGAGACGAGAGAGCGAGAAGAGCGAGAGAGAGAGGCGAGAGAGCAGCGAGAGAGGAGAGAGAGAGAGCGAGAGAGGAGAGAGAGAGAGCGAGAGAGAGAGAAGCGAGAGGCGGAGAGCGAGAGAGCGAGAGAGGAGAGAGGGAGAGAGCAGAGAGAGAGAGAGATAGAGAGAGAGACAGAGAGGCGAGGAGCGTAGAGCGAGAGAGAGGAGAGAGAGGGAGGCTGATGGGAGAGCTGAGAGGAGAGAGAGAGAGCGAGAGAGCGATTGAGTGGAGAGAACGAGAGAGCGAGAGAGGAGACGAGAAGAGGGAAGAGAGAGAGCAGGAGAGCGAGAGAACTGGGCGAGAGCGAAAGTATGCACGAGTAGAGACGCGACGAGAGAGCGAGAGAAGAGGAGGAAGAGCGAGAGAGGCGAGCGAAGAACGAGAGAGAGAGCGATGAGAGCGAGAACGAGAGAACAAGAGAGAGAGCGGGAGCGAGCGAGAGAGAGCGAGAGAAGTGAGAGAGCGAGAGAGCGAGAGAGCGAGAGGCCGAGAGAGCGAGCGAGCGAGAGAGCCGAGAGAGCGAGAGAGCGAGAGAGCGAGAGAGAGAGAGAGCGAGAGAGCGAGAGAGCGAGAGAGACGTAGAGAGGAGAGAGAGAGGAGGAGAGCGAGAGAGCAGAGAGCAGAGAGAGAGAGAGAGAGCGAGAGAGGACAGAGAGAGGAGAGAGAGAGAGAGAGAGAGAGCGAGAAGAGGAGAGAGAGGAAGCGGAGAAGAGAAGAGAGAGAGAGATGAGGACCGAGAGAGCGAGAGAGAGAGAGCGAGAGAGCGAGAGAGAGAAGAGAGAGAGAGAGAGAGGAGAGAGAGAGAGAGAGGAGAGAGAGAGAGAGAGGAGAGAGAGAGAGAGAGGAGAGAGAGCGAGAGAGCGAGAGAGAGAGAGAGAGAGACGAGAGAGAGAGAGAGAGAGGCGAGAGGAGAGCGAGGAAGAGAGAGGAGAGAGAGAGAGAGAGTGCTATAGAGAGAGAGAGGAGGAGGAGAGAGAGAGAGAGAGAGCTGGGCTAGAGGCTGGAATGTGCTCTTTGAACCAGCTTTATTTAACAGGAGAGCAGCATGCACACAGCATGGTCGAATCTTCAACCTGGCTCTGGACGTCTGGTGTTGGCGTGGGTGTGTCAGGCGCAGGGCCACCGGGTCAGGGAGCTGGCACCCTCACCCCTGGCACAAGCCTCTCCCCTCAGGGGCAGAAGGGCTGACACTAGGCTCATGGGGAGCACCAGACAGACAGGGGCCTACCAAACAGCTTGTGACCATAACCAACAGAGCCCTAGAACAATGAATGCAATTATTTACAAGAACACAGTCCAAGTCTCTTTGAGTCACTCTTATGTGCTTGTGTGTTACTTGTGTTCTCATTCTGCGGCTGTGACACCACTGGTGAGTCGTGTAGCTGCTACTCCGCTGGGCTGCAATGATTAATCGAATAATTGTGACTCGTTGACTTAGTTTTATTTTCATCATAGTAATTGTTATCTAGACTACAAACTCTAAAACACATGCCAAAAGAGTTTTTATAACAGTGAATGTCAAAATGTCAAAAACGGTTTCTGATTTTCATACACTTTATCTGTAAATATTGTCTGTAAATAAGCCTTCATTAAGTTTATTATTATTATTTTTTTAAACTTTTGTTTGGTTGATAATGTATTTAAATAAGCTCAAAATACTATCGGAATAATATAGCCCTATTAGACCTCTTGGCCTCTTTCTGGCCATCAGACCCAGCACTGTCCGGATCACGGACGATTTTGTCGATAAAATAATTTAAATAATGAAATGCTGATTAAAGGTGAGGCGGAGTACATCCTAATAAAACAGATATATTTTCAAATACAATACAGCAATTTTGAAACATTAATACTATAGACATTTCACAATCAGGGACTACCACTACAACAAGGAATGGATTTGGAATTATGGAAACTTATGGACAAATCAGGACTTTGTTCAGTGAGATGCCAAGTATTTAGGCTAAGGGTGAAAACAGAATTTAAGGTTTTGATTTCAGCATGTTAGTGTATAAATTGGATAAAAATGCAACAGATAGGGCAACAATGAGGCATATAGATTGCTGATTGCAGAAATAAAAACTGCGATCACTAATCAATCACTAATAATTGTGTTTTTGTTCCATACGTATAGTGTTTTGTGCGATTTTTACCTGGGCTCTTAGCTGTTGCCTTCCAAATCATCCAGATGAAGAGAAAAGGGGTTGTGGCAGACAATAAATAACAGTTATCGTCCGTCTGTGTCAAATGGCACATGAAGCCAAGCTCAGCATCTAAAAAGCGTCCCTCACTCTCTCCTCCTGAGTCTTCCATGACATCTGAAAGTGTGTATCCACCCACAGGACAGCACGGGGCTCTTCTGCATTGTATTATAAAGCTCTGGCTGGGTATAAAAAAGCTGAATTAAGGTTGGTGGGGGCAATGTGGAACTGCAGGAAGCAGCCTCAGATCCCAGCTGCCCAGGACTGGCTGCGAGTGTCAGGCAAGTGCCAGGCTTCCTCTGCCTTGGGGAGACATTCAGACCATCGAGTTCGAGATACACTGCAGGCTGCAAGAACTATCAGCAGAATAAGACAAGTAGCTGCAATGAGCACGTAAGACAGAGAGGGTTAGGCAGCCGCATTGCCCTTATGACAGGGATAATGCCAGCAGCCTTCGTTTTTATTACTTTTAATTTACAACTGGGGTGGGAGATATATTGAAAAATATAACTCATCATATACAAAATTAGAATGTCAAAGATATCGTCCAAAACTGACCTAAAAAAGTGACAGAAATGTCTATTGTTATCCCCGAAATATTTCTGCCTTTTGTGGTTAATTTTATGGTCTATTCACATTGTGTTCTAGACTTCAACCTCAACCAAGACATTTAAAGGAACATCTCATCTCTCAATCCTTACATAAAAGCTCCAATGAAAAATTGTAGACATTAAATGCACAATATTCAAACCATATGTAAAGACCAATCTCATCTGTCTCCGTGCACACTTTAAATGGAATAATGGCGCTCTGTAGCACAAAGAGGAATGTGAGAGCGGGGCTCTATAGTGTAAGCAATAATAATTACAGCTCCTACAGAGCGGTGGAAATCCCCTGGCTGAGCTGCCCTCAGTGCTGACCCAGGAACAGGCTGGGGTGCTAATCATGACACTTGGCAGACAGGGGTATTTTCCACAGGTTTCAGAGGCTTTTCCTCTGCTCAGGCAGGTATTCCCAATGATGGCACACACTGACTGGCCATGAGCGCTGACTCCTGCTGCCGTGTTTACTCGGCTAAAAGAGTGGAAGTCTAATTCTGTGTCTGTGACAAAACAAATGACACTGGTGTCATGGAGTGGCCTGGCTGCCTGAGGGAGCATGTGTGGGTGGTGGTGGTGGTCATTGTGTGTTCCACCCTGAGGCCCATGGCAGGAAGTAAACTCTGCTCCATGACAAGCAGAACCCATTTCTAAAACCATTGTGCTCAGCAAAACTAGCAGCAGAGAAATCTGCAAAAGTCTCCAGTGTTTTGAAATATGAAAGTAAAATAAGGAAACACAGTGAAGGTAAATAATATGTAAACTAAGGAAGGGAAAATACAGTTTGGAGCTACTAAATACCCAAGGTTTCCTTCCTTTCCCGCTTACCTATAGCACGTATTTGATTTAGTGACTTTAGTACCATACAGAAACACACGTTATTTAATTAACTGTTAAATATATTTCTGTTATGTCACAGCGTGCTAAAATATCACTATAGCCTTATATTACCTTGAGAGTGAACCCATTTTGGCAAGTGGCCAAGATATAATTTTTTGATGAAAAGCGGAGGAGTCTGGTCATAGGATACTATATCCATTATGCTATACCTCTAAACAAACAAGAAAAGTAGAGAAAAGTCAATTCGGGCCACTTCACCATTGTTTGCCATAGATTCCTGATGCCCACAGGGATGGAGTTCCTCTTGGCCAAACTCACCAGGACTGGGCCACCCTGGCACTGGCACCAGTACAGCCAAGCTGACAATTATGATCTATCTCTTGGTGCTCTTGGTAACAAGCTGACGGGATGGGCACTGAAGCCTGGCTGGAGTGTGTAGTATCTGTTTGCATAAAGGAAGGGTCAATGAGTGCATCCTCCACTCCTGCTGTCTCGCTTTTGACTCCTTTAATTCTTGAATATTAGTGCGATAAAAAAGCATGCACCAAGCCCTCTATCTGGTGCATCTGGTGACTGTTTTTACAAAAGGCCTTTCTCTGTGCTAAGAGTGACAGATACATTATCTTACATTTCAGGGCCCTGTCTTTTTGTGACTCCAGAGCTTTGTGCTATGTGACATAAGAGGTAATGCACAGCCTCATCTCTGGAAACAACAGCAGATACTATTATGAGTCAAAGAAAAAAACGAACCAATTTAGCTCTGTTTTTACAATGACTCAACCTCCACTTTGTAGAGTGGCACCAAAGTATAACTATCAGCTTTCAAAAGACGCCTTTTGACTCAACAGCGAGAAGAAGATGCAGGGCAGAAACAATTTTCCAGACAGAATCTACATATTGACAAAAAAGGGGTTGCAGTCTACATTTAAGCAGTACAGCTGACCTAAAAATATAGTATTAATATCATTACTTTTTTTTCAAAACCTAATTTTGAAAACCTTTGAAAAATCCTAGTCCCAGACAGCAAGAGATCAAATGTGCAAACTAAAACTTCTTGTAGCAAAGAAAGCAAAACTTTAAATAAGTGAAAATATGTGGTTTCATTAATTATTAATTGTGGTCATAAATACAGGTCATAAGGATGCAACCACTGACAACTCATACAGTCTTTACAGGCCTCTACATCAAAGGCTGGAGCAGCGCTGTGTCCGCCCAGTCTTGCCTTGTCCTGGTTTGGATCTGATCCGAGAGGTTTTTGACATTGATGCGGATGAGACAGGCAGGCTCATTCAGACAAACCCACTCTGTGCTGGCTCAAGCCTCCTGTTCTCACAAGATTTGGTGTATTCATAACTAAACAGTGGCAAACTGAGCAAGAGGAGAAGGAGCAAAAAGAAGGGATCAAGGGCTTTCTCTAATAAATGTAACATGCAATGCAATTTACAAAGTGCATTTTCAAAAGTGCTGCCAACCCAACAACCGTTGTGATTTTTATTTTTTCATCATAAGTCATTTTTTCATAAAGGGGAAACCCAATGAGAGAAACGCTCTTTTCCATGCATCTCCTGTGTAGTACAAAATACAAATAAAATAAACAAATATAGAATAACCAGATACAATGCTAAAAGAACATTCAATAAAACAATCAAACACATTAACAAATACATAAAAACACACTTATACATACAACATGGGATAAAAGCACAGTGCGTCGTTTTTAACCAGTGCTTTGAATTCATTAAAAGGCATAAACTCATTTAATTTAAATAGTCTCTGTTTTGTTCCACAGGCAGGGAGCAAAGTTGCTGAAAACCTCTATGTATACATGGTGCGACTGTAATATAAGAATGTCCTGAGATCTAAATTGATGAAGACTTGGTGTTTAGCAAACTTGCAGTGCTGTTCTCCTCTCACATCCAATGATTGACACTCTACTTTAGAATATAAGTGACAGTGGTGAGTTCTGTATCCTTCTCCTGTAATGAACCTTAATGCTTAATGCTGAATGATAAACTGAGTTCAGAGGTTCAAAGACTTTTGCAAAATGCATATATATATAATAATAATTTCTACAATTAAGAGGAATACACTTTTTATTTCTAAAAATTATTGACAATCTGGCTGGATTATTTGTCAGCTCTCGATCGTGTTTGTTGAAAGAGAGTTAATCATGGATCCAGATGCCCAAGTATTTGTAATAGGGTACTTGTTCAATCATATTACCATCGAGCGTAAGAATAGATGCATTTTTTGAGTAAATAGAGTATCTTTTGGAGAACAGCAACCATTTTGTTTTACTTTTATTCATTAACCATTTTAAATGAACTGTTTTAAATTAATAGGACAGTGGTCACTAAGACAAGAGGAAAAACACGGCTACATTGGTCATTCTGAGGGTTTTGCGCATGATAATGTCTGCTACAACAGTACTGTTGCTTTAAATGGGTCTTTAGGGTCAGGTCGGGTGGGAGCAGTAATAAGTTGCGTGAGGTTTAACTCATTACAATAGTTTTTTAGACTGTCAGAAGTTTTGGACAACCAATGGATATTCATGTCACCTAAAACAAGTAATTCAGTATTATCAAAAGTTATCTCATTTGGATGCAAGTGATCATGTTACATGTTAATACAGTCCACATATGGAATTTACTTGGTACCCCAATATGATTTAAGCCATACATGTAACAGCCTAAGGCAGCTAAACTGTTTGCCGCCAAATCAGGGCGCTGGCAGCGGACCTAAAATCACACTCTGTTTTCTGGTGCTTTGGCTTGTGTTGCCCAGGGATATAAAGTCCTCTTTAAGCTCTCGGACTGCTGCAGCTTCAGGTCATTTGTGCCTACTTGAACTATCACAGATGACACAGACGATTGAAAGATGGTGGAAGTGTTGATGTTTTGCATAAGGGCACGTAGATGGCAGGCGGTGTGGCAAGGGCCACATGTAGGCTTCTCACCATGGAGGATCCAAATACAAGCACTGAGGGATTTTGTCTGTACCATCCAGGCTGAACGAGCCTGGACGTCCCGAGACAACGTTTCTCTGTGCGGCCCGGAGCCACCGCAGCACCTCCCCTGTTGGACCCACCCAGGGCTTGCAGAGACGAAAGGTGGGCTGAAGACGGCTCCTCTGACCGACCGAACCGTGGTTGCTCTCAGAGGGGGAGACTCTTCATAGTCCAGGGGTTTACATTTATTTCTCAGTTCTATGTCTCCGGTAAATGAGCATGGCGCCCTGGCACCACTGCGGGACCAAACTTCAGTCCATGGGTCAGACTTGACGAGATCCTGCTGTTCCCTCCTTGAACCAGCGGCGGTCATCCGAGTTCACGGCACCGGGAGCCGATGAGGAGGGCCGCCGGGAGGCATTGGTGGAGTGGCTAGTGTCTATCTTGCACTGGTAGCAGTGGTGTGGGTCCTCCCAAGGGCAGGACCCACGATCTTATATCCAGATCGTCTTGGATTTTATATAGTTCAGATATCTGCTGTTTGAGTTCTGCAACTTTCTGGCTCAGTCCTGCGAAATTCGCACAGCTGGATGTGGAGGTGAGTGAAGGCATGGCTCACTTGTAGCCTTAGCTTGATGTTGATCCACTGTAGGTCAATGTCCCTTGTAGTTTAAAACATTCAAAGGCAGTTAATCCAGATGAGAATGGAATAAATATATATAGTCTGCATTGATTTTAAAAAGTATATTTATAAAGCCTAAAAATGGACAGTTTGGGAGCTCAGTCTCGCAAGCAACCGAGACGCTGACGCATTCACAATAAAAACTGAGCAGTGCCGTGATCAAGTCATCAAGTCCAGTCATGACATTTGTGAGTACCAAAAAAACTGACATGATTTTGACTTGACCTGAAACAAAACAAGTCTGTTGATACATGATCAACAAGATACATGATTTTATTTATTTTTTATTTTGTTTCTGAGATCATTCAATTAATGAATGATTCTGTAAATATATCTGAATTAGCCAAATGATTTTGAAAGCTAAAGGCAGGCATTATCTGATGTTGATAACATAAAATACAATCATGTATAGGGTTATTGGTTATGAAAAAAGTTATTATTTTGTGTTTTTCTTTCAAATGAAAGGGGCTTTCACACTTGGGCACATTATAAACTGGGACTTAATCCAGAACTAAACCAGGACTAGACCAGGACAAAACCAGGAACTAGACCAGGACAAAACCAGGACCTAGACCAGTACAAAACCAGGACTAGAAAAGGACCAAACTAAGTCTACATCAGAACTAAACTCGGCTCAAAGCAGGACCAAATCACACTTTATCAGACTTTATCCTTTATCTTTAATATAACATATGAAAAAGTGGACTAATGAAGCACTCTTTATTTTTGCCCAGCGGTTCTTCATCTTAAATGAAAAAAAAAATTAATCATGCTAAATGCTTGTTAAAATGATTCAGCCACATGGCAGAATATAGAGTTGTGCGGATGAGAGCAGAGGGTGCACTGTTGAACCTGCATGTCCCAGGAGAGTCCTGGTCCTGAGACAGATCAGGGGCAGAACCCTATGGTGGCCTCAGGGTGAAAATCCCTGTCGCCTGGCTTTACTGCTTTCAGAATTCCTCAGCTGACACAAACCTGAGCCCAACTATGTATAACATTTGTGATTCAAATCATGCCTCTGAGGACTGTTTCACCAGGTCCAGGCTCAGAGAGAGATTCAAACTGTCCCATAACGGACAGGATAAGGATAAGCTAAACAGTCTGCCTCCTGCGGCACACATTTTTACATGACAAAACTGTGCTTTACATTAAACTGGATGCAAAGTCTCAGCTTGACAAGAACCTTTATAGTATAAACTACACAGAGGTCCATATGGCTGTGTAAATAGCAAATAAACTACTGTTAGCAAGTCAAAGGAGTTGGGCAGAAGCAGCCTTTTCATTTGTTAAGAATAAATGTTTTCATACATACATTTTCACATAGAATAAAAAAAATATCAAATTGTCATACTTAAAGATGCTCTTTGTGGGGAGCACCTGCATAATGTTTGTTGTGTGAACGCCTTTGCACTAAACCTCTGTCTTTTCTATAGCATAGGAAACAGATTTCTGTCGGCACAATGGAGTGGTTCACATTTCCTTCACATCAATACAAACACTGTTTACTTACGCCCTGTTGTTACAAACCTATGTCTACCCTCCCATATTGCATGTTGAAGAATATAGAATTCAGTGGAACTGGAGATCTGAATTCAGACTAATACATGTGATTAATGATGCCTGAGTGAACATCAGGAGAACATACATATTGTGCATGTCATAAAATATTGGATAAATTTTGTTCAAAACTTTGTGGCTCTGTATTATTATGATTATGATGGTTATGATGGTTATGATGGTTATTATTATTATTATTATTATTATTATTATTATTATTATTATGTTTGGCTCTAAACCGTGTGATTTCATTCCGTCTTGACGTCCCTTTGAACCTCTGTTACCACACTCTGCTTTACATGCATGTTTACCAGTCACATAAAACGTGTGCACAGGCCAGTCTGAAACCTGTGGGCTAATCTTCAATAAATTGCCCCCTCCGTTTCCCTCATTCAGCTTTATCTGTCTTTTGTTATCAATGCTGGGACTGCAGAATGGCAGCGGGTCACAAGGGTAAGACTTCTTTTCCAGCATCTGCTTAAACCAAGAGCTGGGGGGCAGAGGAGAAAGGACCTCCGCACCAGCTCCAGCCCCCCAAACTCTGATATTTTTTGGAAGTCTTTAGCCTTTTATTCTGTTTTCCTCTTTTCCTTTCCTCTAAAACACAAATAAAGTGTGTGATGGATGAGTGAGCTGAGGCAACACCTCCCCCATAAATCTGAGCTTTTCAGAAGGATGGCTCAGTTCTTTCAGGGGCCTCCATAGGACCTAACAGAAAGCCCCCCATGCCTTTCTCCCACACAACACCATGAACACGCATGTTATTGCCCGCTACATACATGCAATACATACATGGGGATGCAATGACCTTTAGGCATGCTCTCAAACCACACAGGAAGGCTTTATGGAGAGGACTTCCGCAGAGATTGGTAAGGTAAATTTTACTCGAGCACTTTAAAATATAGTGGTAGTGTACTCAATACTGACTCAATACTCAATTTGCTTGCTTGTGTAAAAACAACGGCCCTTTACAAAGTGGATTGACTGTACAAAAATGAACAATAGATGATGCAAATACACTGTGGAGCATAGACACACCAAATTGGCCTGGTTAGTGAAAGCAGAACACAGCTCTCCTCCACACAGCGGTCTCTCTGTGTCTGAGAACAGCAGCTACAGCACAAGCACTGAATTCCAGGAGAGTGTCGTCACCAGGAGCCAGGGAAAGGCAGGGAAGTGGTTTAAAAAGAAAGAGCAGCTTTAAAAGCTCTGTGAATCTGGGTGGTGCGGCGGGCGGGTCTTCTGTATATGTACCATGTGTGCTGAGGAGGCTGGAGGTGATCGCAAGAAAACAATGTATTCTATTATAATATAAAGAGCATAGATACAAGCATTCAAATAGTGTGTATAGGTACCTGTTAAATGTTTTTTTTTTAAAAATATAATAAAAGATTTAAATTTAGAGAAATAATTTTGCATAATTCGACAGGGATTGCATGAATAGTGCACAAAGCCATGGAATGTTTTTGTTTTCATTTAAAGGTGTACTATGTAACTTTTGTAGTGGAGGGTCCGCCACTTTCAAGAACATTTCCATGGAGACAAGCAGGTGGCTGGTCCCCAACAGAAAAGTAACTTAGTGCACCTTTAACTATAAGGAGAATTAATATTGCAGGTATTGTGAAACAAAATATTAATTCAAGAATCCCATCTGAAACATAAACAACTGTTCATTCCAGTTATAACGATAAAAAACAACTAAAAATGTCGGCTTTTATTTGATTTACTAACACCCAAAAAGTATCTAAGTTGAAGAAATTTGTTATTAATGGTTTGAGAATAGTTTGCGTTTCTTTTGCATATTCATACTTGAAAATTCAAGTTATTGTTATGGCATAGCACTTAATAGCCTTGCCATCTCACTTGACCACAGTTTCATACCTGGGAGTGATGCTCCTGCTGTTTGTTTGGTTTACACCTGAGTGCAAATGGGTGACTTGTTTTCCCTGCAATCCCAACCCAAAATCATCAGGAATAACACAAGCGTGTATACAGAGGCTGCAATGCTGACAAACAGGAGTGTTAAGCCAAGGTTCATTTATAGCCACAACAGCTCCTTCTGAGGAGTTCTAACTCAAATGTAGCCAAACTAGAGCCCATTCAAATACCAGACAGCTTGATGTGGTGGTTGTTGTTGTCAATTGTGTTTGTGGGCTGGTGATGGCTTCCGGTCTTTGGATGCCACACAAGCTTGTAGAATGTGTTTGGATTCTAAATGGACTTCCAAGTTAATCAGACATCGAGCAAATTTAAAATTATACTCATATATACCATGACATATATGATTGAGTGGCGGCTACACGCACCAAAAGAGAAATAGCTTAACCAACAGCTGTGAACGTTTTCCTGCTGAAGTGAAACATTCCTGTGTGCTGGTGGCGCTGCACACTCCTGCGGCCTTCCTCTCAGCTCCATGCGGTATTTGTCCCTAACCAGGCTCCAGAGAGTGGGAGAGGAGCTGCAAACTTTCCCAAGGATATCAAGCAGCCACATGGCACATTTGTGCTAACATACTTTCCTTTAATCACTGTTAAACTGACAAGATAAAGAAGAATCCTTGATATGCAAAACTAAAACTAATTCAGATTGTTTAGATGTACTTTACAGATATAAATGATGTCAATTGGCTTAATATCAGAATCAGAAAAAAAGTTTTATTTCCATTGTCAAAAAATTAAATTCACAAACTAGGAACTATGTTTGGCGAAAGGTGTAACATGAAACAATGAATAATAATTGTAAAACTAACTGATAAATTAGCCATGCATTTAAAAAAAACATTCAAAGGTCTTATGGCGTTATGGTAGTGCTTTCTCTTCTTTTATATACAGGATCTCATTCAGGCTTTGTAGTAAAACCCTTACTCCTTTCCTGGAGCTGTCTGCCATTGATTCACTGTCTGTGTGTACAGTAGATGGCTTTTAGATGTCCAGTTGTGGGGGTAACATGATGCGTGGCCCTAGCACGTTGGCACAGATGGTGCGGGCACGAGGACGGAGCGGAAGTGTTCTTATCACCAGCTGCTTCAGGATAGTCTGAGAGGCTAGTGTACATATGCAACAACATCAATCTATCCAACTTGTGAAATAAAATTAAGTGCCAGTGTCCTCAGTAATCTTTTTTCTCTTACACAAGGTTAAAACATGCATTTGTCCTTACCTCAAAAAACCAAACACACAGAAACAGCAAAAACAAGTCGAAGCAGTTACTGAAACTTTAACTGCTTCAAAATGTTTATACTTCAATTTTACACACATACACACACACACACACACACACACACACACACATACGCCCACACACATATACATATATACAAATGTACATATATAAATATTTTTGTTTTGTTTTTTGTGTTTTCCATCAGAATGATACAATTCAGAATGATACAAATACTCAGTTTCATGTATGCCTTTTTGAGCCAAGGACAAATACAGTTTATCTTTGCCCACATCCAGACCATTATCACATGTGCTCCCTGGAGACAAGTGCCACAGTCAAATAAACTTTTGAATGTCCGCATGGGAGCGTGTCCCCATGTGCTGGGGTGTGTTAGAGACTGTAGCGGCCCACACAAGAGCATAGCTAACCCAAAGCATTTACTTTGACCTCCATCTTGTTTATTTGTGCAGCCTTCTGAGCGGACGCCGAGATGCATACACTTGCTGCTGTGTTGTTTTAGTCTTGATTACACCGGCACTTAATGTCTAAACTGTACTGCAATTTGCAAGCAACTGTGGAAAGCGGCAGAGGGGGAAAATACCATTTGAAGTCTTTTTTAGCACTCTGTGGTCTGTCATCATTTAAGCTGTGAATGACAATAAATAAAACAAATTTTAGCCAGCTGTGGAGTTCGTTTAAATGTTTTGTATCAATGTCTCTGAGGGAGTTATTCCTGCTGAACAAGGGCCTCTGACAGTTGGGAGGATGTAGCCATCAGACCTTGTGCACTGCTAAGAACTAAAACAAGAACACTTCCCGTAACATACATCTCCTCTCCTCCTTTTAAAACTCAGTGTGTTTCTATCTGTGGTGACTTGCTTTTGTGTGGCCTTGTGGTGTTACTGAGTTCGCACACTCGCAGTGAAGCCTTGCCTGGGAAAGTTCTGTAGCATATTGTCTAAACTTTGAAACTGTTGAAACAGAAAGCTACTTATGAGTGCAAATATTCAAAAGTCTGTTTACAGTTTGGGCTGTGTAAAGATATGACAACACATCACCTTCCAAGCCGCTCTTTCTGTTCCAAGCTGTCTCTGCTGTTTCCACATAAATCTTTTCATATTTACATGTGGATTTATAAATGTCCAAGGCCGACATTCTCTTTCTCTCAACGAGTCATCCCACCCTTTCCTAAGAGCAGTTATTGTTAGCACGTGGCATTGCTCCGGCCAAACAACAAAAGGGCTTGTCCAGCTGACATCATCCTGCTTTTAATAGATCTGTTAAGGTAATAGACGCACTATGAGACCTCTGCTGTTTCAAGATGGTACTGCAAATACATTCAGTGTGACGGAAAGGTGTCTTGGGCATTTCAATCATCGTCAATCGTTAAACACCCTCCTTCATACAGAGGCAGGTGTTTCAAGTCCGGTACACAATGGTGATAGCAGTTCACTGTGCGCTATGTACGTTTTTCTGATGGGGTGGGGGAGCGGGGAGATCTGCCATCTGCTTGGCTCCATGGAGAAGTTATTGCTTTGTCTGGAATGTTCCAGAGTGTAGCATTAAATGTATCTATCTTGCATTTGTGAATGTACAGGTAGTCTTAAAGGAACTGTACTCGTTTGTTTTTCATGTCATAAAGTAAAATCTGTTTTGCCACTCGACAGATATATTAGAAAAGCATCTATTCAGTATTTAGGAGGTTCAGAAGGCGTTAGGTAAGTGAGCAATACACACTGCAAAGAACATAAAATGAAACATTAAAAATCAGGCACAGTGCCTTTAATAAAAATTAAAAACATGCATTCTTCTTAACATTAGTATTTACAGAAAGAACTTTGGTGAATTTAGAACCATTATTTTAAAGTGTAAGTTTGCCTGTTCTGCAGATTTGTTGAATTACATATGGCCTACAACATACAGACTTACTACAGAGTGCAGCCTTGGTTACATAACACCCCCCCCAAACAGCCCCTTCCTTCTCACATGTTGCAGAGTGTGACTGAGTGCATAGCTGAAAAGGGGGACAGACACAGGACCCTCTCAACCCGAGCTGGAGTGTGCACACCAGAGAGACGTCCTCAAACAACATCATTACCCCCCCATCCTCGTCCCGGCCTGCAGACAATAGAACTGTTCAACCAAAATAGTGTCTTCCCCAAGCCACGCTTCCGTCCTGTGGCGCGTCCGACCTCGCTGTAACTTGACGCATTTATCAAAAACAGAAGAAAACTGACGAGACAACAGGCTGCCAGATAAACGAGGAATATGAATGTTTGATACTGATATTATTCAAAAAGGTGTATTTTAGTCACAGAGGGACGCGTGTATTCATGTGCCTGTTCTAAACCTTAAACCTTGAATGGGGAAAAACTGGGCCAGAAATGAGATCAATGACAAATCTATGTAAAATAAGTACATTTATTCATGCATTGATCCAGTATAGGACTGCAAGTCATTTATGTTGTTGACTTTGATTGATTTGATTGATTTTTCCCCTATTTGTCGATTAAACAATTGTTTCTATTGTACGGTGAGATTTTATAAACACATTTTGAATGAGATAAAGTTAAAATATATTGATTGAATTATTCTAGATAGAGAATATGAAAAATGACAAAAGTGTAATATTGATAATAAGCACATATGTTTACTCTTTTTTTGTTGTTGCCATTTTGATTTCACATGCCGTATAGAGGCATGTATTTTTGAGTCCATAGACCAGATAATGATTCACTGTTATTAAATTAGTAAACAATTACATTAATATTCGATTAGTGGCAATTATTCTGATTAATCATTGCAGCCTATGATCCATGTGTCGTCACTCATTACAATATTACACAATTGTTGCTATTGTGTAATGCTATATGTGTGTGCATTATTCTGAATTTGCAGAGGAATTACTTTTCCTATTAGCAACTGCGAAAATAATATTGGTGTTTTTACATTACATTAAATTTTTTCTGTGTTTGAGTATTTCAGTTTTTGTTTTTATGCATTTTTGCACTTCAATGCTTCAGCTCTTAAACTACATATTGCTATTAATTATTTAGTTGATCGGGACAGTCAGTGCGTATTAACAAATCCATAACAGTGAAAATATGACAGGTGCTGTGTTGTCCCACTGTACAGGCAATAAAAAACATTACAAAAGATAATGTAGAACAGTAAAAGGACAGATTTTAAAAGTGCTCAGAATCTTGGTTTTCGTTCATCCTCAGAGTTTAAGGTCCAAGTTTCAATTCTAACAAGATCGTTGCTATTCAGTTAATAATACAGCTTAGCCACCAGTTTTTGCCTTCTGCTCCATATGATCAGACAGAGGGTCCTGGCACAAGCTAGACTTTTCTTGCGATTAGTCCACTTTGATTGAGTGAAAAACAAACAATGGACACGAATGCCATGTCAAAACATGCTGAACACACTTTTCAGCCATTAATAAAATACACTAACATAACAAAAGGGAAAATTGCCTTTAACTACTAACTTTTTTGTGTGACCAAATCGGAGCCCCTTGGGATCTATTTCTTTTAGTGAACATAAAGGTTTCCCAGAGCTATCAAACAATTTGAGAGCTATTTGATTTTGTTAGTGGTAAACAAGCAATGCTCTTATTTTTATTTAAATGACATTTGCAGTCAGCACTTGCCCTTGCATGTTTGAAGAAACAATCAGTTTTGGCCTCCATCAGCTGCAGTTTAATTACAATCAGGTAATCATCATATTCTATCTGGTAGCCGGTCTCTTTGGCTGCCAGTTCAAAGTACACGATTAAGTTGTCTCTGTTTGTATTATGCTTGGTTGCTATAATCACATAATGCTAAAACTATTATTTAAGTACACAGTTTAAACAAGATGTAATCAGTCAATGATTAATTTAAAAATAACCAATCAAAACAAATCTATAGATGAGTACAAGTACTATTTTTTTCCTCTAAAAGGTAATAAGGGGTAGTTACAACAGTATTTTAGAAGTGGAAGTAGTTGTAGTAAAAAGAGTAGAAGTAGAATCAATAGTTTTCACACTGAACAAACCTTTTGCAGTTTCGGGGATTTTTATTATTTTTTATATGTTTTTGCAGATAGGAGGAACTAAAAACTGGACCACAGTTAGGGGAGGTTTTTTTTTTTACTCTGATTAGGAACATTTACTTGACTTTACACTAATAGAAATGTGAAACTTTTAATTCAGCTTGAATAAGAGTAGTATAGTAACAATATACTGTATATATATTTGAGTACCAGCAGAGGCGAAACACAACTCTAATTATATGATCACAGCAATGATGATTACATGGCTTAAAGGGCATCTGTGATACACACACATAGATACACACACACATGGCATGAGCCCATCTGTCTGCAAAAACCCAGACCCAAGACAGTTTTCGTGGCGGACACCTAAAGGCATCTGTGTTGAAGAAGATCTGACATGCTTTCAAATCAGCCTGTTCCATTAAGAACTTAATTATGATACTCAGGATTATGTTTCATCAGCTTTTAGGTCTTATACATATAGCAGCCTAAATGTCAGCCTCATATACAGCTTCAGAACCTGTTCAAACATCTCAATCTGGTTTCTCGTGAGTCATGACCGGTCTCTTTCTTTATCCACCCCCATCTGCCTCCCGTCGATCACTGATTTTGCTTTAAGACAAACAACATATAGCAACTGAAGAAGCGACTGTGAATTTACAGTGGTTATTATTTGTTGCACATGTGCTTGTTTCTGTATAATGGACATCAAATAAAAAAAGGTATTGTTTTGTTGGCCAAAAAATAAAATCCTCTGCAACCAAATACATTGTTTGTAGGGGAAATAATCCTACATTGTTCGAACATAAAAGAACAACAATTGCATGTGCAGCATGTTTAGTTTGAATTTACTTTGCTGTAAAATGTATTTACTTAGCTGTAGTTGGACTAAAGTTGAATCAATAGTACTTGAAAGAGTATTGTGCAAACAGTGTGCATCAGAGTTTTAAAATCAAGTGAAAATATTCTGTTGGAATTCAAAAGAGCATAACAAAAGACCTTAACCGTTTGACAAAACCAAGGGGAATTTTCTGAGGAAGTATCAATACACAAATACAGTTTTGTGAATGGAGAACCGCTGCAGGGGAAATTCAAATAAGAGAACAGGTTATGACAGACAGCACAATTCAAACGAGAGGAATTGGTCAAAGTCATCAGAAAGTATCCTGGCCTCTCCAATTCAAGTAACACATACCAACCACACTTGGAGAGAACGCAGAGCCATACAATTAACAACAATTGGTAGCATTCCCTTAAGGATTTTCCCAGACAAAAGTGCTGTCCGTATCAATAATGTCCCCGGTCTGTTCCCTCCCTTGCCTGCAGTGCTGTGCTATCATATCTAGCCTCTTTGTGCACAGGGGGATTTCCAGCCTCTGAAACGGTGAGCTGTTGGGAATGGGCAAAGCCACCTCTGGGCAGCAGTTGTTAAAGCGTGTGGGAACAGAGAGACGCTCCATGTGGGCCAGGCTAACGTTGGTGACAAACACATATGGGGCAAGGGCACTAGAGGATAAAGTAGTGCGGCTGAGGCGACAGGTGGTTAGGTACTACACTGGAAGGATTACTTAAATCTGTCATTTGCATATGATCTTGATAACCTGGGATTATTGTCAGGGACTTGCAACCAACATAATGATGATGAAAAACTTAAAAGGCAAGCACAAATTTGTTTATATCTTATCTAATCAAAATATGATAATATAATAAAGGAGACAAGTAATGCCAAAGTAATTTTAAGAGCGTGTAATCATATTATAAAACAACATTTTCTGAGAAACCAAGCCACAAATTCACACATGAAAGAAAATTAGGAAAGAAGAAATTTAGAAAACCTGCAAAACCTTGAGGCACAATATCTTGTTTCACCCCCACATTTAATGAATAAAAATTTGTTGTTAACAGTATATGAGAAATAGTTCAAATGTGAAGATGAACATTATAACCACAACCCACTATAAATACAGCATCATAAAATGTCCTTGAATCAGTACAGTTCCTATATTCATACAGATATGGAAACTAACGGACTGGCTACATTAACTTCTCATAATGAAGGATATTTTCACTAAGGTTATTTTTGCCCACTGCCGGCAACTCAATAAGCTGTAGTTTCCCCCCCCCACTATTATGAGGAAGGTGACAGATGCTCACCGAAACATAAAAAATGCCTTTAAAGACGAGACTAAAATAATACCCCCACTATTAATTGGGTAGATCATCATAGCAAATGAGCCATTTGTCACCTAAATTAATATTATTTTGTGATTCATATACCATCCAATATGTAACCATTTCCATTAAAAAACAAACAAATAAAATGTATAATGCCCTCTGAACCCTCGTGGGAGGACCATCATCATACACACACGGATGAAATATACCACTCAAGATATAATGCAGCGAACATGGCCAAAATGTCCTTCTTTGCCCTCATGCAGGCCTACATTTCTATGTTTCCACTAGTCCAAATGTGCTAACAGAAGGTTAATCAGATTTCCTGGACAAATGCAGAAACCCCCAGCTGTACACAAACCATTCTTCTCTTAACAGTCTTGTAATTGCACAGACAGACAGATGCAGCTTACAAAACAACATTGAGGAGGAATGCCGGCCATTTGGCATGTACAGTACGACAGATGAATGGCTTTTGTGGAGGGGTTTCACCGGGCCGGGGGTTGACAGAGGGCTAAAGTCAGTGCTCCAGGCCCTGCAGACCCACAGCACAAAGACAGCCCAGTGTATCCCAGCCACGCTCTTTCTCTGGGGGCCTTTTCACCACTAATCCACTGGGCCTGTGAGCAGCAGCAGGACAGGTCAGTAATGCTGCTCCACCTCTGGCTTTGGCACCATTATAGAGGCAGAGAAAGGGGCTCCATGCTGCCTTGTGTCTGTCCCAGCCACTGCCAGCAGTCAATCCCAGTGCCTGACAGGAGACCGCTGGAGGAACGTCTGAGAGGTCATTGATGGCCAGGTAAGCTGCTGTAAAGCCTTTGGTTTCAATAGTCTGCCCTGGCAGAGGACTATGGGGCTGGCTGTCAGGTTCAGCAGCACGAATCGTACCTCTACCCCTCCCCTCTTTCACGTTCACAGTTTCCACGCATCTTCTGATGCTCTAAACCACACAAGCTATTTTGTGTAATAGAAACGATTGCTGCTGATTCAAAAGCTCTCAAAATATGTCACATTCCACATGACACTTATGTCTCTGTGGTGGCTAGACTTTCTCACAGAACTTAAACCCTATTTTTCTTTCAACAAGAGTACTCTATTGTTGTTCGAATTGTCCATCCATACCCTAGCAACTTCTCCAAATCGGTATGCCGCAGGAATGCCTGGCTCCACTGCCAACTGCAGCTACCTGGTAAAGGGGATTAGGCCTGCTTTATCCTTTAGTCAAGAATGCGGAATGACTGAACTTCTGACCAAATCAGACAAGCTTGACATTCAGTGCCTCTACTCTTGGGTGATGCCTCAAAACTCTGCAATCTTTCTCTGGACATATAATAACATAACACATTTCATATAACAATACCGAATGTGCCACTGAATCAATTTAGATTAGATCAAACATTATACAGAATTGAATTGAAAGCATGTCATAATTCTTCTGTATATAATCCTAGTCCTGGAAAAAAATTCCTCAAAAAATAATTACAGTGCCAACATTTTATTCTTTGCAGCTTCAATCAACATCAAAGACCCAGAACTCCTCCCATTGGCTCCTGGGCTATCATGTAAAATGCTATCATCGATGGCATTCTTTCGTCATGACATTTGCTCAAGGTGACTACCACTCCCAGTTACCCTGCAGCAACTTTCTCACACTCAAGCCCATTCATGAACAGCATCCCCACACATACCTCTACATCAACTCCACTGACTCAACACATGTCTAGCTAGTAATTATCTTACAACAAAATATGATCAAATACTATTATCTAATCTGTATTAGGCAAAAATGTTTAAATTATAACCCTGCAGCAACTCTGAATACAAGGACACACAATGCACAGCAAAACAGAAACAAAACTTAAAATGACATTTGAGGTATAGGTGTTGACTGCACATAAGAGTTTAATTCTAAGAAACCAAACCCAAGACAATCAAACAGGGCTTTTCCATTTTTAGTCACTGGTTCAGATGACACCACATTAGACAAATGAGTATGAAAGCCTACAAAGAACTAGGCGTGTCTTTGTTTTGGCAGGGCAAAAAATGTGTGTGCCTTTGTCAACAAATACATTTGTAAATGCAGCACTCTGTAGAGTTGCACCTTTCAATCTTATCTACAAGCAAAAATGAAGGAACTACATGTAGTGCCATTGGTGTCATGTCCTTCTTGTAGGAGGGAGACCCTCCTTGCACTCTGCTTTGGACACCAACTGACTGCTTTTAGAGCCAAGTCCTCATCAACTAAAACACACAAAACCTAAATTCAAAAATGCAAAACAGTGTCTCAATAAAACCAAATAAAACAAAACAACACTTGGACAAGAAACAAGCTTCAAAGTTTTGACATTCCTCGATAACCTCATGGGCCCCAGATAAGAGGATCCTGGGGCTGCACCGACACCTGATGCCCTGATCCTGGCACCAAGGGCCACTGAAAGATTCCACAGGCCTGTGAAAGCAGCCGGCTGCACTCGCTTCAAACATGCAGTAAATTCCAGGGCAGCTCTCAAGGGAGAGTGACTTTCTTGAAAGGTCGCACAAAATAAATCTTACAAATATTTGACAATGATTGCATTAAATGTTTCTCTATAGTCAATGAGAATTGTTTCTCTCTCTGTTTTTCTGTCTTTCACTCTCTTTCTCTCTCTCTCTGTCTCTCTATCTCTGTCTATCTATCTATGTCTCTCTCTATATATCTGTCTGTCTGTCTGTCTCTCTCTTTCTCTCTCTCTGTCTATCTATGTCTCTCTCTCTGTCTCTCTCTCTGACTCTATCTCTCTCTAATTAAAAAAAATAATAAACTGTAAAAAATGGACCAGAGCTACTTCTTCAGCTGAGTTGCTAATAAAGGAGTGTCTGTGTGTGGTGCAGTCCAGATGGACAAATGGACAATATAGATGGACCAGGGTCATAACAGAAACCAAAGTATCAAAGAAAAGGGTCCTGGGTCTAGAAACTTAGCACTTTCAAGTAGCACTCATCCAGGGGTATCAGATAAACTTAACCCTGCTGTCAGAATGACCGCCTGGAAGGAAATGAGTGGAGGGTCATGACCTTGAGAGCACAAGTCAAATGACGCTGGCCACAGCAGACACACAGTGACAAGGTACACTCTCAGCCCCTGGTCCAGGACGGCAGATGGCCCAAGAATCTGAGTCGACAGACAAGAGAGGTCTCTGAAGACCCAGGTCCTGCCTCACCCGCACATTGATTATAGAGTTTCATATGCATAATACCTTTTTTACAAAAACGTGTAATAAACAAGAAACATCAGGACAATGAAGACATAATCAATCCAAGAACAAACTGCTAGAACTTACATATTAAAAAGTGCTTTCATTATTTAAAAAAATAAATAAAATTGAGCTGCGTTTTTGCTCTTCTCTTCAGTAAAAGGTTTATACTTGTATCTTAAAGTCTTCCCATGACAAAACATCCCAAACCCATTGTTTCCAAATCATTTCCTCTCTTCAGCTTGTTTTTAAGTGTTTTTTGATATGTAGCAACATCTAATGAAACGCTGTCTTATGAAATAATGTCTTTGCATGTATCTTTCCTGGCACTCACTAACTGTCAATTGTAAGCACTTTTGTATAGACACCTTCATCTTGAGTAACTGTCTTGATTTGTCTAAAGCCTTGCAAGCTTGCAGGTTCTACATCTGACACAACACCCAAACTCGCTCTTAAGTGAGAGACTTCTCTAAATCAGGGGTCAGCAAACTTTTTGGCTTCAGTACCACTTTGAAAAGTTCATGCCTCTGAGTGTGCCATTGCTAAAAGCAGTCACATGATATATTTTTTTTAATGCTTTTACCTATTGTCTGATATAGAGATATATAAAAAAAAAATAAACTAAATTATGTTGCCAAAGAAGACAAGATGAATATTCTTAATCTATGTTTTCTGTTCATTCATTGAAATGCCACAATACAGTTTATATATTATACTTTTAGTGAAGCTCTAGGGGTGGGACAAAATCTCATGCCACAAGATCTCGTGATAAAATTGCCACAAGATTGTGCACACATGATTGTGAGATTTTTCCCTGCATATGTTTACATTTGGATTGGGAGCTACATCTCTTCAGAAGCTGTAGTTCCAAAAAGCAGTGATAAATGACAACAAAAATATAAAATAAACTGTTTATGATTGATTGAAAATGAATTATACGTTACTCGCCGGTGGAGCAGTGGTTTAAGGTGTTGCACATGTGTGGTTGTTACCACCACCGCTGCATCGTTGGTTTGATTCCCAGCCTTAACCATTTCTTGACCCTCTCTCTCCCCATTTCGCGCTATAGTTGTCCTGCCTAATAAAGCCTTTGAGCTATAAAATGTTAAACATATAAATAAATGTTTTATTTATGTATGTATTTGAATAATATTAAATATATTTCAAAGGCTATATCTTCCCTTGTTTTTGAGTAAAACTGAAAATATGGCACGCCCATTAGTATACAGAATTATTATCACTTCTTACACAAGCACTAAAGGGTGGAACGTTAAAAAATATAGTATATGGTTAGATGGATTATATTTGAAATGCAAACTGAATCTAAACAGGAAACTGAAAAACAGCCCAACAAACCAGTAGCTTGACATTCCTCGAAATCCCCCAAAAAATGAATACCAAGAACAGGATGTGCATGCAGCCTGCGTCAAAGCATTTCCATTCTGCTGTTAGGCCACTTGTAAACGACTGTTTGGTTGCTTTTTACACACTCAAACGCTTACATGTTTATGGCCCTATGATGGCAATGATAGTTGTCACAAAATGCATCTAATTTGGTGTGCAACATAATGCATTTGCAATGATTAGTTGTAAATTACATCATCTTTGGTATCTGCAAAAAAGATAGGAGATTATTGTGATTTCAGGCAAGTTTAAGAACCTTGTGACATACAACAACTTTGATGCTACAATGAGGTTAGCAGCCGACCATAGCGTGTTTGAGTTAAATGTGTGGTTACTGTCGGGGAAAATGTAGCTTCATCAATGCTTGATAATTTTTTTTTTTTAAATGAAATACACACCCATACACATCAGTGGTGAATACAAATATCTATAAAGTGACACATACTTTTATAGTTTAACAGTTTGTGACGTAATAATAGCTTACTATCTCATTGTCAATGACTGGTTAATCTGGCAACGGAGGTTTCTAGCTTCCAGGGAAGACTGATTCAACCGTTAGTCCCCAGATGGCAACACACCTGTTGGCCACAAACAACTCACAAAGCCCTGGCAACCTCC
This sequence comes from Chaenogobius annularis, assembly GCA_015082035.1. Taxonomy (NCBI): domain Eukaryota; kingdom Metazoa; phylum Chordata; class Actinopteri; order Gobiiformes; family Gobiidae; genus Chaenogobius; species Chaenogobius annularis. Next base: position 422,652 of record BJKM01000398.1, read on the forward strand.
ACACCTCCAGAGAAAAAAAAAGTCTAATGTAAACAAAATAATTTAAGAGTAGCTTTAAAAAAACAGTAAAGGCGTACTACAATTGCCTGATATCGAAAGGCAATAATAGGTACATTCATGGTCGTGGCCCAAACGCCTTAATGTGAAAAATCTTTTAGTTGATTGATAAATTGTCTTTTCATTCATTATAAAAATCATCACACAGACATCGTCTAATAAAACTAACAATTAGTTTCATTAGTATCTTGAGACAGTCAAAATGCTAAACTGGATTAAGAGATTGCGAAAGTATAACACATTGCAACAACTGTAATGAAATAAGAATAAAACATTAGTGACATATTCTGCCTTAAAAACAAAGATTGTGTTCATTTAAAAACAATCTAGTTATTTTCCAGTGACTCACTTCTTCATTGCTTTTGGTTCAGGTTTCTGTGTTCCAAACGGAAAGAGTCTTTGCTTTGTTTTAAGGCAGAATTTGATACTGCATGTTTTCTTCTGGTGTAATTTCAATTTCAGTTAGCAACAAGTAATACAGGTGGTAAAACTGAGATGCCATGGTTTGTTCGGCTCATGTCCATAATTTGAGATAAAGCCTTAATTCTGTCAAATTGGTTAACGGCCGTAAGATCTGTGACACCAGAACTGTGCATTAACACCAGCTGGTCTTACTTATTATTATTATTATTATTATTATTTTATTTTATTATTTGATTATTATTATTATTATTATTATTATTATTATTATTATTATATTATTATAGATTTGATAGATTGTATATATACATATTTTTAATATATACATATACACACATATATACACACTTATATACATGTGTATATGTATATAGATATACATACATATATGTATGTATATATGTATGTGTATGTATATGTATATATGTATGTATGTGTATATATGTATGTATATATACACACACACACACACACACACATATATACACATATACATACACACACACACACACACACACACACACATACATACGTGTGTGTGTGTGTATATATATATATCTATATATATATAGATATATATATATAGATATATGTATATAGACACACATTTCACGTAATTTTATTAAATAAGTATTCTTTAAGTCGAGCAAATATGTATTGATATGTATGAACATGATTATTATGCTTTTCATTGGGAATCTAAACCAATGTTTGATGTTTGCCAATACAGAAACATCAAATTCAAAAAGTATTTTAACTAATACTTCAACTTAAAAAAGGGGCAAAGGACCAACTAAGTGCTGCAGAGATCAGTTTTGTTATGATATTTTAAAAAGTTACAATTTCACAAAAACTTTATCAATGCAAGTTTACTTCAAAGAAAAGTTTTTATTTGAAATATCACATAAGAGAACTGCTTAGCTAAGCAAAGATTTGATGAATCAAAAGCAGCTAAGTGATTACAGGAGTGTAACGGGAAAGGAACGGCTGAATCAGATAAGTAAAATTAATCTTACTGAGAGAAAACAAAAAATAGTTTGTATGTGAATAAAAACACCTAATGAATGAACATAAGACAGAATACTGAAAAAAGAAAAAGTATCTAGTTTTTCTGTAACCCTTTAGAATTTACTGCTTATAATGTTTTACACCCTTGTTATGAGGAACATAAATTATATCCTATGCTGCACAATAAAAGGTAGATTTAAAAGAGTTGATTTAACATTTATAACAATTTATTAAGTATGCATTTTAACTAGTCAAGACTAGTGAAAATACTCAACTAAATGTTAAAATATATTTATAAAGAGGATTCAAAAATGTAAAGAAGGGACTTCCCAATGATGATGCCACAGAAGATTATAGATGCTGCACATGCACAATACAATAGAGAGAGCTCAGCTCTATCTGGAAAGGATTACAATGAAATGAATGCAGCAGTTCCATCTTAAGGTCACAAACAGGTACTGCAACCTCTGTCTCAACCACATTACATTGGCTATAATTGGAAACATGCTTCCCTAATGCTGAAACAAATTAATATATGCTGTATGTAACAAATGTTTGATAGAGAAATGGCACTAAAACTCAAGATTATCATGGCGGACCCACAACATCAGTGCCACTATTCAGTAAGTTGTCCTCTGAGGAATCTAAAGGTCTGCATATCATTGACCAGAGAGTTCCTTTTACCAATAAGCGGTTTGTTTCAAAATATTCAAAATGCATACCCTTTTATTTTCTCATACATTCTTGAAAGGCCACTGAGATGACAGGAAATGCATATATTATTGCACAAAACTGTGGTAGGTAAGTAAACCCCTCCCAACACCTGAGCAGTAAGATTTTCCCATGAAGTTTTTCAGCAGTTCAAAAATGACTTGAACTGATTGCGAGAGGGTAAGTGGATTGAGAAAATAGCACATTGAGAACAATCAACAGATCTACTATAGTTATACCATAACCTCAGAGAAACCGCCTTCAGTTCCTTATAAAACTGGTCTTTCCTAAATGCTTGGGGACTGGGACCAGTGGGGCTGAGTTGACTGCAAGGCTGGCAAGCCTCCAGGTCCTGGAGTTAAACATGTTAACACATAATGCCACAGGGCCGCATCGTTCATCCTTAAGTTATTGGCTTTGGGATAAAATAAAAAGGACGTCTTTTAAAAAGACCAATTAAGCTATCAGTTCCTCATGTCCTCTACTTCATATTAGAAAAGCAGTGGATTTCTCCCCCTCAAATAATAAGAAGTTCTGTGTGACCTCTATCTGTCCAATCCAGTAGTGCTGGGCAATATGAAGAAATTCGATTAAATTTTATTTCCAAAAACAAAGATTAATGATTTCATCAACATCTTTCTCAAATGTCTTCCTTCAAAGTCTGACCTCTGCTCAAAACCACATGTTTTTACTGACAGAGGATTAACTGTGAACCTTTCGATTCAAGTACATTCCACAGGTATCCATCTATCCTTTCAATTGTTGAGCTTTTATTTCCTTGATACATTGTTTTAAAGGACAAATACTATGCATTATTTGTATTGTTATCGACCTTAAAACATGCTCCTGAGTATCATTATTTAAGCATCTCATGTTATTGAACAAAAATATATATATATATATTTTATGACTTCATGTCACTCTGGCTTTTCCCGTGCTAAGAATTGACCTTTGGGTTCCATTTTCTGGCAGCAGAGGAAATTGGAGAGAGAAACAAATGCAAGCTTTAATATGATATAATAATGGAGCTATCAGAATCAGAATCAGAAAAAGTTTATGAACAGAATTCACAAACATAGGAACTTGTTTCGGCATTAAGGTGCAACATAAAACACTGATCAATAATAAAAATAACATATATGAAACATATATGACATCAAAAGGGCATGCATTAGGAAACAATTTTATATGTACTATAGTATAAGATAAAAATAGACTTACTATGTACACAAGAATTTATAATTGTAGTGCAGAAAGTGCAGTGAGTGATTGATTAAATTGGTTAAAGTGGCAGGTGTTTAGAAGTGTTCATGAGTCCAACAGCAGAGGGAAAGAAACTATTCTTGTGGCAGGAGGTTGTGGTCCGGATGGACCGTAGCCTCCTGCCTGAGGGGAGTGGCTCAAATAGTCCATGTCCAGGGTGAGAATGGTCAGCTGTGCAGTTATAATGATTGCAATTTCACCGTGGAAATGCTCAGAATGAGTCTGACAGTAATTTATGGATTTAAAAACGGATTTTTGGAGCCATGTCATGAGCAGTGTTGAACCTCAAGTTCCTTGAAAAAAGTAAATAGTTACCCATTACTTCTCCTCAAAATCAGAATCAGAATCAGAATCAGAAAGGGGTTTATTGCCATTGTCAATGAACAAACTTCACAAACATAGGAACTTGTCTCGGCCTTAAGGTGCAACATAGAACACTGAGCAATAAAAGTAATTGAGTTAGTAGCTGCATTATTGAATGGTGAAAGTAACTAGTTACCAGGTAAAGTAACAATTAAATTACAAAAAGGTTTCCAAAAATACACCCATCACTGCTGATTTAAGTTGGTCATTTCTACCTTATTTAGCCTCCAAAACACCAAATGCACCCACAACCATCATCGGTTAGAAGCGATTCTCTTCCAGAATCTGTACGTCACACAGGACAAACAATTGTCGCCTTTCCGCAGCAGACACTGGTCAAACAGCACATTTAACAAATGCACGTACCCTGTAGAACATAACACACACTGGTAAAACCAGAGGTGAACAGGCAAAGAGTTAATCAAATAACTGCACTTAGGAGAAAGCAGACAGCTGGCCAGGGTCCGCACTTGCCTGTTCACGTCTTTTTAGCGAACGCACGTGGCTCTCATCAAAAAGATTCGCCAACTAATGATAAATATCCATAGCATCCACGCATATGCTGCATATTTACTTGTGTGTTTTGGAATAAGATTGTATAAAGCCGCAAGTGCTTACAACCAATGAAAAGTCAGGAGTGTCTTCATGCTTCTACCGCTACTTTTGATTGGTCAAGCACTGTCTCCAGTTCCTCGGTTTGCTCGTCTTTACTTCTTACCTTCCCCAAACAAACAACTTATAAAACTTGGGAGCTCTTCTGAATGAGAAGAGAGTGTGGTGTTTGATCAATCACCGCTGCGACTCACAGTAAAACAACAAGCCTCTTTACATTGACAGTACCAGTAACGGTATTATGGTAAAGGAAAGAATAATTAGTTAAATTACTCGTTACTGATAAAAGTAATGCCGTTAGAAACGCTGTAATACTTAAATGCTGTTATTCCCAATACTGGAAATTCAGAATGGGCTGTTTTTGGAGGAAAGAGGACTTTGTAAACAGGATTCATCAAACTAGTGTGAATTAATTTAAATGCAACTCCAGGTTGTTTTTGATGAAGGGACAATGTTAGAACATGGTTAAAAGCTCAAAACAGTAAATCCCTTACAGTCAAATGGAATGTTGATATTGGAAGAGAAGAAGAGAAGAAGAGAAGTTTGTATTTATGAATAATAGGGCAGTCCTAAAACACATGGTAGTGATGAGCCACAGTTTCTCCACCTAATATTTTCCTGTTTCCCACAATTATTAACTGAAGGTCTAGGATTAAAGTACTTCATGCAATATAAACATAATATAGGCCACGGAACTGGTATACTAAGCAATCCTTTTAACTATTATCATTGACACATAGAAAAAAGCAAAACAGTTGATGAGGACAAAATACAACCGTAGATTTTCAACACAAAATAATTGTCCTTACTTTATGTCATGTGGTCTTATACTAGTTCTCATATAGCTCAAGATCATTGTCAAATATTGTTCTTTTTATGTGATTTTTTTTGTATCAATACTTGTTCAAATGAGTATCTTGATTAGATAGTAGTTTTATCGATCTATCATCTGATTTTCTATCATTTTGACCCGTTTAGAAGAATCAGTGTACAGTAGAGAGATTGAAGCTGAGGGGGTGGAGGTCGGAGTTGGGGGGCGGAGTGGCTGGACGAAGCGTAACAAGTAAGCATACACAAAGCCTTTCTCATTCTTCTCCCCCTCCCGCGCTTACCATTACAGCAGCATTAGAAGCTGAGCTGCTCAACTGTTCCAAGATGTCAGAACTACAAAGCTCCCTTGAATGAGGGAATGTGGGGCCCAGGGCGGCCGGGGAGTCTGCAACAGCTGGCCCAGCGGTGGGGCCTCTTGTTCCCCTCGCCCTGCAGCCGCTCGCCTTAGCTGGGATAGGACAGGGGCGCCTGGCTGAGGGGTGTTGCAGGCTGTGTGAGTGGCGAGGGGAGGTGTCGTTGAAGGATTTAAGCAGGTATTGTCTCAGGGATGAACAGCTACTGATCTCAATAAGTAGGAAGTAGGCATGGACAGCACGCTTTTATTATTTTTAATCAAATCAAAAGCCAAAAATATTGTTTGGATTGTATCACAATATGAACTGATTTGTAATTATATTGTGTAGCCCTGGTAAAACTATCTTGGGAAATGGCTGTAATGACATCTTTTTCTGTTGAATGACATGTCACATTGGAGAAGCCAGTGCAAAATCGAGAGTGATCTTTGGTGTATTTCATAACACAGGGCATAAAAACAAGCCACACGTGCACATATGGACGGAGAATCTCCATCTGCTCGTACTCTGTGCTCGGGGAGACATGGCAAATTACAGGGGAACTAAAACTTGCGGCTTCCATCTCGTCTTTGGTGTCAGAGAAGTGTGACTTAAAAGGGAGACGGATAAAAGCAGACAAACTATTTTTGACAACTGTAAACAGGAGAAACCTCTGAGCTGCTCAAGCGTGGTAGGAAAAATCTGATTTCGGTGGAGTTCAGTGAAGATATCGAACTCAAATAAAGCAGAAATTTGCAGTAGCATGAGCCAACAGCTTCCATAATGTATAGATAGATCTTGGTATGGGTGTCCCTCGCCACACATGATGCTGAGGAGGACACCGCAGCTCTTGGGGTTCACAAGCACAATATAGAAAGTGGATACGAGATGGAAGTGCTACATCTGCAGAAGGGCACACTTATATAGAAGAGCCACAATTACAAGCTACGACTTTCAAAGAACAAACTCATGGCAATACAGTTAATGTAATTTGCCATATGGTGAAAGTAACCCAATGGTGTGGAAGAGGATGAATGAATGAACACTTTTGTTCATGCCAAAAAGACCATACAGTCACACAAGTATTGTTGCAGTTCTTATGGACGTTCTACACTTCCGGGGTATTACGATAATCAGACACATATGATAATTGTGCATTTTCTGATGAAAGGACGTGTCCCACCACACGCACATATATCAGCATATTTGTGTGCATACAAATCATCGGATGTGCTGAGCAAGTGAGACCTCAAACATGGTGAAATGCAGACTTCCAAACAGCAAAGCAACATTCCTTCATAATGTTGTAAAGTATGGACAACAGTATATGCAACTCCACAAAGAGGGGAGCCACTCTAATGTTTATAATTATGGAATGGTTTGCCTCTTCCTTTTAGTGAGCCATGTGGAACTCGGAACGGGTAAAACTCTCTGGGAGTGATGAGAAGGCAATGGAAAGAAATAGCTGGAGAAGTAAGAGAGAACAAAGAGTGTAGTGAAACAGTAGTCAAGTTTTTGCCCCTGATACTTGAAATGTTGCCTTTAGTTTGAGGAAAAATAAAGCCAGAGAGCAGTTGGTGTGGTTGAAGTTTCTGTATAACAATCAGGGTTACATGATAAACAATGCTCATGGACTGGTTTATGCTCTCCCATTTGAGCTAAATAATAATCCTGCTCCTTCAATTGCCACAGAAAGTTGTATGAAAATCTATATCTTGTCAGTACACACAATGGATACTTTTAATTTGAATGGTCTTAAAACAAGAAAGAAAATAGTTATATTATATTATTCTCCTGAATAATCTTTAGAACATTTGGTTGTTAAGGGAGCCAGGTATACAGTATGTATGGTCGCTTGTATGTAGTTGGACAAAAAATTACCTGAAAATTTGTCCTGCAGCAAATGAAAATACAGAGTGATTGGGATTGGGGTCAAACAGTGATTTGATTGACATAATGACATGGAAACAGTCCATTCATCTGCTGTATAAACTGTTTCCAGTACCAGCGTGTGCTTTGAAACCTGATCCAGCAGTAATCTACCTCAGATACATCTAATGTTAACATTAAGTGAGGCAATAGCCCTCATTTCCTCTGTTTATTATTGCACACGCTGGTTACACAGAGAAAGTAATCTTACACAATTCACAAGTGAGGCGGAAAAGAAAAAAACAGAAAGAGGAAGCTTTTTTGTGTGGGAATGGAAAGGACAAACACCAGAAGTCACCACGGTGCAGAGGGCCGAGAGTTAGCTGAGCAGTTAATCAAAGTTTGATTTGGAATTAGAACTGCATCAGCCAATCTTCACAATGGGTCTTTGTAAAGACGGAGAGGAAAAAAGACTAAATCAGGAATACGCCTAAGAAGTTATGCTAAAAATTACTAAAAACCTTTCCTTTTATTTGTTGATTTATGAATGGACTTAAAAACTGGGTCACTGTACTATGTAACAGTCACAATGGTTCTATAAGTTATCTTGCGTGGTATATTATTACTGTTTTACTGTAAGGGTCAATAATAATTAGGACATTACTAATTCTATTTAATTTTCGCCCATCGAGACAACTGCTGAATTTAATTATATATCATATTTATTATTATTATGATAATCATAATAATCATCATTATTATGATTAATAATAATCATAATAATAATAATATATTCATTATTATTGTATTTTTTGTCTGTGTCATGAAAGGTAAGTAAAGTTAGCAGTTGACATTGGGCAGAAAGAAGCTACTCTTAACTATGACCTTCTAGGTTCTACTTCCCACACTTTTTTGTAATTACTTGTGGCTTCATGGACTCAGTCTGCCAACATTTTAGGTCTGTTTCAGAGGGTTAACAGCAGACACAAGGCTAGACACACAAATGCCACTAAAACCAAGTCGACTGTTCTTTCCACTTTCCTGTCAGAGCACATTGGCGACAGTCAGACAAAACACCACCAAATGTCACTCGAAATCCCAAATCCCTGCAATGAGTGAATTTAAATTCACTTAGTTATTAGCAAAAGACATTATGTATTTTCAATAAAAACTGGCACCACAGGTCACAGACACGAGACAATCTATTGTAATCTGCCGTCCTGACTCATGAACTTTCTCAATGATATTAACAGGATGTCACTGGGTTTACTTGTGAGACAGACGTTACTGCCTCAGTGACCTTGTACTGTTAGCCACAGTCTAAGGACATCAGGAGCTGTCGCTTCTCACAGACTGAAAAATGATTGGCCCTTATGCCAAGTGTTGAACCCTAAACTATAATTTGGTACTCAATTTGGATATCAACAGGTCAACTTGGACTTGAGTTGGCACGCATCTCATGGATTAGTTCTGATATTGTAAAATACATATGATTGGCACATATGCAATGATGTAATAATTATTATTATAATTTATTCAGAGCTTTTTGGACACTCAAAGGTGCCATGTATTAACTTCCCCCAGTTGGTGGAAGAAATCTACTATAGCCATACAGCTCAACCTCTAAAAGCAGCACCAGGAACATTCAGAAGTAAGGAGGATGAAGTGTCTTGCCCGATGACACATCAAAATGCACTGGCTGGGATTGAGTCGTTTTCGGTCTTCTACCTGAGCAACTGTTAGACGGTACTGTTTTTATTCATATCAGAATAGAAGATGCATTTGTGGTGTTTCTTGGCAGATCACCGCATGAGATGACTCACATGCCGTGACATCTGGTTGGTGTTGGATACATTGTTCAGTCACTGCAGTTACTTAACACTGAGCATAATGGAAGGGAAAAAAAGAAATCCCCCAAACACTTTATAAAATAAGGCCACAAAAGTCATGTTTTTCTTCATGTAACAATAAGATAGGACAGTGCCAAGTCGACTCAAAGTGAACCACAGATGTGATAGAGGGCAGACTTATGACGAAAAAGGCAGAAGTCAGTGCCAATTTTATAAAGGGAGTAGTCTGATTGTAGTTGACCATCATAATACTGTTGTTAATTCCCCTGTGTTTTGATTTGTGATGGTGGTGCGGTGGTGCTTTGGGGGGCATCGCTACACGGATAGAGTGAGGCTGTTGAAGAGACCCACCTCCCTCTTCTCCCAGCGCAGCCTGTGGAATGCTTTTCTTCTGTCCCCTCAGCCCCATGTGTAGACGCCCTCTCGGCAGGGTGTGTTTTGCATGTAAAGCAGGCTGCAGATGCTGTCCGCCGAAACAAGGGACCGTGAGGGACAAGGGGGAAGCAGGACACAAGGAAGGCCCCACCACTGTGCCACCCGCCTGGCCTCCTCTCTTCAGCAGCACCTCTCATTACTCCAGCCCTGTCCGCCATCAAAACCTTATGGCTCAAAGCAACAACGGAAGCAATCACCCGCTCTAATACAGATATTAGAAAGAAAAAACATTGTAAAATACTGTAAATATACAAGCAACAATTCAGGGGTTGGTTTCAGTGGTGTTTGCCCACTCTTGGAGGAAGAGCAGGTGGAATTATTCCTTTATCACTGAGGGAACTCTTCTAAATGAAAGGAGCAATAATGCCTTAAACAATTATTGCAATTTTAATAAATAAGTCAAATAATCCTTACATCAGTGACCTTCCTTATCCTTCCGTATCCTCCCAAATAAAAAAAAAACAGGCACCCCTCCATATCACTGTATAATGCTTTTAATTTGATTTGATTTTAAGATTATTAACGATTACTGGCACTACGACCAAACAACAGTGAAATCCTTTATTTGTTTTTATGAAGTCAAACTTTATGAATGAAAAAGTATTGTCGGATAACAACAATAACTTTACTGTAGTTGGACTTTCTTTGAGTATAGGTTGAACTGAAATTACTCATTGTGGCTGTCCACAATTCTCACCATTAATGTATTTTTGTTCTTACGATTATATTGTGTCCTGAATAACCGAACGATCTTAGAGACTGGAGTAGGCCATGTGGGTAAAGTTACAGATTTGAACTGTTGATTCTCTTTTTCAACATCGTACAGAGCAGGTTGGAATTATATAATCTAACGCAAATTGTTATTACTGAAAACAATACAAAATAGCCTAACTATATACACAACACTCTTTGAGCATTGGACATGCCACCCCTCTTGCACCCCATCTACCACTCTGACCCCCCCGCAACACCTACCCCACGTTCTACACCCCCCCCTACCCCCGGCCGCCCCTCAGCCACCCTCCTCGCACACGCAGTTGTTGTGTCTCCTGGGAAACGGGGGCTCGAGCGCTGTATGGAGGCACGCTGAGCCCAGACACGCATTGACCGCAGCACTTCAACGCACAGAAAGACCGTATAGAGAAAAGAGAGTGATCGCGGCTAATAAAATGCTTCTTTACAATCCTGTTATGCATATTCAGCATGACATGGCTACATTCAGGGAGAAATAATTATCAAGTGTATGGCGTGCATTAATATTGCATTTGACAGCAGACAGGTGGCTGGCTGGGAGCAGATGTTAGGAGGCACAACTTGTAGAGTTACACTTGGACTGTCAAGGAAATGAGAAATGACGGTTCAGCACAGTAAAAGCAAAAAAGAAAATACGATTAATATTTGTAAATTTAGCGAAAATTATACCACAAATGTGAGTTGCAACTTGGGATGTCAAGATTATTGGTTTAATCGGGATTATTCAGGTCACAATAAAATCGTAAAAACTAAAAAAAACTTGACAATTTTAAAAGCTAAATTTTGTCTTCTTAATTCAATAGTCCAAAAATACATCTAATTGTAAAGAACTTTTTTTAACCATTTGTTTTTGTCACATAAACTTTAGTTTGTCATTTGGAAAGTTTGATTTTTTTTAAGATGGTCACAAACTTGAGGAATAGTTTTAATGTGCTTTTAATTGTTAAATTGTGTTGTTTTTTTCTCACAATACTCACTCAATTTGATATTATGACATCTCCAGTTGTACTTTCAATATACAATTTTGTTTGTTACAATTTCAGTTGAGTTCTCAAGGTATTTCCCGTCGCCCAAGTAAATAATCACGCTTGGAAATTGTAAACATTTCACCTGTTAACTACATTACAAATGATTTACCAGTTAATGTGAAATAACGCTCTGAGCTGATTTTTTATTTTTTTTTCTTAAATCTAAGTTCTGCTCACACCTCCTCTGCACGGGCAATTCCAGTCCTTCTGTCGGCGCACACAAAGCTCCACAGTGTGGCCAGATTGGGTGAGTGCAATTGAGATGACATAATGCTGTTTCCATTCAAGCACGTGTGGTGGAGAGTGAAGAATAGTAGAAGCTCACATTTTCTACTGCTGTTGTCTGCTGAGACCAAATATCCTTGTGAAAAAATGCTATTGGATTGTATAATTTTCATGATTTTAACTAGTTAGAGACAGGTTTATGTTCTAAAGAGCTCCCAAAATGTTGACCATGTATGAATAATTGTGCATAATTGTGCACACTACTAGTCCTCAATTTTGTGACCAACTTTCTTAATGAAAAAGTTAATGTGACACAAACAGACTGATAAAAAAGTACTTTATATTTAGGTGTATTTTTGAACAATAGATTGAAGTAAAAAAAAAAAACAACTTTTAATTTTGCTTCTTGTCTCGATAATGACATTTTCATTTAGTCAATTGAAAAATCAAGATGATCCAAAACTATAGTTTTTAAGAGTATGCTTTTTTAAAAAATATATTTTGTAACATATGGCCCTGCAATACTACAGTACATACTACAGTATCTGGCACTTGTTGATGGATAAGGTGAACATACTGTAGTACCTGTTTCCATTTCATCATAACATAGTTTTTGAATAAACCATACAGTATACAGTAACATATTTGTAATTTGGAGTGTATATTGACAAAACTGAATATCTCAATATTTTTTGGAGAATCATGATAACGATATTCAGGCTATATTATATCAATCCAAAAGAAATGTGTTCAAATATGTCTTTAAACATTTTAGTGGAGGTTGAATTATCAGACAAATGGGACACGTTTGTATAAATGAATCGCCTTAAAGTTTAAACATTAAAATGCTTTCATTTCTATTTTTAATCCACTGTTTTTGTCAACATTTTTATCATACTCAATATTAAAATTTAGAAAATATTCAAAACAACATTCATGATATGATCAAAATTTGGATATATTGCCCACCTCCATTGACAATACTAAGTTATGATGCGCAATAAAAAATGAGCATAGCATCTCAAGCAGCCATGTGGTTGTGTCTGTAAGGACGTGTCTGAGGCCCAGAGGCACACTGCAGACACATAGGTCAGGAGGCAAGGGCTTCGCATTTGGAAGCACTCTCAAACCTATCACAAATTCCTGCTTCTTGGCAGCCCCACGGTTTCCCCCCTCGTTCTCTCTTTCCTCTTTTCACCAGAGCTGGCAGTGGGACTGGAGTCTACATTCTGCACTAATTAACAACCTTCAGAAGAAGACCACCAAACTGGAGAACTGGCACACTCAGCGCACGCTTACAGTAAGACTCTCTTTCGCTCTGTTGTCTCTCTGTCCTCATTTACTGTCCAGCCCGGCTCAGACACGTGTGCCCCTAGAGTTCACAAAACATTACACTTTTATTGCTTACTCTGCTCACTACTTCTTCTACCACAAGTTTAGCAACGTTAGATTTTCTTTTCACCTTGACTGGATTGGGTCACTTTATACAACAAATGGCATTGGAAGGGAGGCTCAGAGGCAAAATGTCATGAATGTCATGTCAGTGAATTTTAAATTTACAGTGCCACCAAAATATTTACATGTGGGCTGCACAGCTTCTAGCAGTCACAAAAGAGAAATCTGCTGACTGTGGCCTTTTAGGCCAATTGGATCAGTCCATTCCACATAGCTGGAACTAATCATTTTAAAAGGTAACTACACTATATAACAAACATATCAATTACTGCACAAACAGTAACAAATGTACACATTGTAACATATAATTGTGACAATAAACCCTTCTTCATTGTAGCTTCTGGTCAGGGTTTAAAACAAGGAAATGGCTCGGCGGCCCTCCCCTTACATTTCCAAGTATGAAAGCAAATCTACTGAGAAAGTACTTCAAACAAATGAACCAATATGAAACAATTCAACTAATAATGATTGTGGGTTTTTTTTTTTCATTGAATAAATGAATGTAATGAATTATATGACCCAGAATATGTGTGTGCATCTTACTAGTAGTTATTGTATAAAATGAAATGGAAAGTTAAAATGTATGGTTTGTGCAGAAAACTTTTGAGACAAGTGGAGTGCAAAAGCCCACTTCATCACATTAATTGCTGTACAAGTGGAAGAAAATGTGGACCAGCGCATCAGAAAATTCACTCGTCAGATATGTTATCTTATGCTCACAGACCAAAGCTTGTCCACATTGGACATTTAGAGCTACCACCCAGACCACCTGATGCCCAAGCAAATGGACTGGAATATACAAATCAGCAAAGTCAAAACGCAGGATAAATGCATTCAGGAAGTAATAGTACATTTGATTACATTTGTCTCTTTCTCTCTTACAAACACATTTGGACAGTATTTGTGGAGTCACACACGCGCGCACGCACATGCGCACGCGCGCGCACACACACACACACACACACACACGCTTATGGACTGCAATGTACATAAACCCAGACACACAGCAACTTTCTGCGTCAGAACCTGGAGCGGCTGGTCCAAAGCATCAATCGCCTCTCTGTTCCTCCGGCTCAGCCTCCGAGTCTCCGCTGCCATCCTCCACCTCCGACGTCCACACCACATCATTAGTCATGGGACGGGCCGGCCCAACAACACATATGGGATCTCAGTGAGGACAAGGGCGTGACACAGAGATATTTTTGCAAACCAAGCTTTTAAGTGATTTAAGGTATGGATCCACCAACTGCTGTGCCTGGAATGTTCCACAGTATACATTCATCTGATATCTCCATGGAGAAAACCAGGTGACAATAAGTTACAGGTCTGGTCTGTGACAAGGCAACCTCGCTGACAGTAGGAATGTATTTTTTTTAAGGTATTTTTGACAACGAAAAACATGTCATTGAATAAATGCAACATATAATAGTTGAATGCCATCTGTGGAATATTCTGGGCTAAGTAATAACCTTCCCATTGGAGACAGGCAGGCAGGTGGCAGACCCTTCCCCAGAAAAGGGGACAGTAAATAGTCAAGTTCATGTTTTTTTTCCATGCATTCTCTTTGGTAAAACTATAAAACCTTAGCAATTAATAATGGACAAAAACTCAAATCCAAAGTGTAAATTTGATGCTAAGGTTACCAAAACTGTAAAGTGCCAATAAGAACATAATGACGGCATCACTTCTTCACTTTGACCTGACAAACAATTGGCCCCGTCTGAAAAAGGCAGTAGATTTAGAATTAAAGAATCACAAAAAGACACTGAGCCCACGGAGACAGTTTGTCTTGTTTCCCAAAGAGATGTTCTGGCATGCCACTGATCACAGCCAGCCTTCGCGCATCAAGTGACTCTGAATAGCTGCAAGAGGAGGACAGTGCAGGGGCAGGACAAGGGGACTGCTGGACCAGAGCAGGACAAGTGGTGCTGGCTGGACGCGTTCATTGTTGTCCGAGCTATCGCAGTCAGGTCAACCGCTAGCCACGTGCTCCTCCATACAAACTATTACATTTCTTTTTGTTATCTTTGATCATGCTTCATTACGGAGAGACAATTGAGTTTGGAGGCAAGCGGGTTCCCCAAATGAACTTCCAAAATGAGAGAGGGAGGGCATGGAGCAAGAGAGGACAGAGAATCCCTGCATTCTCCCCTGAAAAGGAGGACGACCATGGACAAAAACACATTGTCCTTGGATTTAAAAAGAGAGGCTTATGGCTGCTATGAAAAAAGTGCTTTGGGGAGAGGAGAAGAATGCCCACTGATGCGCGCTCAATGAGATGTACGCTAGAGGAGCCATACAATAAGACGCAGGCAAATTGAAAGGGATGGAATTTTGAGGCAAATGACACTCGAGAGTTTTCAAAATAACTGACAGCTGCACAATTGGGCACCAAAACAGAGCGCAATCTGCCCATAGATGAAAAGGCAGCCGAATGAATAGCAGCTAATAAATACAGAGATACTGTCCATTCACAGCACAAGTGGATAAGGAGACAGCCGTGAAAATGGACATGAAAGGTGAAGTTTTACTCTGATAAATGAAGTGACGAAACAAAGGCGGGACGACAAAGAGCACTCAAAACAATTACACAATTAGAAGGAGTTTGAAATAGGGAGTTCTGATAGTTTAATTTTAACTGGTGCCAATGGAAATTATGCCAAACAAATAGTTGATAAGTTTCTCCTTTTTCATTTTTTTTGTAGGAACAATACACTCTTAACACAAAAAAGAGCTTGCAGCTGGCTATGCTTTTTTATTACATTACAGTAGTCAATTCAAAACACAATTTCAAAACAAAATTATTTTTAGCCTCAAAATGCCATTTTAATGTAGATATGAAAACAAAAATGTGCATGAGATCCATCCTTCACTTTCAGTGATTAAATATTTGTTCCAAAAGGATTTCTCCCAGAACACATCCTCCGCATATCAATAAATGATGGATGTCCTTCCTGATCTAGCATAAAGGGTTGTTATTACATAACATAAGATGTAATAGGTCTTAAACTGTAATGGAAAGGTTAGGTTGAATAATAGAACTGCTATGGCTGTAGCTTTCTGCATCAACCGCTCTCTAATGATGGCAAGAGCACTTGTATCCCTGTGTTTGTTGTAAAAGGCTTGTTTCCCTTTTCTTCTTGAGAGGTGAGTATCAGAACCCAATCCTCTTGTCACTCGTCGTCCCCTTGCTGTATAACACAGACATTTTCCATTCAGTCAGTGCGAGCTGCAGCACACTGGCTCCTTCTAAACTCAGCCACCACTTCATTAAATGACTTCAGACTCTTGGCAGAGTCAGTGGGAAAAGTCTATATTAACTGTGTGTGAGATCCATGGGGTGACCAACAAAGGCCATAGTTGTTCCTCTGTTGGATGCTGCATGGGGGAATTCTGGGGCCTGGGGTACCCCTGAGCTTAGACCCATGTCTGATGCCCCACCACACCCCTCCACAGACCTCACACAGTAAGAACAATGCAAATAGAAGTGCAGACGCGCTCACTGAGGTCACAAAAAGCATGAATGACCTCTGCCCTACATTTCAACATTGTGCCTTTAAAAGTAAAGTGTGGCCTTTCTGCATGATGGGGAAGCTACAAACAAAATTGGGGTACAATTTTATTTACTGTGCATTTAGGAGTACTGCATTTTTAGACTTTTAGACAAAATTGAAGACATTGTTGCACTTTTATAGCCCTTTGTTGCTTTGCTAAATCATATGATCCTTTGCAATTATTGGGTAAAACATTTACGGATGGTCAGAGGTGTCATGTGCGTTGACTGCGTTTGTTTGGGAGATGGACTTGTGTGGTGACCTTAAACCAATCAACTGGATTTATTTGCTCTAATTAGGCAGGTTAAGGCCACAGGGTTTACAAACAAACTCATTCATCTGAACCTGACAAGTCACAGGAGGGACGGCCAATTAGTCTGAAGTCCTGCAGCACAACAAGAGGGCAAGACTGTTCAGACTTCAATCAAAGAGAACGTAGTCAAATACATTTATCACCATTATTTTGATTAGTGCTAAAGCATTCATTGGCAAACCTCAGTACAGTAGAGATCGACTATACACAGCACCCTCATCCACACTGCTCACCTTTCAGTGCAGCCCTTCATGGAGGGAAGTTTACTTTAAATTACCGTCACCACAAAAACCTTCACCCAGACACTTGCTCGCACACACAGCGCCAATAACCTCTGACTGACTCCCAAACGTCCCGAGCCTCTATACCACATTACAGAGAGATTTAAAGCATAAAATGAAGGGATAACATCAGGCGACAATATGGCTCAGTTCTGTTCTCCGTGGGGCTTGACTTGAGAGTGTTAGAATACTACATTCTTCCTACAGTGTGGAGTGTGCTGAAAGGGCTGCTCTGTCTCTAATTGGGCGCTTTTGCTTCTGATCAATGCTTGTGAAAGTGTTGGTGAGGAAACATATTCTAG
The DNA here is from genome assembly GCA_015082035.1 of Chaenogobius annularis. Taxonomy (NCBI): domain Eukaryota; kingdom Metazoa; phylum Chordata; class Actinopteri; order Gobiiformes; family Gobiidae; genus Chaenogobius; species Chaenogobius annularis. The sequence goes on from BJKM01000398.1 coordinate 440,314, forward strand.
AGCAATATGATATTATAAAAAGAAAGGAAAAAAAGTAGATGAAATGTGTTTAGTAACGCATTATGTCCTTTGCAATTTGAGGTTCAGTTTTGTCTTGAATTAGGATCAAACCGGGACCAAATAATGTTGTGTCTGTGTCTACAGCATGACTAACATGAGACTAATGCATAAATGTATTATTATGTATTATTTAGTAAACCAGACCAGAAATTGTAAATCCCAAACTCAGTATTTCCCCATGTGAAAGACCAATACATTCATGAATAAAGAACCAGAACTAAACCATCAAGAGTAATAGAGTCTAATCTCATAATGAAGTCATGAGTGGGAATAAAATGTTGTGAGGTATATGTACATTTTCTCATGTCGATGTGAAATAATTTGATAACAATGAATTTTTGCACAAACATTCCCATGATCTAATCCACTTCCATCCTGTCTGCCAGACGCACTCCAGATTGCTTACTCCTAATGTAAACTTCCAAGTCCAGGTCAGGGTCAGAGGTCACCCAGACCTATGTTGAAAGCCAAGGAGCTTGATTTCAAAGAAGAACAGGAGTCTCACATGTTCAGGATGTTTTTTGCCCTGAGATAGCCCCTCACAGTCCTGATGTGAGCAGTCACATTAGAAGCATGGTCCACACAATAAGTTCCAGAAGCATCTGTTCAATTACAATCATGCATTAAAGAGCAGTAGGACATGCTTGGGACTGTATGATGCTCCATGCAGGCACAAGATTATTTGAACTAATGCATTCAATGAGGGGATATTACATAACAGAGTAACAGCCAATGTGATAAGAAAACAATGTCCTTGCCCCACAATTTCCCCCCAAACCAAATGTCAACTGTGTATGTAAGAGTATGCTGCTCTCTAGTGGATATTTGTGGTAAGCTCAAGTCATTCGTAATCCTTTGTCAAACTGTATTCTCTACATTTGACACATCGTTCACCCAGTGCTGCTCTGGCAACCCAGGAGCACCCAGCTATTGCAGTACAGCGCTCTGGGAGGCCTATCTCCAAATCTCACGCTCGGCTTCGTCAGGATTGCATGTTTAGGGGTTGATGTAGGAAACCAGAAAGCTAGTCATTCTGACAATAATTGCAGAATAAATCGTGAAAAGTTTAGGTTCTAGGAACTAAGTCGCATTGACTGAATATGCAACTTATTAAAGTTGATTAAGTTACATAAATGATTGGTACAATACATTTAAACAGCTTCATAATTTTCAAGAAACAAAAGTCCTATGGCATATTATATGCAATACAAATGACACAAATTGCATCGATTAGATGCCCGTGTCGTAAGTAACCGAATCTTCAAAACAAGATCATAATAATAATCATCGTCGTCATCGTCATCATCCTCATCATCATATTAAGTTCATGTTTGGCTCAGTGTGCTGTGATTTAGTACAACCACTAGAGGTCAATGTTTTACTCCTAATGTACTACCATACGTCACTGACAGTTATTGGAATAATTAATACATTTAGGACTTCAAACTTGATGTTCTTGTAATCTCCTTCAATAAGAGAATCAAGTGTCTGTATTTTCAATGGAACAATTCAGCACGGGACTAGGTTCAAATCAAACTTAAAGACTTGTGCTAATGTTTTCATGTCTTTTCTCATCAAGAGATAATACATTTCTGTTTACCAATGCAAAAACAAAAAACGAAGCTGCTGAAATCCTCTCTGGAACCATGGTGCCAGTATCTCACAGGCTCCAAAACTCTTGCCTTTACCTTAATACTACAAAAACAGTCTGCATGTTTTTCTCACGTCAGCCAGCAGGGGGTGAACAGCCATCTGTCTTGGTCAATGAAGAGCGATTAGATGTAGTTGAATAATGTAAGTATCTTGGAGTAATCTTCTACTCCAATTTCACCTTCAAAGTCCATGTGAAGAAAATGTCCAATGTTATTACGGTACATTTAACTTATCAAACTTGAAAAAAATAAGGAGTTTTGGAATATAGAGTCAGCAAAACTTATATACACTCAATGGTATTTAGTCATATGTTGTCTTACAACACAGTCCCAGGCAAATTAAAGGACTTTAAAGCATCTCAAGTATTTGTTTGAGAAAACTTTGAAAAAACTAGACAAGAAGCTTTTACATTATCATTATTGTAACATTTTAGTACAACATATTGGACAACATATTGGACTTTGAAAGTTATCAGATGTTCCTGGATGCCTGTCTAATTTTTAAGATTCTAAATGGGTTTAGCCCCACCCAAAAAAAACAACACACTGGAATAAGCACCAGAGCATTAAGCAGAGACGACTGCAATGTACAAAGGCGCTAAGTTTAGCCAAACAGTGGTGTCTATCCGAGGCAGCGATATGGAACGCACTGCCAGAGAGCATCAGAAACTGTTCTTAAATATGCACCCACAGATGATCATCATTTCTGGGCACTTTCAATTTTAGACTGCTGCTTATAGTATAAATAATCTGTTTTCTCTCTATAATGCATCAGATTTGTCGACATTCTATGCATCTGTTAAGTTTAATGTCTTGTAATGTCAAGTAGTACATTGTGTAAATGTTTTGTTTTTTTACCCACCTCAGGACAATGCATGAAATGAAACTTTTGTGCTAACTCTGGCATATTTATATGTATTAATATGCACTGTCCTAATTCCAATAAATAAATGCCAGACTAAAATGAACCCCATTTCAAACTGGTTGTTCTTGAACCCTTTGGAGCACAAACAATTGGTTGGACTCATTGTGAAGCTGACCCTCTATTGTTTTGGCCTCGGATGTATTTAGTCTGATGATAGGTGTGATCAAGCTCTGCATAGAGGAATATCAGAGTTTTAATTCCACCTAGATTTTTTTAAAGAGCAGTAAAGATGGTGTCTGATCGACACTGGTTTTGGTATTTGTTGAGTTTTGACAATTCCTCCTTCAACACTGAAGCGAATTTAACTAAAATAGTTAAAATAATAAATAAAATAGTAAATTCATTTTAGGGTTTGATTTGACTTAAAGTGGGTTACAGCTTTCTTTTTATATTTAACACGTTCAGACGCTTGCCATTTCCTTTTATCAGCTTTGGACAAAAAGGAATTAATTAAGAAAAAGTTTGAGGGCTCACCTCATCGTAACAGATTAAAGAAACGTAGCATGGTTGCTTGATAAATAGTTTATGTATAGTATATGTAGCAGTGAGAACAAAAGAGCTCTTTTGGGAAATGCATTGACTGTTTGACGTAAGAACTCAGGGGAATTCTGTACCACAAGTGTGTAGTGTCAGCAGCTGATTGACAGATCAAAGACCATGCAGTGATGCACAGCTTGCATTGCCATAAAAAGATGTTCTGACAAGGTTTTGCTTCATTGAGCTCAACAAAAGGGCCTTTAACTTTACAAACAATTCAGAATTGTTATTGCACAAATAAAGAGATTATTACTGTGCACACACAGTGTTGGCTATGTCAGTTGCTTATGTTTGTGACATTTATTTCCAGTATAAGATTATTATAGACTTCTTTTAATTGAGATTTTAAAAAAATAAGAAATTAAAGTGCTATTCTGTCAATATATAACATTTACCTCACCCTCTTACCTTGTTTTGGTGATATTAGCTTCTCAGTGAATCACCAGTAAAACAACCCACAAGATTCCAGGTCTGTGAACTGTATTACAACATGTGCACAGCCGCATCTTTTTATGTAAAGCTTCTATAAGCAGTAATGAAGATCCTGGCTTCTCCTGTATTTATTACAGTAATGCTATATTTTTTTTAGATGTATACTATATTAATACCCACCCAAAGAAGGTGGAATTTATTTCAAGAATAACCTAATAACATAGTGTCTGGTCTTTAAATCAACATGCATGCGTTTTGCTACAGGAAGTGATGACATCATACCTTGGTTACTGTGAAAACAAACCCAGATCATCTGGTGTGTCACACACTTGAGATTACAGTCAAGCGTGTCAGTTTCATATACAGGAGAAAGTGGTTAGAAACACCTGCCGTTATAACAAAAAGGCATTGGATTTCATACAGCTGGGGCAAAAAAAATCATCCCAAAATTATCCCAATCTCGTTATTTCTTCATTTTCTTCAATTCTTCAATTAATTTTCCTTAAAAAAGAACAGGAATGCTATATATATATATATATATATATATATATATATATATATATATATATATATATATATATATATATATATATATATATATGATATACACACTCACAAAGTTGTGAGTGTGTATATCATACAATATGTATTTCTTTTCTTCACAGCACAATCTGATTCTCTAAGTACAAAGCCACCCTCCACTTCTCTGCAAAACATTCAGTCCATGCACAAGGCAGGAAGCCCCCCTCCCCTCCTCAGAACCTCCCTCCACTGCAGGGCGGGTGGGCGTAGAGATTGAAGGAACAGCTAGATGTTGACGTTCCACAGTGAAACATACCCACATCCGCTCTGAATCAAGACCGTTTCAGACCTATGAGAGGCTGTTAAACTGTACTAGAGCAAACAGCATCAGAGACAGATAGACCTACAGTATATTTGTGAAGAGAGTTGAAAGAATATCAAGTGTAGTCAAAACATGTGTTAAAGTTTAAAGCCTTTCCATTTAATGCACTAAAATGAGTCGTAACAAAGGGAAATACAAATTAACACTAATCTGTATCATGGCAAAACAGGAACTATAAGAACCAGACAACATTTAAGACAACCGCAGAATTTAACACAAAGAAAACAGAAACAAATCCATGCCAAAAATCAGCTTCTTTTAAACAAACTACCAATCCAAACAGGACAAAAAATAACATCTGAATTTGAGCAACATATAATCTAGCTGCCTTTGACTGCCTTCTAAATTATAGTGCTGCCAATATTGGTTCATATGAACGAAAAGATTTCGAAGAATCACTATTGCTTTGATATTAATATTGATGTAAAAAAAAAAAAAAAAAAAAAACATTAATAATTTTACAACATTTCACACCATTTGACACATGACGACATGATGTTGGTAGAATAGAAACATAATAATCTACTATTGTGAAATGCCTAATAGTAAGTAGCATATCATTCATCAAAACAATATTTGTCTTTACTCAAGTAATAGGACTGAGCAGTCAAAACTCTAATCATGCCTAAACTACAGAGGCAATCAAACTTTTGTAAACACAGACCACTCCATTACGCCCCCCGCCATCGTTAAGATTCACAAACGTGTGTAATGTGCATAATAAACTAACGCAGCAAACACAGCATTAAACAGACATGTGCAAATTAAGCGCGACTTTGCAACGCAGTTGTCAGAAAGTTGGCAAATGTGTGGTATGCAGTCTACGCTTTACAACGAACGTTTGCGAAGAATAAAAAACAAAAACACCGTTGCCATAGGCCTTATGACAGCTGTATCAGACACTCCACTACTTTGAGTCACGGGAGCGCACAAGCCCACGTCCACGCCACGCTCACATTACGCACACAAATCTTGAGAGCAAACACAGTAAACATGTCAACGCAACAAACGGGGTCGTTACGCACCTGTTTTTGAAGAAGGCCACGCTGTACAGATAGCGATTTTTGCTGTAAATGCGACGGCAGAAGCGTCAAACAGCATGTAAGAGTTGTTTACAAAGTTTCATAGTAATTTCCGATTGGTCTGAACGAGTTTTCGTCGACGCCCCAAAACCTCGTTCACTGGGCGGAGTCTACGCGCCCTGCGCAGTGTGAGCGCCAGAAGAGGATCACGGTGAAGATACGCTCTAAGTGGATGTGGCTATTGCTGCAGTCATATCATTGAAAATACTGGAGATTTATGTTGTATTCAGGGAGGATGCACAAAAGGTTGCAGTCAGATAATGGAAGGATTGATAGGCCACAACTTAACTGACCACTAACCAAGCAGGATCCCTCACCGCCTATCGCTTGTGGCGACACTGAACTGTACAGTCTCATTTGTTAATAGGTAATTATAGCCTCAATTGATTTAAGCTCTTTCCAAGAATCTAATGGGCTCTTATCGGTTAATACAATTGTCGCTGTACAGAATACAAATGCCCAGGCTATTGCTGCTACTTCAGCTAAAAAACACTGATTTTATTGGTCTTAAATGAAAATGGCCCAATAGAAAAGCTCTTGATGAGGTCAGTATCCAGGCTGCGGAGTTATAAGACAGAAAGACACGCTATACCTCATGTAATAAGTATGTTACCACAGAATATTTCCCTAAAATACGTCATCATCATCATCATGGAAAATGCTTGGATGTAAGATTCAGTTATAAAATATTGTGATATTAATATCTCATGCAATATGCTAAATAAGACTTATAGACAAATAGGCCCATCCCAGGGCCATTAGCAGGAGGTCCCGCCCTGTGGGCAGGGCTAAAGACAGGAGTTCTCAGACTTGTTTCACTGATTGAGAATGACTCTTGGATGAGAGTTGAAACGTTTTGTTTTGTTTTTTCTAAAACAGAGTCCAGATGACTACAACTGAATCTTTTTCGACAATGGAACACTCCTGGACGAATGAGGGATTACACCGACACTTAGACAAACGTCAATCCACATGGAAAATAAGCTATTTGGACACAGTTTACTCATCACAATAAACTAACAAAGAAATAATTAGATTATCTATCTAAAATCTAAATAATGAATGTTGCAAGTTATGTGATTATGTATCTTTGCATTTTACTTTATTATTAAATAATCTTCCTCAACAAAAACTCAAGACTAGTATCATCGGTTAACAGCGGTCCACAGGAAAGAACAGTCAGTGAAAATGACTAATAATAGTAATAATAGTACTGTATAAAAGATGGTGTTGAGTATAATACATTTGCCTGAAATATATAGTACCTCAAGGATGTGCGTTCATTTTTCAATTATTTTCCAACTTTACCACTTTTATTCCACGACTCGCTGTGTATCCCTTTTTAAGTTTTTAGAACAACACAATGGGGCTGCTCCACACTGAGATTGGTCTTTTACCGCCAAGCAGGATAATGGTGGACAATTTCACCATGGCACCTTTCCTCTTGTCTCTCCACCTAGAAAAGTAGAGCAATGCAACAGCAATCACAGCCTTTGATTGTAGCCCAGTGTTTTTAATTGACAGAGGTGTAGGTCAGAACATAATGTAGCCTTTACTCAGAACTTCATCTTATGCTATTAGTCACAAGGCACAGTTGGGTTTCCAGTCACTGGTGCCCAAAGTCAGTGTGAGTGCTTTCAGTGCGGTATGTCAGCAGGTTTGATAAAGGGGAAAATAAACCCATTCACTCTTGAACAAGGACCCAGCAGTAAATTGGTCATATGCTTGTCCTGACCAAGAACTTCTCAGTAAATTACTGTGATTTATTATTATTTTGTAAAGTGGTGTTTAAAACTGAATCCAACACAACACTGTTAAGTAAGGATGGCACAATCCAACTGATAGTATATGCGTTTAGTTAACACGTACTCTCAATATGAAAACGTATTTTTCATACACATTTTATTTCCAGCGTTTGTGATGTAAATCTATTTTTGTTTGATTATGATGATGGTTTATACTTAAATACAATCAACAATAAGTCTGTGACATTAAATGCTGCAATAGTTTAAATACTAAAGGTCAACATTTTATAATAATAATAATAATAATAATAATAATAATGATAAATATAGCCGCAAGCGGCAATGGTCGGCCCTCGTCACGCTGCCGCCCGCAGAGCAAGAGGGGGCGCCCCAATTTTCCTCCTTTTATTACAACTACTGCCGAATTTGTGGCGCTAACTCGCTTTCTCCCCTTTGCTTTACAAATAGGGGCATTATTGTGTACTGAAAGTGTGAATATTTTGTGAAAAGTTTGCGGTTGTGCCGCACAAAGTCCATAATTATTTTTAAGAAGTTTTGATGGCCCACTCCTTTTTGTGGTCCCCAGTCAAAAGGTAATTTTTGGGAAATTCTTGGCAAACCATAACACTTACAATAAAACATTTAATAACTATTGATGTGACACTCCTGAAGATGAGTCCAGCCAAATTTTTGGTTAAGTCGGGCTAACGCCCGAGGAGAAGTTCATAAAAGCTGTAGTCTTTCCTCCAGCGTACCACATGGTGCTGGAGGAGGTGAGGATAGACTCAATGATGGCTGTGTAAAACTGCACCATCATCTGCACTGGCAGCTTGGCTTTCCTTAGCTGCAGCAGAAAACACACCCTCTGCTGGGCCTTCTTGATGAGGAAGCTGATTGTGGGCTCCACTTGAGGTCCAGGGTGATGGTGGTGCCGATGGTGGTGCCGTTCCTGAAGTCCACGATTATCTCCACTGTCTTCTGGGCGTTGAGCTCCAGGTTGTTACCACTGCACCAGGACAAGAGCAGGTCCACCACCCTCCTGTACACAGACTCATCCCCGTCCGAGATGAGCCCGATGAGGGTGGTGTCATCTGCAAACTTGATCAATTTAACAAAGTTGTGGCTGGAGATGCAGCAGTTTGTGTACAGGGAGAAGAGCAGAGGAGAAAGTACACAGCCCTGTGGAGCTCCTGTGCTGATAGTCCGAGTGTCTGAGACATTCTTCCCCAGCCGCAGAGGTGTCTGAGACATTCTTCCCCAGCCGCACGCACTGCCTCCGATCCGTCAGGAAGTCAGTGATCCACCTGCAGGTGGAGTCAGGCACGTTGAGCTGGGAGAGCTTGTCCTGGAGCAGTGCAGGGAGGATGGTGTTGATGCAGAGCTGAAGTCCACAAAGAGGATCCTGGCGTAGGTTCCCGGGGTGTCCAGATGCTGCAAGATGAAGTGGAGTACCAGGTTGATGGCGTCGTCTACAGACATGTTGTTTCTGTCGGTGAACTGCAAGGGGTCCAGCAGGGAGGAGGAGAAGGACTTGAGATGGGGCAAGACGTCAGTGCCACTGGCCTGTAGTCATTAAGTCCAGTGATCCGGGGCTTCTTGGGGACAGGGACAATGATGGACAACTTGAAGCAGGCTGGGACATGGCATGAATCCAGAGAGGTGTTAAACATTTCTGTGAAGACGGGGGTCAGTTCTCCCGCACAGTGTCTCAAAGTGGTGGGAAAAATACCCTCTGGTCCTGCAGCTCTCGGGAGTGGGTTTCTGAAATAGTCTGTTTACATCCTGAGCTAAGAGAGAGCTGGGGGAGGTGGGGGATACCGGGGTCGGGTTGGCAGAGGTGGCCAAATTGGGGGAGGGGGGGTGGCCTCAATCCTGGAGTAAAAGGTGTTAAGCTCTTTGACCAGTTTTTTCGGTCGTCTGCAGCGTGGGGGGCTCTGGGCTTGAAGTTGGTGAGAACAGAGGTGGGGTTGTTGTCAGAGAACTGCTGCTTCAGACGCGTATTGTATTGTGATTTAGCTCTCGACACCTCTTTGCTAAATCCTTACTTCGGATCTTTGTAGCGCTCTGTGTCACCAGCCCTGTGCGCTGCCTCGGTTTTGTTGTGAACCAAATCATTATTGATTACATAAAAAGACAAAAAACATACACTTTGAGAACAAAGGGTAAAGAGGAACATTTCATGCACATCCAGGCAGTCATTAAAGTATAAAGAGGTGCTTTTTGGTGGAGGGAACGTCAATGTAAAAAATGCAAAAACCCAAGGCACTCTCTTATCATTCAAAATGTCTTTATTAATTATGGCATGTCTCGATGGACCTCACTGAGCCTCAACGAATTTCAGCCTGCTAGCGCCTTCATCAGAGGGACAAACAGAATTCAAAAGAACTATGTGATGCTATTCATAGGACCGAATTGTACATGTGCTTTTGTGTGTGTGTTTTTTTTAAAAATACATTTGCAAAGACTTCAGGCAGCCTTCTTTTATATTGTTATTATGGGGCATTGTTTGTAGAGTTTGAGGCAAATAATGCATTTAATACATTTTGGAAAAAGGCTGTATCATAACATACTGTAAATAAAAAAGTGAATACTTTACAGATGAACTTTATCTTGTAGTGCCAGTATTTCTTTCTTGGCTATACTCCAGTGAAAACTTGGAATTGAGATCATTTAAAATGGGTGGAATTCATGTAATTCAGTCTCTGACTCTGACCAAAACAAACACACATCAAGCCAGCATTGGATGCGGTGTCACAAGCATCCATAGCACACCCCTTCACCTGTTTAAATACTTTATTTTAAGGTACAAAAATATTGTTGTTCAATGTCCAGTTTGTGAAGTAACTGGTAGAAACTCACTAGTGACATTGCAGTTGGTGGACAGTTACCCAGAACGAAGCTCAAAACTGCCAGGCCATCATCGGCGGAGCTGTTTTTCCAAAAGCCCCGGATCTTTTTGAGTCTTAAAAAAGGGCAATTTGGTAATTTGCAGAATATAACAAAATCCCTTTATTTACACTACTTGTTAACACTATGCAATGACATAGTGATTAAATGATGGGATGAGGTTCGAGTTAAAGGGTTACAGGGAGAAAAAATAAAGAATGTCCCACATGGTCACATCCCTAACATGCCTTTAAACATAAAACGAGAATGCTTGTGCATGCACTGCTTGTATGTGTGTGTGTGTGTGTGTGTGTGTGTGTGTATGTATGTGCACGCAATGTATACATATACATGTATTTATGTATATGAATGTGTATATGTGGATATGTATACACATGTTTGTTTTTTTCTTTGTAGAATTGTCTAACCGTTTCTTTACAGTACTTCTTTTACTTCAGTTTTATTATAACTTTTTTAGGTATAATAATTTATTATCACTTTATTAAATTGAAACTATTGTTGGTGTGTAAGTGCGTGGGCATGTGTCTATGTGTGTGTGTGTGTGTGTGTGTGTGTGTGTGTATGTATGTATGTGTGTGGGTGTGCGTGTTTTTAAGTTTCCCTACAAACAAGTGCATCATTATCTGCTCAAACTATACAGCAAGCAGCCTATTTTAATCTAATTAGAATGTTTGAGAGTATAAAGTGTTTGGATCCTCTGAGAAGTGATTGTTTAATTAAGGATCATAGTTATATCTTTGGCTTTGACTGAGCTGGATGCTGCTGGATGTGTTCTTGTCTTATTATGACTGGTGTGCTATCCACACCTCTAGGTGGAGGACTGGACCATAGCAAACATGTACAGTAATGAATAATGAGATTTCCCCAGATGGTCTTTCAATAGCATCATGTAACTCAAAGATCTCAATAGCCTTTCTTCAAGCACTGCACTATTATATATGACATTCTGCACATGTTTTACACTGTATGGTACCACGAGTGCCTTTTCTGTAGGCACTAGTAGAGATTGTGTGGGCTGCTCCTCATAAGCTGATGTGGGACATGAGACAAAAGTTCCAGATACAAAATAATGATAATGGTATTTGTTTGAGACGCTCAAGAAAAACAACAAGTAGCAGATCTTTTAGTGGCAGAAAGGTATTTGCTCGTCTTGGGTTGTCAGGGTACAACTATCATGTTAGTTAGCATCATGCTAATAAAATGCCTAATCCCCATATAAATCATTGCAGTGTGAAACAACAGCGATGCTCATTCAGAGTAATCCTGACACAGACTGAGACTTAAAAGAACATTCTCTTGCAAAACAACTGCTTCTCCAAAGCTTTGCCACCAGGAGCAAATCTACTCCAATAGGGAATCCCTGACATACATGCTATGGGCAAAATTATGTCCTCAAAATTAACTAAGATGCTATTACTTCATTATATTCTTACTGTATAACTTGATTTTACTCTTATTCATTTTAGAGCACATTTCCATGTGCAGTGAAGCTTGGCATCTCTAAACTTGAAAAACATAAATCAAATATACTATCATATCATTAGACAAAGACAGAAGCATCCCATTTTAGGAACTATTCCTCAATATGTTTCACATAAGTTTCTCTGCATTATAGATGCATTTCTAATGTTTTGACAAAAATTCGACTTGCATGGAAAACGCATACTCTCTTTATTTATTTATGTCTTTATTTTAAGATAACATTTTAAACTTATAGGGATCACCAAAATGGCTGTAGCTTTGATTTGATATTTAAGTAAAAAAGAATGTCAGAATGTATTACACATACATATACAGCTGTGCAGTTAGTAGAAAAAATCACAAGGGGGAGCAAGAATACACAAAACCAAATATAAGTCACATGCAAGGTATGCATAAAAACAAACCTATAATGGTTGTTAAAGCCAGCACAGATTGTCAATAAAAAAAAATAAGATAAAATGTTACCTGACTTGGTAATACTTTATAATAACTGTATGAATGAATGAATTAGTTCATAATTATTTTGTACCTTTTTATCATCTCACTGGTATTAACATGAAGCTTAATAAACAACTACCACATGAACCAACACAAGTCACACAATGAGCTAATTAATCATTCATTCATTTCATTCATTCATGAATGAATGAATGAATGAATAATTAATCATAATGTTAAATAATTAATAATTCTAAATTTGGTTTCCCAAACAAACACTGGTGTAATGTAAATGTGGACTCATCAGTTCATTCACCAAATACTTTAATGATGCCTTTTTACAAATGTATGTAAAGAGCCTGATAAAGTTTTATGAAGATTTCTCATACCATTTTCTAGTTGGCCATAAAATAAATACTGGTCTGCCTGATTAACAGATGAAACGCAAAAACAAACAAACTTTCAAATCATGTCACCTAGTGAACAGCAATTGGCTTTGTTATTGAAGAGTAACAGACAATTTAAACATAAAACTTGGAACAAAAAGACATCACATACTTTCAAATAGTCAGAATAGTGTCAGTATAATAATATTTTATGCAAAGGCTATTTTATACATACATATATTATATCTATATATCTAATATATATATCTATATATATAAATCTATATATCATCATCATCACCACATCATGGTGTGGGTCCCTGGTCACTGGCGGGCACTTTCCTTTGTGTTATTGGCCCGTTATACAATAATAGTGTTAAATTTTTGCATTACATGCTTATATGCACGGAACGTGCTTGAGTTGGGGAATGCATTTGTGAGCTACTTAGCTCTAGTTTAGTGTGTACTTTTACACGGGCTTCGCCCGTTTACAACGATAATGTTACTTTTTTTTTTCATTAATTCATTTTCTACCGCTTGTTCCCATTAGGGGTCGCGGGTGACTGGAGCCTATCCCAGTGCCTTTGGGCCTTAGGCGGGGTACACCCTGGACAGTGGCCAACTCGTCGATGTGTCGTTACATTTTCTAACTACTAATTAGCATGCACGTGACGTGCATGAGTGGAGGAGTGCGTTAGCAAGTGTTTGGAAGCGTGTGAGCGCTTTGCGCTCGATTTCGTGCGTACTTAGTTCCCACTTACGCAGCCGTGCTTTGCACGGCCTTGCGGAACTAATTGGTCTCTCGCCAGCTTGTGGCCTAAATACATTATGGAAAACTTGTATTATATATGTCTCACACACCAAACCTCTTTTATTGTGAAGGGACTAAGGAGGAAGTTGATTTGGCGGATGTTGTGGCGGATGTTGTGGTTGACATTTATGCTAACTGTTGTTACACAATCAGTCTGTTGGAAGTGAACACAGCAGAGACTGAACCGTTCCTCTTGCCTCTTTTTACCAACTTCCACAACATAACAATGATAGTGCTTTTCAAGATACCCAAAGATGCTTTACATTTTAGAGACAGACAAAAAAAAAAAAGAAAGAAAATGTATAAAGATGAATAAAGTTATTGAAAGGCAGTTTGTTTTGTTTTGGGGGAGGACAGGTTGGCATAAGCAGATCTGAGGGAGTGGTTGGGGGGTGTGGTAATGGAGGAGCTCACAGAGGTTGATGGGGCCAGTTTATGGAGGGGCTTGTAAACAATGGTGAGGAGCTTAAAGTGAATGTTGTGGGGTGGGGAGCCAGTGGATGTCTCTGAAGACAGGGGGATGTATTCACAGGAGGATGTGGGAGTGAGGAGGCAGGCAGCAGAGTTCAGGATGTACTGGAGTCTATTGAGGGGTTTGGAGGGTAAACCGTAGAGCAGGCTACTGCAGTAGTCAAGGCGGGAGGTGACAAAGGCATGGATGAGGGAGATGCGAAGGCGGGCAATGTTCCGGAGGTGATAGAAGGCAGTTTTGGTGACATTTGATGTTTGATGTGGTTTTCATAGGAGAGGATGTGATCAAGGATAATGTAGAGGTTGCGGAGATGAGGAGGAAACAGAAGGGCCACCGATGCAGAGGGTGAGGTTATTGTAGTTTTTGTGAGTGTTTTGGGGCCAGTGAGCATGATTTCCGTTTTGTCACAGTTGAGTTGGAGGAAGTTGGATTGTAGCCAGGATTTTATTTTCGGAGATGCAGTTTGTGAAGGTGAGTGTGTGGTAGGGTTTATAGTTTTGGTGTACAGAGAGTTGGATGTCGTCTGCAAAGTATTTTAATAGTTTAAATCCTTTGACTTAGACTTAAGTATTGCAGCAATTGGAACAGGTGGACAGGAAATAAAGATGATGTGGGCACTCTCCAAAATAAAAGTCAATACTGAATTTGAAATATTTAACAAATCAATATTGCAAATATCCATTGTAAAAAAAAAAAACCTTCTTGAATGTTGTTTATATTTGATTGATATATTGCCCAAATAACTTAAGAATATATGGTAATATACATTGTACTTGTCTTACCTTCTATGTGCAGTGTATTCACTTCAGAATTCTAATTTAGAGTTTGTATTTCATCTGTTGGTGTTCAGAATAAAGTTCAAAAATCAAATGAACATATTGTGGTATTTGATTAGGCAATTTAACAGTAATTATTTATTTAAAAATAGAAAATTATACAGCTCTTATGGAGTGTCTGTGTGTGTGTCACGGGTTCGTTAGGTTCTGTTAAAAAAATGATGACTCAGTCGAAAAACTTGTGCTTAGGTGTTTTTTTGTTGTTTTTTTTACACCCAGTCCCAAAACAGTGGTAATGTATTTACAGTGAACAAACGATGACAATCAAACTAAATATTTCCAGGATCCAAAAATGTACTGTAGCCCAGGGTCTTACAGCAAACATGATTTGCGCTCCTTGGCGCTCTCCCCAACTATGAGCAGAGCTCCCTCTAGCGACAGTTTAGTCCTAACCTTCTGTCGTGGTTGTTGGGTGCCGGGGGATCCAGGCCTAACGCGCTTCAGTGTCTAGATTGTCCTAATATAGTCCAACTTTGATTGAAATCTTAATTAAATAAACATTTCCAGCAGATGCTCCCAGATAAATAAAGCATATGAAAAAAGGGAAAAAGTGGATGGATGGCACAAGTGAAGAATACTGGAAATTGTAGAGAATCACCCACCCGGTTCCATGAATGTGGTAAAAACCGTGTGACCTCCCGTAACCCAATCATCCAATACCAAAACACCTGTGCGTTAATATAGACTTTCCTCCACACTGCGCCCTGGTGGCTACAGATAGGTACAAATAGGTCAGCTATTTCCCAAACGTAACCCCCTGTGTGACCCAAATGAACCCCGATCAATAGTGACAAAATGGCTCCTTCACTCCGTTTTAAACCCTCTAGCCCCTCCCCTGGGCAAACCAAATAAATAATGAATAGGGGTGAAACACAAAATCGCATAAATCAACAAAAACCCATCCATGCCCACAACAGACTCCAGGCACGGCACTCTCGGGCGCAGCAGTCTCGGGCAAGGAAGGCGCGCCGGGTGGGGAAATGATGGGGCGGTTAGGATGCACCGTCACTGTGTGCGTGTGCGCGCGTGTGTTAAAAAAATAATTGTAAATAGGGATGTCACGATTATATTTTAGAGTCTAGAGTCATAATTATCATGAGGAAAAATATCACGATTTTACGATTACATTTTACAGGTAAGGTTACAGGTAAGATTTCCCTCTCTCTCTCTAGCTCTCTACTCTGAGCTTGTGCGTTCAGTGGCTTCAGTTTCAGCTCGCACTGACCGGCCACTTTGCGCTCCAGCGCCATCAGCGCTGCGGTGCCTCCCTCTTCCCCGTGTAAACTAATGAAGCAACGGCATAAATAAAAAACTACTCACGCTGACTGTAGCTCACGCTGGTCACTCGCACTAATGTGGACCCTTGTGTAATGGACCGGTCTTGCCACAGTAACGTGTACGACAGACAGACAATCATTATAAGCAGATCAGGCACACACACTCACGTGTGCGCACCCTGCCGTGACTTGCACACTCTGTGTGTAACGGACCAGTCGTTCAGTGCATTTATCAAGTCACACTGGGCTGCACGTGTGCCTTATTATAATAGATCCATGGCGTGTGCACACGCCGCTGTGACTCGCGTTGCCTGGAGACATTTCTGCGGTTAACCGCACATTCGAAAAAAAAACCACGAACCGTCGTGATGATTGAAAAAAATGGTTAATCGTAACATCCCTAATTGTAAAACAGATATAAAGTTGTTTTATTCCTTTTCTTTGTTTATGCTCGCGGCTCTGTCTGGGCCGTGCGCTTGTGACTGCTCTTTGTGCGCGCTGAGGAGAGGGCAGTGGGCGGACGGTTGCGGTGATTGTGCGCCAGTGCGTGTGCTATATGAAATGTATTGTGGGAAATATACTGATCCGAGAGTACGGGCCATGGAAGTGGGATAAGTCTTCTCTGCTGCATCCTCGGTAAAATGGGAAGAACAACTTCTCATCTGGGGATTTCCAGCAATCTATGCATATTGGGTTAGGCAGATGCATATAAAGATGAGTGTTTTTAAGTGTTTGCTACTGTAATGTTGATGCTTTCTCCCACTTTGTGCCCTCTGTTTCCAGCTTAGGTTTACCAAGCAGTTTTAAGACCAGTCCACCCCACTGTGGGAGAAACTGGGGAACACTGGGGAACTGTAAAGACATGCAACAGAGCCACACCAGCCCGACCTTAGACTTAGCCCTTGAAAAAACCCTTATAGCTCAAATTATTACTCCATCCTCCTGTTCAACAAACTCCCTTTTCAACCTAAGACTTAAAATAAATCTTTTTCAACCAAGCCGCTGTGTCAATAGGCGCGTTCGGGGATAAGCAAAAACTGTGCAGATCTGATCAGTGTGGTTCCCGGTTGAACCCTATCTGTCTGCACCAGACTGCTAGGCGTGTTTTCTCTGCTCTCATTGGACACTTCAACTTTTGTCAATCATCAAGACAAGGCGCAGCTAAACACGAACACACCTATTGTTCTCCTGGTGATCGTAATACCTGCTGTAAGAGTTAAGCCCCTAGGGGGTATTACACTTCAATTATAGGTATCGATGCTGACTTATTTGATCTGAAACCAAATTGATCACCCGTGAGTAAAATGTAACCAGTCTATTGTTCCACCTTCTTGTGCATAGTCAATAACCACAGCTATGGAGTGATTTATATATTTATAATCCATTTCCCAGCCATGCCACATCTAAAAGCTATCTTAGTCTAAATTATGTGGTGACTTATCCAGTCTAGGTCGCATACAAAAATGCAAGCATTATTACACAATACTTAGATGGCCCCCCCAAACACATGTACACCAGAATATAGAATACACAAGGAACAAGTAACATTACATCTCTGCTCTGTTTTCTCCTTTTACTATACCCTGTTGCCCTCTGTTGAATATGACTCAAAAAGGTCAACAGGAGAACAAATCTTTGATGCAATGTGTTTGTGTGCATTTGCCTCCCTGTTTTTTCAACCTTTGTCAAGTGGTTTTATGAATATATCCAGATTTGTGTGTGTACTTAAAAAACAATGTATTAATTATCAGTTACATTGTCTTCTAGGTGAAAGTCACATTCTAGATCACAGTACTTCAAACTGGCACTGTATGATTTCAGCATTTTTTCCCAACCAGAGCAAGATAGCACTGATTATGCATCCTGTCCTATTTACCTGGATTGTGGGTCTCTCTCAGCGGGGGCGTCTTGTTAGCACTATTCCGGTGGCTACAGGGTCCAATCTCCAGGGCCTGATTACTCCATGCTTTGTTAGTCTTCATGATTGTCACTATTATCGCCGTACTCATCACACCACTGTGGAACGGATAGTAATTGTAATTGCCCGCTTCGTAACACGAGAGTGTGCCATTTTTGGTCCTCCCCATGGCTTTAATTACTTGAGATAATATGTAATTAGTAGGATAATCTTTGGTCTTCAGAGTTTGTTGGGGAATTGTTACACCCGTCCTTTGGAGTGAGAATAAATTTTTTATGCTTTTTGAGTTATTAAAGAAAGGGAAATAATTGAACGTTGGCACTGTTGCCCACTCTTTCATTCAACATTGAGGAAAGTTTTGATGAGTCCAATCCATTCTTTATTATTATGCTGTTTTTTGTCCATTCTTCAATAAGGCAACCTTCTAACCATTTCCCCAGTTTTTAAATCAAAGCTTAAATTTTGACAGATTGGCGACGGTAAAAACATCAAATGCTGCATAAACGGTAAATCACAATTATCAAATTACTTTTCAAGATTTTTTTTTTTTTTTAACATAACTCAGGGCTGGACTCGGAGAAAAAATTGGCCATGGATATTTTGATCTGAACCGGCCCCCTACGCGACCACGACTGCAGTTATCCTACGATCCTACAACTGATCTCTTCAATAGGATAAGCTTACTAACTGAATATTTGTGCATATTCAAATATATATTCCGCAGGGATTTGGTCCAAATTAATAATGCTTGACATGGTTTGTTGTAGCAAATTTGGCCCAATTTATTGTTACTCACACCCAAATGCTTTATGGCTGTATTTTTGTATTTATTATTAAAGTATAAGCTAATGTTCTTACAACTTTAAAACAAAACAATACTAGAACTATTTTACTGTAGATTTTTAATTGGTATACAAATCAAAATTTTATTATTTAAGTAGAATTACTACATAAAATAAATTGTAGAAAAAGATTCAGTTGTAGTCGTCTGGACTCTGTTTTAGAAAAAAACAAAACATTTCGACTCTCATCCAAGAGTCATTCTCAATTTGTGAAACAAGTCTGAGAGCCCTGCCCACAGTGGGAGGGACCTCCTGATAATGGGCCATTGAAACTAACTGAGATGGCTGTCATGTATCCCAGCGTGGAGTTTTCTCTGAGATTTCATGATGTGTTCCATGTTGGCTGTCCAGTTGTAGGTGCTGGTAACGATGCAGCAGGGAGACGAGACCAGGCGGTTTGAGACTGTGACCTTCTCAATCTTCTTGTCCAGCATTTCCTTCAAGTTCTCAAATTTCATCTTCAGTTCCTCCTGTTTCATCATCTCGTCCTCGGGCTGATCCAGCCCCTGTTTGGTCCCAGACACCCGTGTTTTTCCATCAAACTCCTTCAGCCACGGCACACAACACTTGTCGATGGGCTCAATCTTGTAGATCACCTCCAGCCCAGCTTTATGCAGATGCTCCACAAATGCAGAGTTAGGCACCCGGTCTTGGTCTCACTTGTCTCCAACCAAATCCAGGTTCCTTTAACTGAAATAAAGGGAAAAAAGGGGTAATGTCAAATTGCTCAGTGATCCGGCAGTCTATATGCTAACACTGATGCTCCAATGTGGTAAATCTTTTTATTTTTCCATCCATGTTGAGCTTCAGCATTGCGGGATATCCACTAAATCCACTTTCTTCTGTCTTCACTTGATCAAATCCTTCTTGACCACTCTTGAAGAGTACCGTACTTTTACGGCTATAGAGCGCTCCTGAATAAAAGCCACTCCAATGAAATTTACAAAGAAACAAGAACTTGTACATATACGGGTCGCACCTGTCAATAAGCCGCTAATAGCCACGTTGTAACATGAGATATTTACACACGCCGGTTTTCTTTTAAACCGGAGGTCTTGCGGCACACCCGCGGTCCGATGCGCTGCGGTCCGTTGCGCCGCGCTCCGTTGGTCTAATTAGACTAATTTCTCAGCGAATATGAGTTGGAATGTAATAAAACATTTACTTACATCAACATTAAGCTTAACAAACAGAAAACACACCACAGCTGTCCCTACTGTCCCCTTTGTCCTTGATTATTCTGTGAGTGGATTTACCTGAGTCTTCACATCTGGTTCATCTGCTCCTGAGCTTGTGCTTTGCGAGTTGTGACATGAGATATTTACAAAAAATATGGTCCACTGTAGGGATTTAGGGTTGTCTTTTGACTCGTAGGACTGGTCGGGCCAAAAAAGTCACATTTCAATGAGGCAGGTTCTAAACTGTAGATCGCCATATATCGCATGTCCGAGCTCCACATGTGACTTTGCGTTTCGCGGCGTCTAGATTCACTTCCTCATTAGACTAATTTCTTCGTGAATATGAGTCTGATTGTTATAAAACACACAGCGTTTTGAAGCTTAAAATACAGTGACAATATATACAGCACAACTCAATAACACAATCCCTACACAAAATGCCTACTTCATAATAATAATAATGAATAATGCCAATCTGCTTGAAACATGACTTGGAGCAGGTGAAGTACTTTATTTTCAAAAACATTTGAAAAACTTTTTGTAAAATCGACTTGATGGCTTTATCAATTGATATATTGAATCTGCTAAATGACATATATAAATAAAACAGTGGTTTGATACAAACACATTGTTTTCAAATTTGAAGAAAAATAGTGACGGTGTTTGAAAATAATAACATTGACATAAATGCGCATATATACTGTAAATAACAAAGTAAGTATTTGAACTAGAATAATATCAAGCATTGGTATCTTAAGTCTCTGGATGTTAGAGGACTGTCTTGGCTGACACATCTCTGCAACATCATGTGGCCTTTAGGGACAGTACCTGTGGATTATCAAACTGGGGTAGTGGTTTAAGAAGTAGTTCCAACTATAGAGGGATCACAAACCTCAGCCTCCCCGGTAACGTCGACTTTAGGGTACTGGAGAGGAGAATCCAACAAACAGTCAAATCTCGGATTCAGGAGAAGCAGTGTGGGTTTCAAGCCGGTCATGGGACACATCCAGTGCTCGAGGGTTCATGGGAGTTTGCCCAACTAGTCCACATGTGCTTTGTGAATCTGGAGAAGGCATCAACCGTGTCCCACGTGGTGTCCTTTGGGGGGTGCTCCACATGTATGAGGTCTGGGGCCCTCTGCTCAGGGCTCCCTACCCTGTATGACTGGAGCAGGAGCTGTGTTTGCCTTACACTTACCTTACACTTCCCCTCGCTCACTGAGATCTTTGGATCAGAATCAGAATCAGAAAAGGTTTATTGCCTTTGTCAATGAACAAAATTCACAAACATAGGAACTTGTTTCGGCGTTAAGGTGCAACATAAAACACTGAGCAATAATAAAAACAACATACATGAAACATATATGAGATCAAAAGGGCATGCAGAAACTGCTGATTGTTCCTCGCACTCATTTTCGGACCAGAGGAGACCGATCCTTCCAGACCGTCACGCCCAGACTCTGGAATGATCTTCAAATCTCCCTGTGGTCACTGGATTCTGTTGTTGCTTTTAATGGTCAGCTCAAAACCTTTTGATTCAGTCAGGTCTGTTGTATGTGTATTACTCACTCTAAGTTTTGTGTTTTACTATTTTATTCTGTGTTTTTGTGAAGCACTTTGTGACTTCTGTCACTGAGAGGTGCTATACAAATAACATGTACTTACTTATTTAAATTAGGGAAATTAAACACAGACAAACACTCCAGAACATACTCCAGAAAAAAGCAATACGATATGTTCATATAACCGGTTCTTATGGTCACATACTCAAATTTACATTATATATAAAATCAGACATAACCAGCTAAAAATATCTATAAGATGTTCAACTCTAGAGATGGGAGATATAACTTCAGTGGAAAAAGGAATTTTAAAAAGCAACCTGTTCGTACTTCTCTAAAAAGGTTTATTACATGGAATGAGGTTGTAATAAACCTTTTTAGAGAAGTGCCAACAGGTTGCTTTTTAAAATCAAAATGACATGAAATGAATTTGATCTTCCCCTCCTTGAACCGACACCTTAACGGGGTGGAGGGGTTTGAGCGCCCGAATGATCCCAGGAGCTATGTTGTCCAGGGCTTCAAGCCCCTGGTAGGGTCTCCCAAGGCAAACAGGTCCTGGGTGACGGGTCAGACAAAGATCGGTTCAGAAGCCCCCTATGAATAGAATTAAATCAAGGCCAGTTACGTCGTCCGGATTGGCGTTGCCGGGGCCCCATCCTGGAGCCAGGCCTGGGGTGTGTGCTCGACGGCGAGCGCCTGGTGGCCGGGCCTTTCCCCACGGGGCCCGGCCGGTTGCAGCCCGAGCGAGTGACGTGGGGCCATCCTCCTGTGGACCCACCACCTGCAGGAGGATCCGTAAGGGGCTGGTGCAGAAAAATCTGGGCGGCAGTCGACGGCAGGGGCCTCAACGACCAGATCTCCTGACACAGAGACTAACTCTGGAGACATGGAATGTCACCTCGTTGGGGGGTAAAAGGGCTTGTGAGGGAGGTTGAACGGTACCCACTAGATATAGTCAGCGTCAACTCCATGCACAGTTCTGGAACCCATCTTCTCGAGAGGGGCTGGACGCTCCACTTCTCTGGTGTTGTGGGTTTGCTTATTGCCCCACAGCTCAGCTGCCATTGTGTTGGAGTTTACCCCAGTGAATGAAAGGGTTGCGTCGCTACACCTTCGGGTTGGGGACAGTAGGCCGACACAACAGTGCAGAGTACCCGGCCTTCTTTGAGTCCCTGGGAGGGGTACTGGACAGTGCACAGACTGGGGACTCAGTTGTTCTACTGGGGGACTTCAACGCCCACGTGGGCAACGACAATGACACCTGGAGAGGGGTGAGAACGGCCTCCCCGATCTGAACCCGAGCGGTGTTCAGTTATTGGACTTCTGTGCTAGTCACGGACTGTCCATAACGAACACCATGTTCAAGCACAAAGGTGTCCACCAGTGCACGTGGCACCAGGACACCCTAGGCCGGAGATCAATGATCGACTTTGTTGTCGTGTCACACAAAGGGGTGGTGGGCCCTCTGTTCAAGAAGGGGGACCGGACGGTGGTGTACCAACTACAGAGGGATCACACTCCTCAGCCTCCCCGGTAAGGTCTATTCCAGGGTACTGGAGAGGAGAATCCAACCGATAGTTGAACCTCGGATTCAGGAGGAGCAGAATGGTTTTCGTCCTGGTCGTGGAACACTGGACCTCTATACTCTCCATCGGGTGCTCGAGGGTTCATGGGAGTTTGCCCAACCAGTCCTCTATGTGCTTTTGGATGTGGATTTGGTGAAGGCTTTCGACCGTGTCCCACGGGGTGTCCTTTGGGGAGTGCTGCGGGAGTACGGGGTCCGGGGTCCTTTTCTCAGGGCTGACCGGTCCCTGTATGACCAGAGCAGGAGTTGTGTTCGCATTGCCGGCAGTTCAGTTCAATTTAATTCAATGTATTTTTGTAACCCCTAAAATCACAACGGTAGTTGCCTCGAGGGGCTACAGTGGAAAAAACAACTAAATAAACGATGTTCATAGGGACTTGGAGATGTCCCAGCATCCTGTGTCCTTAGACAGCTCCCCTGTCCTTGGACCCTCCTTCTCGGCCAGGAAAAACTACCAAACCTCTTTTGGGAAAAGTAGAAACCTGTAGGAGTTCAACAGTGAAGGAGAGATCCGACTCCCTCGGACGGACAGGCGGCTGCGTCTCAATTTGCAGATTGACGGTGGAGCTAGACCCACTCAGGAGGAGAACCAATTCTTCGAGGCTGATGGAGAACCGTTCATATGGAGTAGAGACCATTTCTCCAGGCAGACCGTTTCTCCAGGCATCTGGATCCACAGGTCCTCGATGTGCCTGTTCCACTCCTGTCGGGGAAGTGGGAGAAAAAGAAGGAAACGCGATTAACAAATTGCAAGTGAAATTAAATAATAAATATTGTTTGATAGAGAAGTAGGAGGAAACAGAGCATAGTGCTCAAGCTGCCATACTTCCCCCAGTATAGTTGCTCCGAGGGCAGCATAGCTGGGAACTATAGGTTTTTATTTCTGTTCCTAACTGGCCTGACCATAAGCGATTTCAAAGAGGAACGTTTTAAGCCTGGTCTTAAATGAAGAGACTGTGTCGGCCTCTATAATATGGACAGGAAGCTGATTCCACAACACAGGAGCTTGGTAGCTAAACGCTCTACCTCCTACTGTGCTTTTAGAGACTCTTGGGACCGCCAGAAGTCCAGCATTTTGAGAGCGAAGTGCTCTGTTTGGATTATAAGGTAGTATAGCATCTTTGAGGTAGGATGGGGCCAGGTCATTTATGGCTTTGTAAATCAGGAGGAGGATTTTTGAATTTGATTCTAAACTCAACAGGGAGCCAGTGAAGAGACTCGAGCACCGGCGTAATGTGCTCTCTTCTTTTAGTTCCTGTTAGTAATCTTGCTGCTGCATTTTGAACCAGTTGAAAGCTTTTTATGGAGCTTTTAGGGCACGCTGCGAGCAGGGAGTTACAGTAGTCTAATCTAGATGTTACAAACGCATGGACAAGTTTTTCAGCATCACTTTAAGGCAAGATTTTTCTGATTTTGGCTATATTACGCAGATGGAAATAGGCTGTTTTACAGGCTTGATTTATGCGTGCTTTGAATGAGAGCTCTTGGTCAAATAAGACTCCAAGGTTTCTTACAGTGGAGCTAGAGGCTACACTGACGTTGTCCAGTGTGACTATCTGCTCAGATAAAGCGTCTCGTGGATGATTAGGGCCTAGTATGATGACCTCGGTTTTTTCAGGGTTAAGAAGCAGATAATTAAGTGTCGTCCAGGTTTTTATATCCTTCACACAAGCACCAAGTCTGTCTGCTTGATCAGTCTGATCGGGTTTCATTGATAAATACAGCTGTGTGTCATCTGCATAGCAGTGGAAGTTAATGCTATGCTTTCTGATAATGTTACCTAACGGCAGCATATAAAGAGTAAACAGAATTGGACGAGAACTGAACCCTGTTGCACACCGTAGGTTACTTTAGAAAACAGGGTGAGGAGCTCTGGTTTACATTAACAAACTGGTACCTATCCGATAGGTAGGATTTAAACCAGCTGAGGGCTGTCCCTCTGACACCTACATCAGATTCTAACCTCTGCAGTAGAATAATGTGGCTGATGGTGTCGAACGCTGCACTGAGGTCCAATAGAACCAGGATTGAGACCAGCATCGTCAGCAGCTAATAACAAATCATTTGTGACTTTAACTAGTGCAGTTTCAGTGCTGTGGTGGGTGCTTGAGTTGAGGTTACATGTTTGATTGTAAAATCTAGCCAAGTATGGACTCAGCACATAAGGAGAGCCCGATGGAGTGCCTAGACAGATTGGAAAGGAGTATGATGCAGCATCAGGCTGAGTTAGATTGAGCTACTACAGCAGCTTGTCAGTCAGCTGCCACTAGTGAGCAAAGCATTGCTGCTTTGCCAGCTCAGATCCAACAACTGGCAGCCACTGTAACCCAGTTAGTCACTGCTGTCACTCCCGCTCCAACCAATCCTGCACCACAATCTTCAGTTGAAGTGATTGCACCTGGACCTGTGTCAGAACCTCAAGTAGGCACACCGGAACGCTATGGGGGAAACCCTGAAGGATGCAATCTTTTTTTGACTACCTGCTCCATTCTCTTTGCCCTGCAACCTCACACATTTTCCACTGAGAGAGCCAAGGTGGCATTTGCCATGAATCATCTTACAGAAAGGGCTCGGTTATGGGGAACTGCCCAATTGGAGCGCCAAATAGCTGCTTGTACCTCTTTTCAAGAGAACTCTGCAAGGTGTTTGGAGCCACATCTACTGGACCTGATGCCGCTGGGGGGCTAATGGGACTGCGACAGGGGGCCCGTACTGTTGCTGATTATACAATTGAATTACGGACCCAGGCCCTTCAAAGCCAGTGGAACGTTGCAGTTCAAGCTGATGCTCATCTCTTGGGTTTGAACGACTACATCAAAGTTGATCTAGTCTCACATGATCTTCCCTCTGACCTTGATAACTGGGTTGAACTGGCAACCAAACTGGATCGGTGTATTCAAGCTCGACGTCAAGAGAAGAAACCTCAACTTCCTGAACGACGACCTATCCTACATCTTTACCCACATCCTTTAGCTTCAGTAGACCTCATCCCAGCTCCGTATGGTGATGGTTCAGAGCCCATGCTGGTGGGAAGAACCGACCTTTCTCCTGAAGAGCGTGAACACCACCGTCAGGGTAATCTGTCTTTACTGTGGAAGCTCTGGCCATTCTGTTTCTAAATGTCCAGTAAAAGGGCTTAGAAGAGGGGATTACTGATGAGTATGTATTTTACACCATCCCCTATTAAACGCCCTCAGTTTCCTGTTCGTGTGTTGCTGAAGAGTGGTACTCACACCGTAAACACTCTAATTGATGCTGGTTCTGACATTTATCTTATCAACGCTAACTTTGCACAGCAGCTGGGGATTAATTGTGTTCCTCTTCCGGCACCTGTTCCTGCCAGTGCCCTGGACGGCAGACTTCTAGGCTCCATATCACATCGCACGTTTCCTGTTCACCTGCCAGTAGCCGGGAACCACTATGAGACTATCCAGTTTAACATTCTGAAGACTCTACGGCACCCTGTTATCCTCGGCTTTCCTTGACTTCTCCGTCACAACCCACTGATTGGTCCACAGGGTCCATTACAAGCTGGAGTCCATCATGTCATCAAATCTGCCTCAATCAAGCCATTTCAGCGGTGCTACCCACAGATAAATCTGGCCCTCAACATTCCTGACAGGTGTTCCTGAGGAGTACCATGATCTCAGAGAGGTTTTCAGTAAGACCAAGACAACATCACTCCCCCCTCATCGTCCTTATGACTGTGCCATTGGCCTTCTGCCTGAAACGTCTCCCCTCGTGGTCGTATTTATTCTCTCTCACCGGAAAGAGACATAATGGAGAAGTATGTCAATGAATCTCTCGCCACAGGCATCATCAGACCCTCTTCGTCTCCTGCAGGGGCAGGGTTTTTCTTTGTTGAGAAGGACACTACCCTCAGGCCATGTATTTACTACAGAGGCCTTAACAACATTACTGTGAAGAATCAATACCCCTTGCCACTCATCTCAACAGCCTTTTGAACTCCTGCAAGATGCTGTCATTTTCACTAAACTCGACCTACGAAATGCTTACCATATAGTCCGGATCCGGGAGGGGGATGAGTTGAAGACTGCCTTTTAAAACCCCCACAGGGCACTGTGAGTACCTTCTCATGCCGTTCGGTCTTACCAATGCCACTGCCGTGTTCCAAGCCCTGGTCAACGACGTCCTCAGACATGTTGAACAAGTGTGTCTTTGTCTATCTTGACGACATCCTTATCTTCTCAAAATCCAAGGAGGAATACATTCATGTCCAGACTGTCCTACAACACATGCTGGCCTACTCACTCATTGTCAAGGCAGAGAAATGTGAGTTTCATTTCTCATCAGTTGCCTTTTTTGGGGTACGTTATTGGTCAGGGAAGTGTTTCTATGGATTCTTCTAAGGTAGAAGCAGTTAGCACTTGGCCCGTTCCTGAGTCACGGAAGATGTTGTAGCGCTTCCTAGGTTTTGCTAACTTCTACCGACGATTCATTCGGGGCTACAGTTCTGTTGCGGCTCCCCTCTTAGCTCTCACCTCTTCCAAGGTGCCTTACAAGTGGTCTCCAGAGGCAGATGATGCCTTTAAGACTCTGAGAACCCGCTTCACCACAGCTCCTATTCTCAGAGTTCCTGATCTTGAGAGACAGTTTGAGGTTGATGCTTCAGATGTGGGAGTAGGGGCTGTCCTGTCACAAAAAGCACCAGATGAACATTACAAAGGAACATTACGCGCCGTGGCACCAGAGAAAAGCGTGTTTTCCGGGCTTCGTTGTTGGATTGAAAGTTTTCAATCCAAGAAGATTGAACTTTTGCTGTAGGCGTGCCTAAATTCATGCGCTAATTTCTCCTTGAATATGTGTCGGGTTGTAATAAAACACATAATTTTACAGCTTAACGTGGCTATGGAGGCAAAGGAAAGATAAAAATAAATTATTTCTCAGGTGCAGAGCCCTTGTCACCAGTTTAGTGCTTTCAAGAACTTTTTCCTATTGTCCATTTCATTATGTTGTATGTATTTCAATGTTCAGTCTGGGCTATTTTTAATAGACTGCTGAAAGTCAGAACTCCAAAAACATGCTTGATAATGTGCATGTTGCCTAGTGACAGCTGCATACGTTTTTAATATAATTTGAACCAAATGTTCTAATGACATTTATTTCTAAAATTGTCCTGGTTTAGTCCTTTAGTCCTGGTTTGGTCCTTCTTTAGTCGTGCTTTAGTGCTGCTTTAGACCTGCTTTGGACCTGCTTTAGACCTGCTTTAGTCCTGGTTTAGACCTGCTTTAATCCTTATCCATGTTTTTCTGGTAGATATGGTGTTTTTTAGTCTTGGTTTAAACCTGCTCTTTTCCCAGGTCTGTTTACACTAGTCAAGTCAGGTTTCTGGTAAACACTGGGTTTGCTTTCTGGGTTATTGTGCTTTTGTCCTATTTTTAGTCATGTCATATTGTTATGATGTTTTTACTTCTCTGAAAGTGAAATCTTGTGTTGATTTCTGTTTGTGCCACTGTGAGTAGTTTCAGAATCAGAATCAGAATCAGAAAGAGTTTATTGACATTATCAATGAACAAAATTCACAAACATAGGAACTTGTCTCGGCCTTAAGGTGCAACATAGAACACTGAGCAATAATAAAACAACATATATTCATATATTGCGGATCTTAAAGAGATAAAGCATAAAATTGTGGTGTGATTTTGTAGTCCGGCTCCCGGACCTTAGCACTCCAAGAAATCTGGCCCCCTGGAAAATATAATTGGAGACCCCGGTATAGAATAAAGTGTAATTTCACATCTGCTAGGGTAGGTGGCAGTGGCGCTGTCATGGTTGGACTGCGCACGGGGAGTATTATGGTTTAGGCACTGAACAAACCCTCAAGAGACGCAATGGAAACATATAAGATTTTATATATATATATATATATATATATATATATATATATATATATATAATATATATATATATATATATATATATATATATATATATATATATATATATATATATATATATATATATATATATATAATGAAAGGTGGAGCTAGACGAAGATAATGAGACAAACAAAAGTCACCCGAAAACTAATAATACATTTTTACATATACAAAGCGGCGGAGAGTAGGGGGGTGCCAAGTGTTTTCTTCTTCCTAGGGGGGGCTTAGCAGAAAATAATTGAGAAGCACTGAATTAACCCAACGGCAAAGAGAGGGTATTTATGTTTTGTCTGAAGAGTGCAAGAATATACAGTATGTATATATCCAAGTGGGGATATATACAAATATTTGGAGGAAATTGTATTTCCTAACACCATATCTATGTATCTGTTGGAGCTCTGGTCATATTCTGTTTGTTTTATTATTTGTTTATTTTGAAAAACTTTTTTTTTAAAAAGTATATAAAAAAAACCCAAAACAATTTAAGTGGGTTAGATTTCAACACACAGTTGGCTGTATTGTCCTCAGATGCATGCTGCTGTAATGTTCACATAACATGTCTAAAAATATGCATGTATGGATGTCTAAGCTCTGTTTCTAAGGCGATTGATGCTGTTCTCATCCTTTGGTAAACTGAAAAGGGTGAACTTAATAAGCTGGAAGTCTTTGATATATTCCTCTTTGTCGCGCTCGCAGAAAGCAGAGAAGGAGTTACAGCCCGGCTCAAAATGCATTGCTGATAAAAGCCACTGAGGTAATGAGAGCCTGGTAAAAGGGGTGTCCAGAGGTAAAGCAAATAAATTGGACAGCAAAAGCACAGATTCATTTAATTTCCTTTTTTTTTTTTGCAAATACAAAACAGTAACTATAATGAACAAGAACAAAAACAGCAAAAGACAGACAACAAAACAGACATTAGACAAATAGAGGGACAACAGAAACTTCAGAGCGGGGAGATTGTGTGTGTGTGTGTGTGTGTGTGTTTGCGTGTATGTGTGTGCATGGAGGTACGTGTGTTTGCGTGTGTGCGTGAGTGTATGCGTGTATGCATTCAAAAAGAGTAAATATGTGTTATATCATAAGTGCCATCATCACATATATTGTCGTACATGTAGATATAGTCATATTTTTAAAATAGCAATCATTATATACCACTACCCATTGACATAGCATCTTTAAAGATATAGACATACACATCTATACATATACATAACATACTATAAATATACATGCCTGATAATCTCCCCCCGCATCATTTCTGCCCCTTCTATTTATTTTTAATTTAGATTTATTTTCCAAAAAAATTCTGTGTCATGTTTAGTGTCTAAGGTGCATTCAAAGAAAGAGGAAATTTTACGAGCGATTCCACTTGGGACAGAGATGCTGTCCTCCTTTTTATGACTTCAGGCTTGCTAGAACTTTGGAGTTTTTCAGCCGATACTAATATTTAGCCTGCTGTTGTGGCCAATCAATGCAAAGATCCATAATTGGTCTTTTTTAGAATGATAAAGTCCATTCTGAAGTAATGTTGTAGTTCACAAATTAACTTTTCATTCTTGTAAAATTTAATAGCAGAATGTATTTTCTCCGATATATTATTGTAAATTCACATCAAAAGCATTTTATCAGGATCAAGGGGTAGGCAGAAGTTACAAAAGAGTAAAGAAAAACACACTCATACACAGAAAACACTGCTAGTTAACTGACATTCTTTATTAATAATCAGTTAGATATGAATTCAATGTAAATGTTTTGAAAATATATTTTCAGCTATTCTGTAATTTCACTCTCCTGCTTCATAAATCGTAGTGCAGTTACTAGTGTAGTTCTTACCTGTGGTCTTTTAAACACAAAAGTCCCCCTTATATTATATAATTGTAATTTTTAAAAATGAATTGATATTGGCACCAATATATTATCCATTCCTACTGAAATGTCGGGAAAATGTTCAACAATTCAGCAAGACCCACTTAGTGTCTCTTTTAAAACAATTCACAATAAAAAAATCTTTCAGAAGCAGTTTTTGGCAATCTCTTGGCTTTTCTCTCTCTTTCTCTCCTGTCTCTCTCTTTCTCTAAATTTTTTCCCCCCCTCCGTATAGCGTAAAACACATTCTTTGAAGACGTACAACTACAGTAGGTGGCGGTAAATGCACCTTTTCCAACCGCCATTAAAAACAACATCATACATTGATTTGGATAGGTCAAAGGCTTTGTTTAGAAGTTTTACCAAAGTTTTGACAATACAAATGAGAAATGGCACACCAAAATGTCTGATACTGTGCTCTATGTTACAGGGCAGAAGACATTAGCCTTTTCAAATGTAGCTGCGCTCCTTTGATATCAATGAAAAGGTTATTATGACACATTTCTTTCCCTATAGTGCTTCCCTCCTCTGCCTTAGTCCTCGTAAAGAACAGAGGAGCGGCAGAAACACTGAAACTGAGGTGATTTACTGCTTTTGTGTCCCCTGAGCCGTCCTGCTTCTGGATAATAAGGTCTGATGGCCTAGGCTGGACATGATCCTTTGTCAGCATGTCTAAATATATTCAACCTCATAGACGTCTGAATCACTTAACCAATCATCAATCACCAATCATGAAGCATTGGCACATGCTAGGTCTATACATCTCGAACTGCGGCCACGTTCAGAATGATACATCTATGAGAAAAGTTGCTGAGGGTCTATAAGCCAAAAGTGCTGAGTGAGCAGGCCAAAAGTCAGGTCCTTTTAGACTACTGACTATGTATGCTGTAGTTAAACTCAAGTGTGTTTGGAGCTGAAGAATTTAGTTGCTACTCGTGTGTGTGTTGCAAACAAAAATGCAAATGTAGCAAAAGACATGAGCCATTTTAAATAAATCAAAATTGTGACAAAACGTGAAAAAGTATATGTATTCAAAAGAATGGCATACATTGGAGTTGCTGCATGTCTTTAACCTTACTCTTAAAACATTCGTGTATAGTTCTACAGAGTAATGGAAACAGAACCTAGCTGAATGGTAGTAGAGTGGAGCAGAGTATAAACATATACCAGGGTAGCACTGAGCCAGGCTCAACTCTACTTTTTTCTTTCTCATTCACCTTTTAGATTTAGTTGAGAGCTAGATCACAGTACAATACGCGTCTGAAGCAGCAGTTCTCTGACAACAACCTCCGTGTGGCGTGGGCTCCGGGTTCTCACCAATCATAAGCCCCAAGCCCCCCCTGCTGCAGACAATCTGGCTGAGCAACTTAACACCACCTACTCCAGGTCTGATGTGACCACCCCCTCCCCCATGGTGGCCACCTCTGCCAACCCAACCCTGCTACCCCACCTCCCCCACCACTCTCTCAGTTCAGGAACAGGATGTTCACAGGCTATGTTCGGAAATCCAACCCCCGAAACGTCTGTAGTCATGAAGTTATTTGAACGCCTGGCCTTGCCCCACCTCAAGTCCGTCAGCTCCTCCCTGCTGGACCACCGCAGTTCGCCTACAGCGCACAACAGAGCACTCCACTTCATCTTGAAGCATCTGGACTCGGGAACCTACGCCAGGATGCTGTTTGTAGACTTCAGCTCTGCATCAACACCATCCTCCCTGCTCTGCTCCAGGACAAGCGCTCCCAGCTCAACGTGCCCGACTCCACCTGCAGGTGGATCACTGACTTCCTGACGGATCTGAGGGAGTGCGTGCGGCTGGGGAAGAATGTCTCAGACACTCGGACTATCAGCACAGGAGCTCCACAGGGCTGTGTACTTTCTCCTCTGCTCTTCTCCCTGTACATAAACTGCTGCACCTCCAGCTCGACTCCGTGAAATTGATCAAGTTTGCGGACGACACCACCCTCATCGGGCTCGGACGAGGATGAGTCTGTCTACAGGAGGGAGGTGGACCAGCTGGTGTCCACGTGCAGCGGTGACAACCTGGAGTTCAACGCCCGGAAGACAGTGGAGATGATCGTGGACTTCAGAAAAGTCACAGCCCCCCCTCACCATGACAGACTCCCCCATCACCACCGTGGACTCCTTCCGCTTTCTCGGCATCACCCAGGACCTCAAGTGGGAGCCCTCCATCAGCTCCCTCATCAAGAAGGACCAGCAGAGGATGTACTTCCTGCAGCAGCTGAGGAAAGCCAAGCTGCCAGTGCAGATGATGGTGCAGTTTTACACGGCCATCATTGAGTCCATCCTCACCTCCTCCATCACCGTGTGGTACGCTGGAGCCACAGCCAGGGACAAATAGAGACTACAGCACATTGTGCGCTCTGCTGAGAAGGTGATCTGCTGCAGACTTCCATCTCTGCAGGACCTGTACGTCTCCAGGGCTCTGGGACGAGCAGGTCGGATCACAGCTGACCCTTCTCACGCTGGACATGGACAATTTGAACCACTCCTATCAGGCAGGAGGCTACGGTCCATCCGGACCAGAACCTCCCGCCACAAGAATAGTTTCTTCCCCTCTGCTGTTGGACTCATGAACACTTCTTAGCACCTACCACTTTAACTGCAACTATTCATCACTTTCTGCACTACAACTATAAATGTAACTGTAATTCTCGTGTACATAGTAATGCCTATTTTTATTTTATACATAGTAATTTTAAATTGTTTCTTAATGCATACTCTTTGGATGGAATATATGTTGTTTTTATTATTGATCAGTTTTTTTATGTTGTACCTTAATGCAGAGACAAGTTCCTATGTTTGTGAATTTTGTTCTTTGACATTTACAATAAACCTTTTCTGATTCTGATTCTGATTAGTGAGTTACCACGGCAAGTCATCTGTATCGTGTGCAGTAATTTCTCACAAAAACATAGTGTTGAACTTTTCCAAGAGAGTCCAGCAGCAGTCGGGAGTGGAGGTTTGGCCCCATTGGCTGCACTCCACCACATCTGGTGACAAAAAACAAAATCAATATTTTAAAATTGGGGATATTTTAATAAGAGGTGATTGGCCCACTGGTGGAACGTGAGACTTAAAAATATTGCATTTTGTTTATCATCTGATAAATGAAAACCCTCAAGCTGCTGGATATGTTATACATTAAAAAAAAGTTGTAAATAAACCCTTCTGGTTTGAATCAGGGTCAGTTTGTATTCCAAACCCACAAATCAAAACATTACCCTAAAGTTCAAAAACATTTTATATGGACTCTGCCAGGACCCAACAAATGCTCAAACTAGTATCAATCAGGCCCTGCCTCCTCTGTGCAGAGCTTGTAGTAGCCAAAACTACTGAGGGTCAGCATCACAAAGAGTCCAGGCATTTGTTTGTACTCCAAAGGGTTCAGGAACAGCTTCAGTTTGAACAGGGGCTTATTTTAGTCGGGCATTTTTGAAAAAATAGGCCCTGAGATTAGATTCAAATTCAAGTAGAATTTGCTGAAATATGAAAGTTTATCTTACAGTTAAAATATTGCCTCAGTAGGTTATTCATTCACTGTTCAGTTCACGCCTTAAAACATTACACTAAAAAGTGTAAAATGAGACAAAACAGCAGCTTGTTCCCAGGGCCATGACTCCACACAAAAGCCACATGCAGGACTGCCGTAGTAGTATTACTTTCTATGCTGCAGTTATGTGGGGGTTGAGAAACCAGGTCAAACTCACTCTAGGAGTGGTGGCGCTATAAATATGGCAACATTTAGAATAGTTTTACGCATTATATCTGTAAATGATGAGGAGGCAGCACTCAGCATGACTCGGTCAAAAGGCAAGAAAGGGGGGATACACTTTTATGCATTAGCTCTGTGCCATCAGCAGACAGTGGAAATATTCAGACTGCTGTAATTGAAACAAAAAATAGCTACTCAACTACGGTTAGATCCGTTTGGAGTTCATGTAATATTGCTTATAATCCGAAAATGCTGATATTGTCTTGCTTCCTTCTCCTTCAGTGACACAAAATGCATAGCTGTATGTGCTGTCATAAATAAACATCTTTATCTCTGTCTCCCGGCAGCCACGCCACCATTAAAGAGCTCATTAGCTGTTGGCAATAGTAACGCTGTTAAAGCTCTGCTCTGCCAGAAAACTGGAATGGCACAGCACACTACTACACCGTTTTATCACCATCTATTTCTTACTCATAAAACCCCATCCACATTTCTACTTCTGCTCCTTCAAAAGTATGACGCAAACTTGATTCACAAAGGGCCAGTCAGCATATCAAAGTGCATGACATTGTAAACTAATAAAAGTAATTTAAGTCTGCTTTTTTGGTGGGGATTCATTATTGCTTGAATCATTAATCATCTTGAATAAAAAGACAAATCGGCCGATACAACCAATTTCTGGAACATTCGTAATCTTTTCTTATAATTTTCATGGCTGCAAAAACCATCTTATCTGGGCCACAAAATTCACCCAAAGTATAACCCCTTCCTTTGTAGCTTATCTTTTAATCTATTTTAACTTATTTATCAGTTGAAAGACCACAAGATGTCTCTGAGGTTAAAGTGGTGAAACGGGCATCTAAGGAAACCCATTTAGAACTATAAAGCAGTACAAGAGAAGGGGTTATGGTCTGAGTGAATTGGTTAGGTAGTGCAAAGCCCAGTTGCACACATTTCCTTTATCAAAATGTGTGTTAGAAAAGAAGGGCTTGAAGGTCAATGTATCATTTTAAGACATCGGAAGGAACTGTGCGAAGGTCAGTCCTTACCAAAACAACAGGTGAAGAGAGTGCAATGAAAGAAAACAGACAATAAATGATACACTGCGACACTGCTGTGTCAGAGATGAAGGAGACAGTCGTTCATGTAATAATAATAATGATAATAATGCTTAGTGCATTTATGTATCATAATAAAGATAAAACTTGTTTAATATGGGCCTTACTATTCATAATAGTTCAAATATTTTTCATAATTTCTTACTTAGAAATAACTTTTAAAGTAAAGATTGTGATCTTTGTTCTAGTTCCACATAGAGCTCAGATTTAGATCTGCCCCTCTGGGCGGACTTTAGAAGTGTCAGAAGGTGCTATTTCTGTATGCAGTTTGTATAAAAAGTAAGTAAGTATAAAACAGTGCAGCAGCTGGTGAATGGGTCGCAATAGGACAGATTGGCGTTTATCAAGGACATCAGATCTCCAGCTGAGAGGGGAATCACTGAAGGCAGCCTAAATCAGCCGACCGGACCAGGCGGCTTGTCCTTGGCTGTAAATTTGTCTCTGAAATCATCAAACCCCATGGAGTGGACAAGGGAGGGTAACAGTCCAGTCTCACTACATGTTCTGTCAAGTTCTTATTGTGAGACAACTGTTAAATATGAAAAGTTTGGCTGGATCCAAATTTCTAATTTATTTGATGCCCAAGGTTGTTTTTGTGTGTGGCACCATCTGTGCTACTTGTTCAAGCTGGATTTATTCACTGAATTCTTGATTCCTAAATTGAAATTGGTCATATCTCTAACTCTCAGATCCTGAATTTCAAAGGAGCTCACACCAGTTCCTTAGATTGAAAATTACTTTCAGATGGAAAATGTTGATGCATAGTTTTTGTATGGTCTGTCTTTTCCTTTTATATTTTCAACATAATTTTGTTAAAGTGATGTGTTTTTGCCTTCTATCGCTATTGGTCAAATTATGATCAATTTAATTTGGAGAGTCAATGTTTTTCTTTACATTGACGGGAGACCACCCTCGTTCTCCTTGTTGAAAATACAATGTCCGTTTTCGAACAAGGTATGTAAAACAATCAATGATAACTCTGATTTACTTGATGGGTTTACTGCATTACTTGCATTATTATGTGCCTATAAAAGTCCCCCCTCTGCTACCAAAACATGACACGCTTGTATTATGCATGAA
Source organism: Chaenogobius annularis (assembly GCA_015082035.1). Classification (NCBI taxonomy): domain Eukaryota; kingdom Metazoa; phylum Chordata; class Actinopteri; order Gobiiformes; family Gobiidae; genus Chaenogobius; species Chaenogobius annularis. The sequence goes on from BJKM01000398.1 coordinate 477,041, forward strand.
TTTGGACGAGATAGTTGTGTGTCCCTCTCACACCGCTGGCAAGCCAAATTCTCTCGATTTTGTACACTAGTCAAAAAGAAAAGCACTTAATGTCATACACATTAACTCATCTCCCCATTAGATGCCAGATGCGTATTGGGAGAGCCTGTAATTATGAAAGTGGTTTGCAATGACTGGCACCAAGGAACATCAGTGGTGTTACAAGAAACAGTGTGAGTGACAGAGAGAGAGACGAGGAGAGACAGAGAGCGATGTCTTTAGGAAACCCCTGAGCTACATGTGCTGCCCCATATTGATGTTAAAACCACAACGTAATACAGGCCTGCAGAGTCGTTCCCCCTCTTGCCAACATCTATCCTCCTCCCATTTCCCTAATACTCAGAGTCAGGGCATGTCTAAGGCACACTATTCCATCAGTTAGCAGGAAGTGCCACCGGCTAATCTCTTGCATGATTTGCTTTGTCCTCATTCTTGTAATAGCATTTTTCAACCTCATACTTTCCCCTACCCTACCAAAAGAAAGACTACTGCTTAAAATATTTTTGGGCCGCCATTGCAGCTGCTCTACAGTAAAGGTCAGCTATCCGATTAGCTTTAGAAATTGAGCCGGATGATCAGTCATGATAACTTGTGGGTCCAAAAGTGGCACGGGGCCAACAGAAGAAGATCTTGATGGTATAATTGATTGTTCCTCGGCGCTGTGGTAATTATGTGTCAGCTAAAGGAGCCAGCAATGGAGTAAATGTTGTGCAAAAGCTTGGAAAGGCCACTGTCACTTGTGTGGGATATGAAGTCACTATTCTGTCTCCTTCAGCTATCTCCAGTCATGATGGACCTACATGCCTGGCACCAAGGATTCCTATCATGGCACAATAATGGATTTGTTAATCTCATAAAATGTACATTTAATGAAGAGCAGGAGATGCTGGGATCAAACTGACATACAATTAATTTGAACATTTACGAGCATAAGACTTTTACCAAACCAAATCCATGTCTTAGACAAATAATCTGACAAATAATTGGAGAAAAACAGTTGACAAAGTTGCGTTGCGCAGATTGAGCGCTTTGGCCTCCAATGTGCCCCAGAAAAATAGATGTAGTATTTAGTGAAATGCCCCTGGGCTGAGATGTCAGCTGTGATTAAGTTCAAGTGTCCACGGTTCACAGTGTGGATAGACTGCAGCCCCTCATGACCCTGAATGAGTGTAACCATCTGAAAATGTGAATGAATAAAGATATGCACCAACGCTCTCATTGCAGTTTTAAAATCAGCTCCTGCAACTATCAGCGCTGCCGTGCCCCTCCAGACGTGAACATGATGGATGACAGAGGCCGTGTATTCTGTCATGCACTGTGCTCCTACATTATGTTGTCATAGCCTGTCACAAAGTGTGGCCAGCCCAGAGGCACAGCGAGGGATCAATGCTGAACATCACTTCTCTCCTGATACATTTCCCTCTGAGGAGCAAGGCTGCACTTGGTAATAGTTTGTGCATGAGTGATTCTATTGCTGCAGTAAAACCTGTAGCCATACAGAGTGGAACCATTTATCCCACTGTAACATGTTTACAGTGTGCAGAGAGAGAGTTACATGTGCTAAATGTTGTTCTTTAAAAGGAAGATCCAATGACTAGTTGTGCAGGGAATGCAATCCAGGAACATATGGCTCAATAACATATCAAATATATTCTATAATGACAACAATCTAGAGAGCTATACGCACACACGTTTTTTCTAAAACAGAGTCCAGATGACTACAACTGAATCTTTTTCTACAATGGAACACTCCTGCACGAATGAGGGATTAGACCGACACAATCAGAGATCATAGATTATCAGAAAAATGATGTGGAAGAATTGATAGAAATATCCTATTTAATTGAAATTGTGTGTGTGACCTTTTTTGAATAAAAAGAATATAGGGGCATCAAAATATTAAAGATCGTATTTAATGAAAATGTCTTCTGCAATTGTTTGAGAGACTGCATTGTTAAGGCTTTTTCTCACAGTAGGAAGATCTTCTTGTTATCAAGAAATACGACATGAATAAAGCTTTCCAACAGAGAATTTCCATTTGCACCGTAACATCCTGTCACTAAAGAAACAAGCTCTTTAATAATGTAAATTTGTTTTCTCAAATCATTAACTGCAACTGTCGTAACTCTATTTTGGAGGTGCAGCTGAAAGAATCCGTAATGCACATAATATTCTAATAATATTGAAATAAATAAATAAATTAAACATTAATTTGTTTCTATAACTGTTTCTACAATATACATGTGTATGTTATTATTATTATATATTATTATATTATTATTATTAATTATTATATTATATTATTATTATTATTATCATTATTTATTATTATTATTATTATTATTATTATTATTATTATTATTATTATTATTATTATTATTAATAAGATTATTGTTATTCATATTATTAATATTATTATTAGGCCGAGAGCCACAAGTTCGAGAGCCACAAGTTCGTGCGAGGCCTATTTCGCTTTGCAGAGCTGCACAAAATCGATCGCGGCATGTATGCCCACTTCCACACACCCACTAACGCACCCTTCAACTCATGCACGTCTCATTCATTAGTGCACACAAAGTAACCCTAACCTAACGGCCACAGTCGTCATCCCCATGTAAAGCGCTCGTTTGCGCCTAGTCACTTACTAATGTTTTCCCCCAATTCATGCACGTTCCTTGCATATAAATTTCTAATGCAAAAATCGAAGATTATTATTGTATTAAGGGCCAATAACACTCAGTGGGTAGAGCCTACTCAAAAATAACGGACGGGCACGAAAGCCGCCCCTCCTGGTAGGGTAGGGGCGAGGGACAATCATTGCTGCTTGTAGCCATTCACCTTATTCTGCCCCGCCAAATTATGCCTCTTTTTGCCACGGATCAGCACTTCCCTTGTAATCCCATATCCGGTTGAGCGGGAGCTCTGTTAATTTAAGTGGAGGATGAAGGAGTCTCACCACAAAAATATGCAATAAAGTAGATTGATTTGTGTAAAATGTCCAATGTCCATGTGACCAACAAGTACAAAATGCACTGATTCGATTCCCTGGGCAGCCTGAAAAACTATTTATTAATCTGTGTAGAAATGATTTTCTCTCGAGCGGCCCTTTGCTAACTAATACAAGCGGAAGAAGGATTACTATGGATGGCAGCGCTCAGGCGAACTTCCAGAATTAAGTACATTTGTATTATTATTATTTGAGCTGCCACCTTTGTTTTTTTTCCACATTTGAATTAAATTCTTCTCCCCTACAGTTTCACAGCACATTTTAGGAAACTCTGATAAATCCCCTCTCCCAAAACATCACCTTTTCTTGAGTTGATGTGAGTTCATTTGGCAAGGCAAGTTTATTTGTAGAGCACAATTTGTACACAAGGCAATTCAAAGTGCTTCACACAAACAGCGGAAAAAATACATTAAAATCACAAAGACAGGATGAGAGTCGAAACGTTTAGTTTTTTCTAAAACAGAGTCCAGATGACTACAACTGAATCTTTTTCTACATTGTCAAAATGAACTAAAACCATGTCCGATTAGAGGTAATTCATTAGATTTTTAATACAATTCCAAATGTGGGCGTGGCAAGCTCTTTAACCAAATTGCCATTTTTTAAAGTGTTGAAACTTGCATATCTCTGGCATGAGATCCTATTTTCCGGCACCGATATGTGTTTTTTGTAAAATGATATACAAAAAAAATTCCCTTCTCACCCTCCGAGGGTGGTCTCATCCCATATTCTAAGCTCGGGTCCTCTACCAGAGGCCAGGGAGCTTGAGGGTTCAGCGCAGTATCTTTGCTGTTCCTAGTACTGCGCTTTTCTGGACTGAGATGTCTAATATTTTTCCAGGGATCTGCTGTAGCCACTCCTCAAGTTTGGGGGTCACTGCCCAAGTGCTCCGATGACCACGGGCACCACTTTCACCTTCCCCTTCCACGCCTTCTCCAGCTCTTCTCTGAGCCCTTGGAATTTCTCCAGTTTCTCTGGTTCCTTTTTCCCGATGTTTCCATCACTTGGTATCGCCACGTCAACCACAACGGCTTTCCTCTGCTGTTTATCCACCACCTCAATGTCTGGTTGGTTTGCCATTACCATTCTGTCAGTCTGTATCTGGAACCTTGTATCTGGTACCGGCCACCTTATTATTATTACTGCAGGGTATCTGATCACTGGCAGGGTGTGTGCTGTTTATTGCCCGGGACTTGTTCTTGCCATTGAGCTGGCTTCTTAGGACTTGACTTGTTGTAGGTATTTGGCTGTTGCCGCTTTCCTTGTTACCTCTTCGAGGATGCCATTTGCCTGTGGGATTCCAAGGCACTTGTAGCCATCCTCTATGTCTGCTATTGTTCCTTCGGGGAGTGAGATCCCTTCTGTGTGGACTACCTTCCCTATTTTTGTCACCATCCGACTGCACTTCTCAAGCCCGAATGACATAATAATGTCAGCGCTGTTCAGTGAGTTGATGTCTCGCTCGCTCTTAGCATACAGTTTGATGTCATCCATGTAGAGGAGGTGACTGATCGTGGCCCCCATTCCTATTATATATATATATATATATATATATATATAATAATATAATAATAATATATATATATATATATATATAATATTATTACGCTTCCGCTTATCGTATCGCTAAATATCTAATATATAGCAACACACTATATACATACAAAGTCTCTACAGCTCCCCCTTGAACATTTTAATTAAGTCAAAACATTTATGTTTAAAAAAATAGATATCTGTGTATATATAGCACTTTTCCAGCTTCAAGGCACTCAAAGAGCTTTTCTGGGCAACGTGGGTGAAATGTCATGCCTAAGGACTCAAAAATATATCCTCAAGGCGCCCCACTGTGGTAGACATAGTCATTTAGATGTAGTACCAGTGCACAAAGACATAGTCATTTCAATTTATTATTAGTGAGCACTGTATCATAATACATAATTTTAATCACAATTTTGGTATGTAATGAAAATTGGTCCAGTTTTAGCTAACGGGTGAAGGCACTATTATAATGCTGAAATGATACACATGTTGTCTTTTGAGCCGTGAGTCAGGTCTGGCCAAGAAAATGCGGCAGATTGCCATATATCACATGTGCGCGCTCCGTGCGTGTCTTTGTATTCTGCTGCGTCTACATTCACTTCCTCATTAAACTAATTTATCCTTGAATATGAGTCTGATCGTAATAAAACACACAGCATTTTGAAGCTTAAATGATAGAAACAGGATGTGTCCCTTGGAAAATGCTTCCACTGACATCTTCTACAGCCTGTCAAAACGTAATATATTTCCCACTTAGCTATCTCGCATGACATTTCTAGGCTAATAAGTGATAAAAACACTAAGACTTTTTATCTGAAGTAGTATTTTAAAATAGGTGATGAAGTTGGGTTTTAGGGATGGTTTATTTTTCCCCCATGTCAAATCGGATGGCGGGCCATTGGATTTATCATGTTAGGGATGTTGTCTCCGCCATGAGATGACGAGATAGGGCATTGGCAAGCAGGTATGGCCAGTAGAATTAGTAGCAGTAGCAGTAGTAGTAGTAATAGTAGTAGCAGTCGTAGTAGTAGGAGGAGGAGAAGATGGAGGAGACCGAGGAGGAGGCATCAACAAATGGCAGGCTGCCTGTGCCTAAGCAGAGCAAAGACCATGACTGAGTGAAATGGACTACACACAAACAATTTGTCGATGCATACTACTGCCGCTACTGCTAATGCTGCTGCTGCTGCTACTGCTGCTACTGCTGCTACTGCTGCTGCTACTACTACTATATCAACTGGGAAAACTCATGAACAAGATCTAAATTTGACAATACAAACTCGGAAAAGTGGATTGATCCTTCAACGTTGCAGTACTACTTTATTTCCTTTTTACATATCAAATTTTAACATAAAAACTATCAAGTTATTTCGTGATAGTGTCACAAAATGTGATACTTACATTACTTACAATACTGTGATAACTTTCTTATATTAATGTATTAATAAACGCATATAAGACCCTCATAAGACACATATGCTTCAGGGCCAAGGCAGTGTTGGGCCAAGACACAATTCCCTTGTCTGAAGCACTTTCTTCCAGCCCTTTGTTCTTTCAATCACCTTCACAGGTTAAAAAAAAGAAGATGTTTTTCATCTTTCTCTCTTGTGAAACACATATCCCATTACCATGAGACCATTAGACAGTTACAGAGGATCAGAGGGACACAGTCCTATTTTTCTGACTCTCTGAAGTGCTCAATTTCACTCAAATTAGCTACCGTCCAGTTTCACATGGAGTGAGAAAGCTCAAAAGCATAAATGGTGACTCTTAAAACCACTTGATTTTCCATACATATTATTGTATATTATAATGAAAATTTCAGCCATAACAATTACACTGCCTGACCAAAGTCACCGCCTGGATTCAACTAAGCAAATAGATAAGAGCCTCCTACAGGATAACTGCTGCATGGGTGATTATCTTTCAGCTGCAACACGGTATTTAAACCCAACTGATGCAGTGAGCGGCTTCTCATTTCTGAAACAACCATTTGGAAAGACAAATCCCTGGGTCATGGAAATGTCAGTGTGTTTGAGAAGGGTCAACTCATTGTCATCAAGCAGAGAAAACATCTAAGGAGAAGCAGAAACTAATCTACTACAGATCTGAAACCTAGTGAGTCTTTGGGATGAGCTGGAGAAGGCTTTGTGCAGGGGTCACTCTTTCTCCTTATACAAAGGCAAGGCAAGTTTATTTGTAGAGCACAATTCGTACACAAGGCAATTCAAAGCTTCACACGACAGGAACATTTTTTATTAAAATCACAAAGACATGATAGAAATCACAAAACCTTAATTGGTGCCATTTTCAGGCTATCCGTCAAATAGTTTAGGACATAAAAGAGAAGAGTGCAAATAAGATAATTTCAGTCATATGCACAGCCAAACAAAACAGTTTTTAGTTTAGATTTGAACATTGCCAGAGTAGTGGCCTGTCTCACATCCTCAGGAAGACTGTTCCAGATTTTAGCTGCATAAAACTGAAACGCAGATTCCCCATGTTTAGTCCTGACTCTGGCACCAGCAGGAGGCCGGTCCCTGAGGTCATCAGAGTCCGAGATGGTTCATATGGCACTAACATGTCCGAGATGTACTTTGGTGCTGGGCCAATAACTAAAATTAATGGAAATATAGCGTTTGGCATTACAGAGGCTTGATGAAGCAATGCTAAAGCAAATGCGTGCTTTCACACATGCAGACTTACACACACCCACACACACAGTCATACACCAGGAGTCTGAAATGAACTTTCAACCTGTGGGTCATTGGATCTGATCAACTTATTTGAGTGGAATTGGAACCGCAAACCTTCACATCAGTGGCTGAATGCCAATAATAACAGATATCTTGATTTGTGAAGAGAAAAATAACTACTGGTAAAGACAGAAGAACACCAAGAATAAGAGATAATGATCAAACTTACATCTATGAGCATTTTTATTATTTTTTGGCAAATAACATTTGTAGAAAGTTTAAAAAGAAGCCTGGAGGCAGAAATTAGTCAAATCTGCCTGAACTGTAAACGTTTGTACAGGCCACCGAGCTACTATACGTCTATCATGCTTGATATTGTGTTTGTCAAATCACACATTAAAGGGTATTTTGCAAACCATTAACATGACATGATACATTGACAGGATACATTGTAATTGGTATTTTTTTAAGTGTATAGATGCAGTTATAAAAGGCTGATCAGTTTACACACAAAGTACTCATTCTATCATTGTATAAGACAATGGACAATCTGCAAAAACATAAAAACAAGGGAAAATAATGAAGTAGTTGGAAGTTAATTTCCGAACAACAACAGTCGGCCTGATGTTTTATGTTGAGCTGGATAAATTTAAGAGGTATTTGGAAATTTGGAGTTCCACATTGCAACTGAATCTGCAACATTGCAAATAAGAGGCGGACAAAAAGCTTGTGAGATGCAGAACATATTTCTTCAGCTTGCACTTACTTACTTTTAGAACATCCTGCATCTTGTTTCGACATGCAGCAGCAACGGGAAAGTGCTTTGATCTCTGGAAGAAGAGATGGACTAAATGTGATTACTCAAACATATGCAATGACTAAAACCTTTTTTATGAGGAAACATTATTACATGATTTCATGATATAAAAAAGCCTTTTTTGCCTATACACAAAATTCTATGCATGTAATTTTCCCAACATTTCAATTTTCATATTATGTATTCATGTATTCATGTATTTATGTATGTATGTATTTAATTATTGATTTATTGATTTATCTATCTAATTAACCTTTATTTATCCAGGTAGGTTGACTCTCATTTACAACAATGAAAGAGGCAGCAGTAAAAGAGCAAAGCGACAGTGCATACAATATAAAATAACATACATACAAACATTATAGGTTTCACACATTAGAAAAGAAAAAAAGCAGGTGCCCTCATCCGAAAATACAACATACTTACAGCGAGCTAAAGGGATGAAAGTACGGAACTTCAACATTTTTTGCAGCTTGTTCCAATCATTGGTTGGTAGACGCTTATACATATTTTATATGTGGAAACTTATATTATCTTATATTTTCAAATACAAACTGGTAGAATTTAGAAGCATACCATCAAAACAGTGAAACGAATAGCTTTAGTTACTTTAGGTTTATTGCAGTCCTCTGCGCTATATTTTGAATATAAGAGGACATTTTCACCAATAACCAAAAGGCTTTGTGACTGCCTAAACTGAATTGTATTCTCTCAGCGAAAGACAAAGGATAGTGCATATAGTATATTAATCTTTTTTGGACCTCACTGTCCTGTTTTTCCTGAGAATGGTGCTTGTCTAAAAAGGTTGTGTATTGTTTCCCTAAAATAGTGCAGTGAGAAGGACTTTTAAGCCTGAAAAGGCAGCAAGAACAATGAAAGGAAAAAAGATTATTAGGTTTACTTACCATAGCAGCATTAGTATTATAGCACCAATTTTTGCCAAGGCCCTTTACCAGCTTCAAGGTAGCCATTAGAGCAGCTGTGTGGATATAAGCATGTGCTTTATACAGGGAAGGCACATAGAACCATGCAGGGATGATGATATGCACTGAATACATATCCAATCACATGACCTCCTGGGATTCAAAGTGCTGAGCTGCTCATGAAGGACACCAACACAAAGATCATTATTATTATTATTATTATTATTATTATTATTATTATTATTATTATTATTATTATTATTATTATTATTATTATTATTATTATTATTATTATATTATTATTATTATTATTGTTATTATTATTATTTTTACTAAATTGGTAAAAGCACAGTAAAAAGCAGCAAACACGTGTAATCATTGTCTTAAGTGTGACAGCGAAAGGAGTACCCTAGTGGTATTCCAAGGACAATGTGGTTGAATTATGAAGACCTGACATAACGAGACAGCGAATAGCCATAATTCTCCTCCTACAACCAATCTTTTTATGAGCACAAGTTTATAAAGTGCAATAACTGACCAGATATAAATTTTAAAGCTTGCAATAAATTATAAGAATAATATGCTAATGTTTTATTATTAACATTTCAAAACTAGTTATAGGTTTTGCACAGCAATTTGAAGAACATAAAAGTTAAACATACACTCATTGAAGGAACAGTTTGTACATTCGCCGCATCAGGAGACATAAGAAATGTGGTTTAGCATTTATGAGAACTAGAAAAAACTGGTTTGCCTTCTGATTTCCGTATTTTTTCTGAACCACAAGAAAAGGGTTGGGGATGGCTTTATGATTAAAAGTATAATTTAGGTACAATTTAGCGGTTGTATATAAAGAAAAAATGTTTTATGTTTGGGTGACGTCAGTTACTCACATAGACCCCTTCCTCTGGACCCAGAACCAGGTGCAATAAGATGCACTCCATCAGTCAAAACACCTACATATATACAAAATCTTACTCTCACATTTTTCACTTGTTTATGTGCCATTCCAAGTGTCTGTATTGCAAGAAACTAAAATCATCTCTCCCCAATTAAAAGCTTCACAAACCGAGTAGATCTCTAAATTTGAGTATTTATCCCTGCAAGAAATGAATGAATATTATACCAGGGGCACTTTTCAATATCGGATCAATGATGTAAATTAAGTAAATTTTTTGACTACTGATGGTACTGTACAACATTTTTGATCATTTCAACGGCACTAACTTCTGGAGAGTGCAGCCACAATTATATTATTTCAGTGCCAATTCAAGGTGTTAATGTGCAATAACAGAAATGAGGATGAAAGCGAGCACACAGTCTATTTTGAGTGCATGTACAGGCAGGGAAAAGCTGGGGTTATTATGAGAAATTATGAGGTACAGCAAACACATCATTTTGGATTTAGAGGAGATTTTGACCAATTAATTGTCTTCCCTTTTAAAAAAAGAAAAGAAATGAAACATCCACTGCATCCAATGTTCCATTTATAAACGAATACATGTATCCTGTGTATTGGCTGTTTTTTTTTAGGTTTTCAGAATAATACCGTAAATTGAAACATGTAAGAGTCTTTTAAAATAAGTCAACATTTTCATTAGTTGTAAATTAGTGACACTTTAACACAAAATGCTTTTTCCAACAGTGGAGGCATAAATCGATAGGTGGAACTGCTGAAATACATGAGAGGGCTACATCTCAACAAGGTCGCGCAGTTTGATAGAACACTTGTGTGGCACTATTGTGATGACAATTATAGTGAGGTATCATGATCCACATGTTTGATAGAGAATAATTAGATGGCAGACAAAAGCACAGTGGGCTTGACAAATGCATTTGAGTGGTGTAAAGCCACATGTGTGAAGTGTCACAAGGTTTTTGCACAAATTAACAGATATAGCCTAAAGTATGATCAATTCACAGCAACTTTATTTGATATATCCTAGTATTTATTTTGAAAAATATTTTTTTTAATGTGGAAAAATTGGACACTGCGAGTATCCTGTTATTTTTCCTTAATTCTTGTTGAATCTGAATTGGACTGTGCAGTTGTTCTGTCAGCTCATTGCTGAAACGCTGAGTGGTTAGCAGTAGTGTTGGCAACAGAGACACTTTTTTTTTTCAATTTTCCTAGATTGTGTCGCAGGCCCGCACATAGACATTCATGAGTGTGTACTATTTTTGCTTGTCGCCTAGCCGAAGGAGACTTATGATTTTTGCACGTTTAAGCTCCATAGAAAATGAATAAAGAAAGCATTGCTCCCTGCGTGAGCAGCCCATGACATATCTTCTGTAATGAAAGGCATCTTAAGGAAGGCCGACAGAATTTATCATGCTGACTCCCTTATGGTTTTCTATCTCTCACACACTTGGACTGACACTGGCCTGGACTCGTCCTAATTGGTTGTGAATTGTCACTTGGCCCATGCAGTGGGCCTGTCTGCGCTTCACCAGCTAAGCTTTAAGTGGGGAGATTGTACAACATGGCATGATAGTCAGTAGCATAACCAAACATGGTCAGCACACACTTTTGACCCTCCCGACCTAACATAATTAACTTTCTCTGTACATTCTAACTCAGTACATATTGTTATCTTCAGCTTTCATAAACAACACATTAAAGGGACACAAGGTTCAAATGAGATAAAAACACATACAAACACTTCACTTGAAAAGGCCTTTAATGTCATAGCCAAGCCAACATGTTTCGAATACAAACAGTTCTTAATCAGGGCTTTACAATAAAATCATGAACACTGTGGCATGAGTGTAGTCTAGGATCTACCTAGAGCAGACACATGTGTAGATGAGGCAGTCTGAAAAATGCTGTACCTCATAGTATTACCTTCATTGCACACCAAGTACTGGGTAAGAACTGGCAAGCACTCAAGTGTGTTCTCAAAGACAATTCACAAAGCCCATATTCCATAACATGAATCAAAATTTCAGCTTCTATACCCAATAAGAAATAAACAGAGCAACATCATTTTTTAAATCAAAACAAGCATTTGAATAAAGGTCTACTAAAGATATGAGTTTGATATTATAGTTTAAATTACAAAAGGAGTTATTTTGGTAGTAGTTTAAGTGTCACTCTTAACTGTCTCATTCTGTTGATGCCTATTTCTGGTTGTTGGGGCCTGGGGGCAAGATGTTCAGCTGGAAATAGTTCAGCACCATGGAGAGCTCCAATGCGGCTCATTCGCCACGTCTTTAGAAGGATCAAGAGGCTAGAGAATGCCTTTAAGTGAAGAATGCCATAAAATGAGAAGCTACTGCACAATAAAACCCACATTTCTGGTGCATAATTACTGTATCTGTTTTAGTTGTCTGGAAATAATTGTGCTATTTATACCTGTAAATGGATACACTTTTGAGTATGATTATCAGTGTGTGTAAGAAGAAAGCAGTAATTCTTCTCACTGGAAAACAAGCCAGGACCTTTCTTTCCACTTTCCGTCACCAGAAATAATGTGTGCACATCATTTGCAAATGAGTCCATTCGAAGCCTTCAATCTGCACAATGCCTGCTGCAGGTTCACTTGGCCCCATCATTTTACATCCTAAATAGAAGTCTTTAGAGCTGGCTTTCTACATCTGATTACCCGCTGGCTTAATTGATCTAATTATTGAACTCTGCTTGTGGGTGCTTTGTGTTTATCCAGTGAGCCAAACCTTTGAGATAAGAAGAGTTTCCTTATTGTCTCTTCCTCCAGGTGTCTGGCACTGAACTATTAATTCACAGCACGCTATTATAAGGTTAATTATACAATCTACGCAAATGTTTTATAGACTTACGATAAACGTTTCTATTTATTATGCAAAAGAGCTATTCTTTGTTTTAGCTTTAGCTTTAAGATGTTTCCTTATGCTTTGTTTTGGTTGTGCACGTTTGAAAACAAATTTAAATAATAATTCTCCCTTTTGAGAACTCCGATTACCTCACACATGCAGTTAGTTAAATTATAACATTCTGTCAAAGTAAGTAAGTAAATGCATTTGAGTAGGCTATTGTACTGTTCTGTTGATCTGTACTTTCCTTGAGTCATGTTTTAGTTGAGCTCCTAATCTATCCTCCACTAGGTTTGAAACATAAATATAATACTTTCTACTCCACTACAAAGGCTCAAAGTACAATGTATATTTGTGGAGCAGTTTTCAACGTCTTTTGTCCCATTTAAGCCTTATGACGCTCACTCCAGAGACTCGAAGGGTGAAGATGTGCTGTTACTGCCACAGACTCATAACAAGTGGTGCACAACATCAGGCTGTGGTTGCGATATGAATAATTAGTCAGTTTGCTGTTGTGACTTGTTTCAAACTATTTAAAGGGTTGTTAACACATCCTACTGTTTTGTCTAACAAATTGAATTGTGTTATTCAGGATTTTGTTTTAGAGATAGTACATTTGCATGACTAAATTTCTATTTCCAATTTACCCATTCTAATCAACCATGTCGCTCGTCTTCTAATCCTATACATATATATTTATCTATATTAGGCTTATACTTGTTGTAAAGAGTGGAATGCACAGGATAAGTCAACGCAGCAATTTGCATCTTGTCTTCAGCCTTTTCTATCACAAAGTTATATTTCACAACACATAAAATGATTAGTAAAAAAGTACTTTTGATAGACTACTAAAGTTGTTTCTACAGTGGATACGTCATTACTTTAACTTAAATGATAAGTTCATTGAGTTACTTTTCCTTGTATTGGGATAATATTTGACCAGGTGTAGCTGTACTTGCGTACTCAGCTGTACTGATTGAGGATGCAGTGACATGCTTCATCTGCAGAAGGTGTACAACAATTTTTTTGACTAATGTAAGGTATATTTACGATATATAACTGTAACATTCTTTAGAGATTCATCTGAAATGTGTTCACATTTTGGCAGAAGTGCTCGCAGTCCAAATCCACTCTTAGTTTTTCATCATCAATGCTCATGTTGCTTGTGCGTTTGGGTTTGAATTTATGAATGTAGCATGGAACACTGCCGCAAAGAAATATACTGAATAAGCAAAATAAAAATAAAAAACCAACAAGCACAAATGCAACTGATAGCTGGCATGTCATTTTCATAATATGATTTCTCAGCACTTTCTAATGTCTTTATATATGGTAAACTGCATAGCAAAGTCTGACAATGGGCCTTCTGCATATCAAAAATGAAGACGTTTCTTCTGAAGAACCACTTTTTGTTTTCTGACCTATCCACTATTGTGTACCTGAATATTAATGAACCATCAAAATGATTCACAGCCGCATGAATAACTTCCAAAGACAGCATAACTGCTCATATTTCAGCTTCTCCCCTTCTATATCTCTGTGAACTCTGGCACTGAGAAATCAATCAATAGTCATTGATTGTCCTGGCTATTATTTCACATTGTCAATCATTTCTATATCCCTGGGAGAAGTCATTTCTAAGAGCATAGCCACCCATTCATCATCATTGCTGTCAGCTTATGTACAACTTCATTTGGCTGCAATTATCTCAAGGACTAAGGAGAAAAAGCACTGTGTTGTTTTCCAGAGAGTGAAAAGCCTAACACATAAGTTTTGATTGTTTATGCAATGTGATAGTTATAGTTTACCATATGCAGAACTCTTTTGATTAAACAAAGAGGTTCAAAAGTAGCAAACAGCTCCACAAGATCATTCAAAATTAGAGCAGTGGTATTGCAGTAAGACTGTTATTGTAGAAACAACTAGAGGAACTGTGAAAAAAACAAAACAAAAACTGTTAACTGTAATTTATGTAAACTTCTGGAAATGTTACAAACTTGCTGTGAAAATGGAATGTCATGTCGAAATGTCACTCGGGAAATGTCATAATTTGGTGTAACAAAATCTGAATTTACCATTGAGAACTGCAGTCTGATCCAATGCACGTTCGTGTGCTTGAGACATATCGGCCTTTGATATTCTATAGGGTAAACCAAATCAACATAAATTTGCAATTGCCCAATTTTTGTCTGTCAGCTGATAGATGAAACAATAGACACAAAAATTAGCTGACAGTTATTCCTCCCTCTGCAAATAATCCTTTGTAACCAAATGGGTTGAAATAGTTTCCTTTTCAGTCATATTATTGTTTATGGCAAGTTATGTTTTTATAGAGTATGACAAATTGTCTGTGAGATAGAACATCATGGCCAATACCGCCGCTAGTCGGAAAGCAGACTGGGATTTTAATGGACCATTACGTTACACCTATAAATTTATTGATGTATTTTTGCAACTATATTTCCGCCAAAGTGAATGAAAACGGTACCAGAATTGCTGAAACCCACAACATGCATCATTTCTCATACACAGAAGGGAATAGGCACAGGACAAAACAGAGATGAGGAGAGAATGATGGCAGTTTTTGAAAACACTATATCAAAGTTGTGTGGAGCTGATGAGACATTGTCATTGATGATAATAGTTCCAGAGAAATGATGAGTCCTGTCCCCAACATTAACATAACCCTCATTTTTATCTTGTATTGTGGCTATTGGCACGGATAAATGTTGGCTTATTTTACAGAGCTGTAAGTACAGATTGGTCACAAAGGCGCTGTTCTGAGCATTGGTGTATGAAGTGAATGTAGTAGTGCTGTTAGCTGGTAAATGTACAGCCAGATGAAAAAAAATACCATTCTGAAGCTTTGCATTGGGAAACACAGGGCAGTGAAAGTTTGCCTGTCTCTTATTGTTGTTTTAGAATTGTGGCTTGAAGAGACTCATTTCAATGTTTTAAATGATTTTGTAACAGTTTGACACATGGATAAATTAAGAACTTACTGTCAAAACAGGCAAATGTTGAAGTTATTGTAAAATATAAGGATTTATGTAAGCATGTCAGATTATGTATATTGATATTGAATTTTACTCCAGCCCAGACTAGAATTTGAATTATTATCAATCAAGCTGTACAGTAAATATTTCAGAACAAACTTCTCAAACGGGTCATGACCCAAAAGTGGGTTGCGGAAGATGTTGTGAGTGTTTTGACGCTGCTCCTTCTGCTGCCAGATTCAAGTTCCTCCACATACACGTATAAATATCTACTTATATACATATATATACATATACACACATTTATATGATGTGATTGTACTTCCTGGTTCTAGTCAGGACCCGAGCAGAAGCGTTCTGGATGTACTGCAGCTGTTTTAAAGCTTGTTTGGCGAGGCCAATGAGCAGGCCGTTACAATAATCTAGCCTACTAGAAACAGATGCACGAATAAGCCTCTTAAAATCTATTTTAGACACCATATTTTTTAATCTTGGCAATGTTTTTTCAATGGTAAAACGCTGCTGATGTTATTGATTTGATGTGGCTGTTGAAGTTCATTTCCGGGTAAAACATAACTCCTAAATTTAGTTCTAGTGGGCAACTCATCAAGGCAGCATGTAGATGAACTAAGACTAGTGATAATCTCCTGTTGTAAACCACAGGTGAAAATGAGACAGCCATAGGTATCTAGCTGGCTGTTCAATTGTTATTTGCATTGTGGAGTTGATGGTATTTCTAATTTCCTGTACCTTATCATTCAAAAATGCTGCAAACTCATTACACTTGGATGTGGAAACTAACTAATTTGTCAAGCTTTTTACTGTTGCAAATAAGACATGTTATTGCAGCTTTATCCGATCATTTCAGAAAGATAACTCTCCCTTGTTCTACACAGTTTTTCTTTATAGATCTCATATTAGAACTGAGACTCTGACTCACTAATATCTCTGAGGTTAATGTTGCTTATGCGTTTACATCGCTTAATTTCCATGCTAAATACGGCATGTGCGTGGGGTGTTTTTTGGGCTGTGGGTCATCCATGATGAAGTTAGTAGCAGAATGAATAAAGTAAAACAAGAGCAACTTCTCCTGAGAGTTCTCCACAGAGTTCCTCATACAGCATGAGCTCTTGATACAGAGCACAGCTCTGTGGACAAGGACAGACCCGCTCTGTAGACACGACCCGCACACAGAGTGCAGTGCTGTGGACACAGCCTGACCCGCACATTGCCAACACAGCTGAGAGAACAGTTGTGACCGTCAGAGCGCTTGTCAGTGAGCCAGGCTTTGAATTTGTTACTTCTTCTGTCACGTGTGCCTGTGTGTGCGCACAAAAAATGGAATTGTTGCCTCACCAAATGCAACAGGTGAAACGCTTGCCTGTCATTAACAGCATTATGGCTTAAATGTACAGATAAAAAGTATATTTCTCAATACTTTATTCAGCCTATACAAGCCTATATTAGGGGGGGAGATTGGGTCGTGAGAGGTGGTGACCAATTAGAAAAAGTGGGTCGTCGAAAATGAACAATCTGAAGCAAAATGGATGATTATTCCCATATAGCTTTATTGTTGAACAAAGTCCACTTTTGTGAACAGAGTTAAAAATACTTTGAAAATGTATTTTGAAACGTATTCCGTTATTTTTTCTAATCACAGTACTGTATTCTGAATACTTTGAATACTGTCACAATGTTTTGTATTGTTATAGTATGAAAACAGGTTTTGTTTTTGTTTCACTGCTTGGTTTGCATTTATTTATAAAATAAGAGAATCTTTATCACAAATTAGAGAAGGAAAAATTGCACATATACTGTGTTTTATTTTTTTTCTCTAATTCATGAAGTTTGAAGCCTAAATTGTGGGCTCGAATACTGTAATGTATTCCTCTGATTTTGGAAAAAAAATATCAGATAACCTTCACTTTGAGTAACTGTACCAGAATTTTATTTATTAACCTTTATTTAAGCACTGAGATGTGTTTCACATGCATTCATTTACTCAGTTACTTCCTAACACTGATTGTAATTTATACAAACAGAGAATGCCTATGCATCTTGGTTATGTTAAAGCTGCCAGAAATATGCTAAGGATGTACTCGCTCCACTCAAAGTTTTTTTTATTTCTGCTGAAACTTCCAATAAAGTCTTACACCAAAGGTTTGTCTTTGCTTTACCAATTACTTATTTCCAAAAAATGCAGGGGAGACTTTCAAAGAACATCTTAAAAGTAGAAGACAAGTCACTTGGCAGCAGCTGGTTATAGAATAACTGCAGTTTAATAAACCCTGTGGGGAAAAGGTGTCAATCAGGTCTGAGCCGCAGCGCTTCGGGCGACGCATGTCATTCGTGCCTCAAATGACTTTCATAGACATCAAGGTCTGCTCGCTGTGCATTCAGAAGTCTGAGCACTATGAGTAAACCTGGCAGTAGTCTTGCAATTTTACACCTGCATGCCTTTTTAGATTGTATCAACTTTGTGTCAGCACCTTTAGGTATCTGTTACTTGCATCAGTAATGTTTTTGATTTTTTTTCTTTTCGATTCAGCTGTACTGTACTAAATTGACTTTCAAGAGTTTTAAAACCATGTTAATAATAATAATAATAATAATAAATATAGCCGCAAGCGGCAATGATCGGCCCTCGCCACGCCACCACCATGCCGCCGCTGCCCGCAACGCAAGAGGGGGCGCTAACGCACCCCCAATTTTTCCTCCTTTTATTACACCTACTGCCGAATCTTTGGCGCTATCTCGCTTTCTCCCCTTTGCTTTACAAATAGGGGCATTATTGTGTTCTGAAAATGTCAATATTTTGTGAAAAGTTTGCGGCTGTGCCGCACAGACCATAACGCCCGATGAGGAGTTTGTAAAAGTATAAAGTGTAAGTATGTTAAAATTTCAGAGATTATCATTTGTGCGCAAATGGCAGCTAATTTAAAATTTGAGACATTTCTGAAATTCTAGCAACAGTTTGCGGCTTTGCCGCACATACACCGTGAAAGATATCAAAATAATTTGGATAACTTTTGATGTCCCCACCTCAACACCATTTTCACCAAATTTCATCTTTTGCGGGATAACGCCCTAGGAGAATTTGGAAAAACTCCCGAGTCATGCGGATGGCATTGCCGTAATAATATTTTTTACTTCTCTCGTCACCATCTGTGCCAAATCTCATCATTCTACAATCTGATTTTTTTTGGGGCCATTTACGATCTCTCAATGCATTTTTGTAACATTTGGGGGCGCTCACGCGCCAAATTTTTGAATTTTAGAGAATAGAGATTGCCAGAATGTAGAGAGGCATGATTTTTAGAGCAAATTTTCCTGACTTTTCGTCAATGTTCACGAGGTGAAAAATAGGGGAGTTGGTCCCGAGAAGAAGAAGGAAAGAATATTAAAGCCACAAGCGGCATCCAACAGCCCTCGCGGGCCACCGAGCTTCGGACTCCGCTCCCGGCATTTTACAGAGATGGCGCTAACGTGACCTCATTGTGTGTGTAAGAACTAAACAGACAGTGATGCATAAGCTCAAATTAACACAATTGTCAGTCAACTTTGTGGCTTCACCACACAGACACCATAACATTTTGATAACTTTTGATGCCCCAATCATGAAGGTGACGCTGTCCAAATTTAAGCTTGATCGGGCAAACGTCTGAGGAGGAGTTTGTAAAAGTATAAAGTGTAAGTATGTTAAAATTTCTGAGATTTTCCGCTTGGAATAACTAGGGAGGTTTCTGTTAGGGAGGCTACGCCGTAACAAATATGACATGGGTCTGATTGCACTCTCAGAGCTTGCTTTGACCTGTCTGTGTTTTCCCCATATGTTAAAGTTTACACTGAGCGAACGAGCTGTAGGTTGTAGGTGTATGGCAGATCAGAGGGCAAATGTGATAGGCATACTATTGATAAGGTCAATGGTCAACTTCCTCTTCCATATAAAAACGTTGTTATCTCTAATTCTATGTGGGCAATCAGTAATTTAGCTTGCACAGCAAGAACAAAAATGGCAATACTTGTGAGTTCACAAACTCACTAGAGTTCTCAAAGTCACGAGAATCCATCCTGAAATTCTTCTGGTCTCTACCAGTGGATTTGAGCTATTGGATCAATCACCAATGGAAGCCAAAAGTGAAGCATCAAATTAACCAAAACAAACATGGATTCACACTTCCACTTGATCTGCAAAAGTTTGGGTTAGGGTCCATATCAATCTGCCTTTTGCCTGGTTAATAAATGCCTGTTTAATAAAAAATATCATTCAATCATTAAAGTTTGTTGTGAGTTCGCGACAGCCTCTTCTTATTCTGTTTTCAATGTGACTAATACAACAAAACAAATATACATAGTTCTGAAGTGCTCTTGAGCCCCCCTTCTTGGTTGTGGAGAGGAGCTTGCAGTGTAAGCTGTCTACTTACTGGTGTGGACCGCAAAATGTTTTCAAGCGAAAATCAATAACAATGTGTCGACAAAACAGAAAAGACAATATTTGAAGAGAAACATATAGGAGCTCATCCTGTGTGTTTTGAATAGTGTATTTTAAGGCACTTGAAATTGGATCAAAAATGCTCTGATTGGAGAGTGCGGTTGAGCGGTGCAATGTGAGGTGAATGATAATATGATAGTGGGTAAACAAGGTGCCGTTGCCATGCATGCAAATCTCCACTAGACTGCAACTTTATGAATGATGTCTAATCAACAGCATGAGGCTACTGTTAGTGATTTAGCTACAATGTGCATATTGTTTACAGTGATTTATGAATACTGTGTATATTATTCATAGTGATGAGGTTCATTTGTTTTGGACTGTACCACTAGTTTATTGCTGAGAGCCACACTTATTTAGTTGTTGGCCACTTACCATCTGCTGCAATCAATACCTGTAAATATCTTTACTAAGTATGCAGACAGAGTATAAAGTGTGAAAAATAAAAAGATGAATTTATGACTTTTGGTGCTTTATGACTTTGGTCATGAGAAATTAAGTCGGATGAATACAGTGCTTGGTTTATGACATACAATTATAAAGTACTTTTCCTGTACTTTCCTGTGCACTATTGACAAAATGAAAGAACCATTAGTAAAGAGATATTTTGGTAATTACAAGATACTTCAAAGCAAAAGTTCACACAAACAACATGACAGGCAGCTGATGGGAAAATAACTATCTTTATACTTCTAAAACAAGACGACAACAACAACAACAACAACAACAACAACAACAAGATAGTTTTCAATCAAATATATCCAAGCAGCCCTGACACGGGGAGAAACACACAGTTTGGACTTTTGAAGACTAAACTGAATACTTTAGAGTGCTAAATGGCACTGTAGGAATACATCAATTCAAGATGAATCTTAATTAAAACATTTTTGTAAAAATCGTTTACAAAAATTAGAATTAAAAGTCTTTTTTACTTTTTATTTATTACATGCTTACATGGTGGTGAGCATATAATAAAAATGTGGGTTTTTTTGGAGCATAGGAGTTGTGCAAACCGACTTTGTATGTACCTTTTGTTCCAGCACTCCTTTTAGAATGGATATGCATGTCTCTCTTTTCAGACAGTTAATTACCGGTAAAAAGGTTGCCTTATCTTTGCTCACAAAGTCTTTTTTATTAAAAGTCATATTCATTTTCTTTTCATCAGAAATCAAATCAAATTCAAAATTGAGATTGATCCATTTTAGGGGAACAAACCAACCAATAAATCCTGATTGTACTTTGTCATCTATTTGCGCTGCAGTTTTTGTACACTGCAGCGGAAGTATTGGGTGAGGGTAGGTTAGGTCATCTTGAAGCAGCGCTCACCAATGTAAAATAATAGAAGGCTGTTGGCCCCACACTTGAAGACATCATTTGAAGAGTAGTTCTCCAATAGGCAGAGTGAAGATATTTTAAAATTGAAAGTCACAGGTCTGCCTTTATAAAATTCAGCCTGGAAAGGGAACAGGGCTGCAGCTTTTGGATCAGGTTGCTTTTCAATAAATATATTCAGAATAACGGAAGGAACTGAGGGTCAGTTTTCAAAAAGAGAAGCGTCGGTGAGGAATTGGTTCCAAGATGTGACCTGAAAATTATAATATTTCATTTGTACAATATACTGTATAGTTGTTTGTGTTTTTTTTCTAGTTTACTAAATAAATATTGGTTTGAAAGGACACTATTTTAGTACAGTCACAAAAAAGTAAATGCTCAAGCTAAGGTGATGCTTCAGTAAGAGGTAATATTTTTATTGGTGACATCGATATACATTGGTTGTATTTTATGTGGAAGATCTGCAAGTTTAAATGTTAGTGATGAAAAAAAAAAGCATTATTGTAAATTTAGAATGTCAAAACTGTTTCAGGCAAAAATGTAATGTATTAATTTGCAGCAAGACATATTGTTTAGTGTATGTATGTTAATTATCAGATTCGTGCAAAATACTTAATGTGAAGCAAAGCATGTAGTGAGCTTTACCAGTGAAGGCATACTTTTTCCCCCATTGCTCTTGACACTGCATTGTGAGATTTTTCAACAACATAAAACTTAAGTATGTAAAGGTCAGAAACACATGCACTCTCTACCTCCATCTAGTGGCATGTTGTCTCCATACAGCTCCATCTATACAAACAGTAGTGGTGTATATATATATATATATATACACACACACACACACACACACACACACACACACATATATATATATATACACACACACACATATATATATATATATATACACACACACACACACACACACACACACACACATATATATATATATATATATTTATTTATTTATATATTTATATATTAGTATATAGTATATAAGAGTATGTAATATAGGCTTGGCAGTGAGATTTTCAGTTCAAACAGAAGTAGACAAAACTATTCTGCTGCATCATTTTGCAGAAAGCAGTCACCTCCGTGCAGTGCTGGCGTAATTAGAACTGAAGGAGAGCATGTTTTGTGGTTTAAATCAGATAAATGGCGTTAATTGCATTCCCCTGTCCCCTGTGTATTCGTGTTGTTGTTCCGGATGATTAGCTTAATGAATCAAGAATAATTGGATACATGTATACACGCTAACATTGTAGCACAGTTCAAGGTCTGAGGACCATAGAGGACTCACAGATACATGCTGTCAAAAGAAAATATTGAAAATGTACATACCTAAATAAAACACATATATTAAACCTTGTTATTTTTGTGGTTGGAAATCTGCTCAATAATTGTGCCTTCATGTTTGAATAATTCCACTACTATTGAAACTGTAACAAAAAACTGTTTTTTATATCTCTGAAATTTCTGAATCTATTCACATGAAACTGCAAGTTTCATGTGAATAGATTCAGAAATTTCAGAGATATAAGTTGTGAATCAGGCCAAAACATCAGTGTTTAAAAATGTAATTCTACAAGAGAATTCTGGTTTCCAGTCATGGTGATGCCCTGAGTGGAAGCACCTCACATTGCTGCTTCAAAACTTGGTTTTAAAATCATCGTTTGACCCATCTAATCCCAAATAAGAAGGACAAAAGATGAGTAAATAAGGAAGACACAAGTCCCGTTTGCCACGGGACCAAAAAAACAAAGCTGATGGCCCACGGCTCCATTGGAAAACAGCCCGCATAACAAGCTACTGAGGCTAGCGAGGCTAACGAGGCTAACATAGCTAGCAAACCTGAGAGCCGCACTCCCTTGCCGGCCCGGATGGAGACTCTCGCGACTTCTTTGCATCGGAAGGGGGAGAGAATGTAATTGGTCATCGGCTGTGGCTCATGATGTCCGAAGTGCAGCATGCCATGGAGTCTCTTAGAACCGAGTTGTTAGCTACCATAAAAACTAAACTCAAAGCAGAGGGAGTAACCGGGGTACGCATGGAGGAAGTTGGGCAGCGTGTTTCAGACAATACGGATGATCCGTCAAGATGGAGGCGCTGCGGGCAAGGTTGACAATTTTGGAGTTGAAGAACAATAACATGAAAAAAAAGCTCCGGGATTTGGAGTCCAGATTCCGTCGTCCTAACCTGAGGCTTGAGGGCGCAGCAGAAGTAGAGGATGGAAAATACACAGAAAGTTTCTTGGAGAAGATCTTTACCTGAGCTCCATGTTGGCTCAGGAGGTCCCCCCCATCACAATTGAAAGAGCACATCGCCTGGGCAAATGAAGACCAGCAGCTGATAAACCACGTGGCCTTCTTATGAGGTTTCTTAACGATTGTGTGAAGGAACGCGTCCTGAAGGCTGCAAGGGTTAAAGGTGACCTCCAGTACAAAGGCAAACGTGTCTTCTTTGCTCCAGATATTCCATACGAGGTTCGCCAACAACAGCAAAAGTTCTACCACATCTGTGAGGAGCTCAGGAAGATAAAACTGAGACATGGATTCTCTTTCCCTGCGACTCTTCTGGTGGCTTTTGAAGGTAAAAAACACATGCTTAGAACACCAGGAGAAGCAGAGGTACTCTTAAGAAAGATGCAAAACACAGGGAAATGAACAGTACAGTATGTGACTTCGGGTTGTGGTCACATGATGACACATTTCTGTTAATTTGAAGAGACTGATGACCTGATTTTTTTTGTTTTTAACATCAGACTTTATGCCCCATGTTGGCTGTCTGCTTTTGTACATAGACTCTGTAACAAAATACATCTACTCATTGATGTGCCAAATGTGGGAGATTGGATTTGTGGGAAATTGAAAATACATGCAGAGTACAGCAGGGGGTCGTGGTGAGCCAGGGATCTTATATATCCAGTTCTTTCCGAGGATTGGTGTCAGGAGTGCCTGGGAGTTTTTTGGGGGGCCCTTCATTAGGATAGGACTTCCCTCCCTTTTAGGATCTTTTTTTATCAGGTTTTGGGTTTGATTCCCGTTTCCAGCATGAACCCTTTTGTTTTCTTTTCCACCTTTCCAGTTGTTCTGTGTTCCTATGGTTCCATGTTTGTTGTTTTCGAGCAGAGAGATTAAAAATATTCGAAAGTTATCAACGGTTGATCAATACAATAAACCAGATGGCATCAAAAGTATCCTTCAATGTGAATGGCATACTGAACCCAATCAAATGAACAAAAATCTTAACAAAAAAGAAAAAAGAAAGAATAGACATTATATATTTACAAGAGGCACATTTGAATGACACTGAACATCAAAAACAAATGAAATTCTGTTATAAAAAAATCCTATTATTCATCATACAGAGGCAAACATAGAAGGGGAGTTGCAATTTTGATTTAAAACCAATAGTTTTTTAACAGAGTTTTGAATATAAGGATAAAAAAGGCAGATATGTATTGGTTAAAGTGAATATTAATAGAAAGGTTCCGTGTCTTATTGAAGACACGATATTGACATATGGAGGGAAATGAACTCTAGGGCATGCCAGTATACTATTTTTTTCAAATTTACACACACTCTATTCCAGAATAGAATACTTTTTTATTTTCAATAAAGACAGATCTAAAATCACTGAAGCAGATATTGGCACATTAGACCTAAGTGATCAAGCTCCTATCTACATTTCTGTGGAATTGGAGGAAAGATGAAAAAACAAACTTTGGAGGTTCAATGTCAGCCTACTTAACAATCCTTTGTTTGAGAAAAAAATGTCCAACAACATTAAGACTTATCTGGAGGATACTGGGGACATTTTTCCACCCATCCTTTGGGATGCTTCCAAAGCAGTCTTGAGAGGACAAATTATAGCCATAGCCTCAAAAAAAAAAAGGAAAGCTAAATGATATGCAAGAAAAAATGTAATTGTTGGAGGAAAACCCTGCCAAAAAGAGGTGTCCTAAAATGCTACAAGAAATTAAAAAGATAAGAGGTGAAATTACTTATCTGACTTCACAGTAAATAGTTAAGAAAATGCTCTTTACCAAACAAAGACATTATGAGAGTGGATAAAAAATGTCTAAATTACTATCTTGGAAAGTTAAAAAAAAACAAGCTGAAAGAACAATTTTCAAAATATGGGACAGGCAAAATGATGTAATCTAAACAAGACCAAATTCAATCAGCATTTGAATCCTTTTACAAAAAACGTTTTTCAAAAAATTCCAGACAATAAAGATGATGATATAAATTCCTTTCTGGACACCCTATATTTGCCTGTTATCTCAGAAAAGCATAATAAAAATTAGTAGCTGAAATAACAGTTTTGGAAATACAAGGCGCAATGAAAATATTAAAGAATAACAAATCTCCGGGGAGCAATGGGTTCACCTCAGAGTGGTATAAAGCTTTAAAAGACACATTTACTCCTTTCCTTTTGGCAACTTTTAACTGGGCACTTAAAAAAACCCTCCGAGTTGGAAAGAGGCCATCATATCTTTAATACCTAAAGAGGGGAATGACCGACTGGAATGTGCCTCATACAGACCCATTTCTATTCTGAATGTGGACTATCGTATATACATTATGTCCAAAGAATGGAACAAATACTCCCAAACTTAATACACAATGATGAGACAGGATTTATTACCAAACGACAAACACAAGATAACATTAGACGATCCTTACACATAGTGAGTCAAATACAAAAACAATAAAAAGAAGAAGTAATAATAAATCTGGACGCTGATCTAATTATATAAAAATATTGGGGCTTTTTACGATCCATCCAACATCAAGAATTAAAATCAATGGTCATCTGCCAGGTCCACTGACTCTAGAAAAGGGTGTCAGGCTGCGCTTGGTCCCCCCTCCTATTTGCTGTAATTAGAACCATTGGCCTAATTTATTAGACAATCAAAAACAATTCATGGTGTTACAATATATGGGACGGAACATAAAATTGCCTACTCTGCAGATTATGTTCTATTGTATTTGACCAAAGCAGAAATTTCCATACCCAATGTGATGCATTTTCCTCAACAAGTTGGTAAAATGTCTGGATACAAATTAAATGTACAAAAAACCCTGAAATGTTCTCTTACTGTCATCCCCCTCTGACCTTTAAAAAGACTTACCCATTTAAATGGCAAACGGAATCTCTTAGATATTCAGGTGTGGTACTCCATAGAGACCTAACAACAATTATGGAGAAAAATCATATCCCTCTATTTGAGACCATAAAAAAAGATCTTGAAAAATTGAATCTTATCCCATACTTAATTCAAAGGGTTGAAACTATAAAAATGATTGTTTTGCTCAGGTTTCTCCATCTGTTCCAGACTCTTCCGGTTTCCATCCCCAACCGGCTGTTTGATAAGTGGAATAAAGCAATCTCAAGATTCATAACGATCCGATTCAAAACTTTACAATTATCAAAGGAAAAAGGAGGCTGGGGTTTGCCTTGATTGAAAAAATACTTTATTTCAGCTCAGATCAGAGCCTTGCTGGTGTGGCTCAGAATATGAAGCTCAATGGAAGAATATGAGCGTATGACAGACAGAGTCAATTTGGTGGATGTGGAGAACAATTGGGTGAAGTCTGTTCTTGCAACATGGAGGGAGCTGATTAAAACATACAAACTAAACAAAGATGTCAAAATCTTAAATTGGTCAAAATTTCACAGCTAACAGGACAGATTCAAGATTCAAAGTCTGGACAACAAAAAGTATAAAGGTCTTTTGCCAGATTGTAAAGGAGAATTATTTGAAGAGCTTTGATGAGTTGACTTTTTTAGGTATTTACAAATAAGAAGTTATTATAATCAAGCGATCAAAAAAGATGATGATGGAATATTTATTAAAGCATATAAATCTGAACTTTCAAAGGGAATAATATCTAAATTGTATAAATGTCTTAACAATTTGAGCACTCACTCTACTGATTACATTAAGGGTAAATGGGAAAGAGAGGTCACTTTGTTCTGGATGATGAAGAGTGGGAAAGCATATGTACATCTCAGTGGAAAACCACAAAATCATATGTTTTCAAGGAATTCAGTTGGAAAAATGTGGTCTCACTTCTTTATAACCCCATGTCAAAGTGCCCATTACACACAGGGAAAGGCAGAATGTTGGAGAGGATGTGGCAGCCAGGAGGCAAATCTCTATCATGTGTTTTGGAATTGTCCTGTCGTTCATAAATATTGGACTGAGATCAATAAAGCCTTACACCACACTTTATGACATCACCATCCCAATGGATTTCAGAACTATGTATTTGGGCCTCAGGACTCCTGCCATGGACACAACCAGCAGTCTCTGAGGATCCTCCTGGCAGCAGCAAGAAAAGAACTCACAAAAAAATGGATGACACAAAATGTACCGACGGATCAAGGACTGGACTAACATTATAATGGACATATGTAAAATGTAAACAATTACATTTGGACTTTGGACAAAATGGGACGTTTCTTTCTTTTAGGGTTTTCTAGCTCTATGATTTTATTTTTTCAATTATTTGTTGCATGTCTGCTGCTTTTATTTTGTGTCTGCTCTCTAGTCGTGTTTTTCTTTCTCTGTTTGTTTTTATATGTCCTTAATTTAAAAAATAAAAACATTCAAATAATAATTAAAAAATATATATATATATAGAATTCTGACTTTTCCCTGCAAGTCAATTTTAAAATATTGACGTTTCGGAACTTTGTGTGTCCCATGAACACAAACCTATTATTTCTTAAGTTGGTTGGATGGTACAATGGATCTATAATACTTCCATGGATGGCACCTGTAGTAAATATTTATGATGGAGTTGAAAAATACAGACAGTAGTACTGAGTTCTCAAACATACAGACATTTGGAGAAAGTTGGAGAATTCCATTCACAGGTCAGGTGAAATGCAGTTTAAACTTAAATTTAACAAATAAAGGTTTGGTCATATATTTTAATTGTAAATTAACTAATAATAACTATGGAAGTTTAAGTGCTTCCATACTAGGCCTGTGCAATTATTCTAGTTTTAATCAAGATCAAAATGAAGTCTCATTTCTAATCAATGATATGATATATGATGTACAGGAAATATAATCGAGAGGTCCACAGTCAATCCTCACTTTGCATACAATGGTATTGTTTAAACATCTGTACTGTTTATGTTCAGGATATTAACATTAAAATAATGTTTCAAAAGAAAATTGAATTGGAAAATGGGAAAAAAAATAAAAAAATAATGACTTTTATGTCTATCAACCCACCGTTTTTATTTTCTGTCAGAAAAAAGTCAATGGGTTAATAAAGTATTATCGCAGCTGAAAACTGCCTCTATATTTTAGATTTTTATTAATTATTTTTGAAAACTATTGGTTTAAACATTTTAATTTAGATTTTTCTGCCTCTATAAACATGAAAAGAAGCATTTCCATTAGTGAAGTGTTAATATTTTTCTTTAATGCTGATTGAACCCTATTTCCAAAACACAAGAGATAGATAAGCACTGACAGAAATCTAATTTAAAAATCACTCGCCGGAGCAGAGAGCACTTGACAGATCTTGGGCACACTTTTGCTACAGCAAATTTTTTTCAACTGCATGTGTAAGGACTGTTGATTTAATATTGGAGAGATCAAGCTGATGTAGAAGCGGTCGCCCATTGCCAAAACACATACAGACTATAATACTTGTTCCGTACACAAAAATGTAATGTTAATTATGTTTTAAATTTGGATCATTGTTCAGAAAAGGTTAATAATTACAACATGTGGTTATAATTACAACAATAGTATGGTATTCCTGATTTAAGGTTCAACTTCTAGGGCCAAAATCTTTTCTCTTGCCGGTGGGACATGCCCGAAGCACATGGAAAGGGAGCCGTTCAGGAGGCATTCGGCTCCTCTTGACGTGGAGGAGCAGTGACTCTACGCCGAGCTCTTCCCATGTGACTGAGCTGATTTTTATGGTCTTGTGAAAAACAGAACTAGCTCTGTTTGCAGCACTCTATGTATTGCTCCATTCGTAGGATTTTAATTTCACCATAGCTTTATAAGTTAACGTCCTTACATATGTAAGCCATGTAAGCCCCTATCTCTAAGGGAGCGCCCAGCCACCCTACGAAGGAAACTCATTTCAATCGCTTGTACCTGTGATCTTGTCTGTTCGGTCATCACCCAAATCTCATGACCATAGGTGAGGGTATAATAAAAATTGACCTGTAAATCAAGAGCTTTGCCTTTCGCCTAAACAACTCCTTCACCACAACTGTCCGATACAGCGATAGCATCACTGCAGACCAATCCATCTGTCCGTCTTACTCCCCTCCCGCCTGAAGAGGGCAAGCCATCTTTTTTCTGATTGAGAAAAACATAATTTAACGTTTACAATAAAATGATAGATTTAGCAAGCATGCAGCCAATTATTTGCAACATTGCGTACGTTTGTCATACTTATAAGCATAAAACCTTTTAGACAGAAACTTACCACAACAAATATATAAATGAGCCTTTCGTGAGAAAATCTGAAGTGGAAGGTTGAATGTTTTTCTCCAGCTTACAATCTTTTGTGAACTCTTCATTACTTCTACTGCTGACTTTGTGTTGTGTTAGCAAACAAGCTGTATATGTAACGCCACTCTTTTCTGCAAGCAACATGTTTGTGTTTGTATAGTAAATCACTTAACATAAAATATTTCATGTTATTCTACCTAATTAATGTGCATCCTGTACTTTTTTACTCTATTTATAAATAAGACTTGCCTAGTCATGGAGGAAAGTGAAAGACTGGATTTATGTGATTTGAGAAAGTGCAGCCAGTTATTTTTATTATAAATATTTCAGACATTTTGAAATAATTATGGAAATAAGTTTGGTCAATTAATTTGAACTATATGTCAAGCAATCAACCAACCATTATTTTCAGTTCCTTTGAACATCACAGGATATTTCAGCCACACACAAAAAATACAGAAATAAAGTATGCTGATTATTTTTCATTCAAAGATATTTAAATTCTGGAGAATTTACTTATCCTTGTTTGTTGGTCTGTTCCTTGTACACCCCGCTGATTATGTTGTCTATTTAGTCTTGCATGCACTCTGTTTCCTCCTCATGTAGGAACTTATGGGCTTCTGGAGTCACTGATGATATTTTGCATGCATTTTACCAAACCGATAAATGAATATGGCAGAAATATTGTCTGGGAAAAGCAATTCTTCATGAGTCACAACCATTCCTCTCCTCATTTTTCACATCCACTGAGAAGGAAACGCAGGAAGAGACAATGTGGCTCTCCACCTTTCACAAAGACCCTATTTTAATGTAATTACTTCTGGCACCATTAGCCAAATCATAGGCACAAAGATCTGTCATCATACTGTTGTGGCTGTTAAGTGCAAATCCTGTAGCATGAAGAATCATAACTACTTCTGCAGCTTAGAGAGCTTTATATGAAGATTAAATGCCCTCCATAGCAGCTCTGATCTAAGAAAAAGACCAATGTGTTTGGTTGAAAGACAGGCCCAGTATGAAAAAAAAGAAAATGTTTGCACTTCATGGAATAAATGAATGACGACGTGGCTGAGAGCCTAATCCAGCCACAGTGACAGTGGAGGCCATATGAATGGAGTTAGCGTTCATTCAACAAGTTGTTATCAAATAAAACATGATGTACTAGAACAAGCCCACGTTGACTTAACATGCAATTATAATTTCACTTATTTGCATCATAAAATTGAGTAAAATACTTTAAGGGCCATTTCGTCACACCCTGTAGTCGGTGCAATTGATGACAGCGCAGGGCATGGAATTCTAAACAAGAGGTGTGATTATCAGAATCAGAATCAGAAAGAGTTTATTGCCATTGTCAATGAACAAATTCAAAAACGTAGGAACTTGTCTCGGCCTTAAGGTGCAACATAAAACACTGAGTAATAATAAAACAACATATATTCAATCAAAAAAGGGCATGCATTAGGAAACAATTTAAAATTACTATACAATAAAAATAAAAATAGGCATTTCTATGTACACAAGTTTACAGTTATGTTTAAAGTTGTAGTGCAGAAAGTGACAGTGCAGTGAGTGGTTGAATATTGCAGTTAAAGTGACAGGTGTTTTGAAGTGTTCATGAGTCCAACAGCAGAGGGAAAGAAACTATTCTTATGGCGGGAGGTTCTGGTCCGGATGGACCGTAGCCTCCTGCCTGAGGGGATGGTTCAAAAAGACCATGTCCAGGGTGAGAAGGGTCAGCTGTGATCCGACCTGCTCGTCCCAGAGCCCTGGAGACGTACAGGTCCTGCAGAGATGGAAGTCTGCAGCCGATCACCTTCTCAGCAGAGCGCACAATGCGCTGTAGTCTCTGTTTGTCCCTGGCTGTGGCTCCAGCGTACCACACGGTGATGGAGGAGGTGAGGATGGACTCGATGATGGCCGTGTAGAACTGCACCATCATCTGCGCTGGCAGCTTGGCTTTCCTCAGCTGCCGCAGAAAGTACATCCTCTGCTGGGCCTTCTTGATGAGGGAGCTGATGGAGGGCTCCCACTTGAGGTCCTGGGTGATGGTGGTGCCCAGGAAGCGGAAGGAGTCCACGGTGGTGATGGGGGAGTCTGTCATGATGAGGGGGGGCTGGGGGGCTGTGGCTTTCCTCAAGTCCACGATCATCTCCACTGTCTTCTGGGCGTTGAACTCCAGATTGTTACCGCTGCACCAGGACACCAGCCGGTCCACCTCCCTCCTGTAGATGGACTCATCCCCGTCCGAGATGAGCCCGATGAGGGTGGTGTCGTCCGCAAACTTGATGAGTTTTACGGAGTCGTGGCTGGAGGTGCAGCAGTTTGTGTACAGGGAGAAGAGCAGAGGAGAAAGTACACAGCCCTGTGGAGCTCCTGTGCTGATAGTCCGAGTGTCTGAGACATTCTTCCCCAGCCGCACGCACTGCCTCCGATCCGTCAGGAAGTCAGTGATCCACCTGCAGGTGGAGTCAGGCACGTTGAGCTGGGAGAGCTTGTCCTGGAGCAGAGCAGGGAGGATGGTGTTGAACGCAGAGCTGAAGTCCACAAACAGGATCCTGGCGTAGGTTCCCGGGGAGTCCAGATGCTGCAGGATGAAGTGGAGTGCCAGGTTGATGGTGTCGTCCACAGACCTGTTGGCTCTGTAGGTGAACTGCAGGGGGTCCAGCAGGGAGGAGGTGAAGGACTTGAGGTGGGGCAGGACCAGGCGTTCAAATGACTTCATGACTACAGACGTCAGCGCCACAGGCCTGTAGTCATTAAGTCCAGTGATCCGGGGCTTCTTAGGGACAGGGACAATGATGGCAGACTTGAAGCAGGCTGGGACATGGCATGACCCCAGGGAGGTGTTAAAAATGTCTGTGAAGACGGGGGTTAACTCTCGTGCGCAATGTCTTAATGTAGCGGCAGAGACGCCGTCTGTCCAGCAGCTTTTCGGGGGTTGGATTTCCGAAATAGCCTGTGAACATCCTGTTCCTGAACTGAGAGGGTGGTGGGGGAGGTGGGGGTGACCAGGTTTGGGTTGGCGGAGGTGGCCACCGTGGGGGAGGGGGTGGTCACATCAAACCTGGAGTAGAAGGTGTTAAGTTGCTCAGCCAGTTTTCGATTGTCCGCAGCAGGGGGGGCTCGGGGCTTGTGGTTGGTGAGGAGCCGGAGCCCCCTCCACACGGAGGCGGGGTTGTTGTCAGAGAACTGCTGCTTCAGACGCGTATTGTACTGTGATCTCGCTCGAGAAACCTCTTTGCTAAATCCATACTTTGCGTCTTTGTAGCGCCCCCTGTCACCAGCCCTGTGCGCTGCCTCCTTCTGCTGCCTTAACTGCCTCAGTTTTGGAGTGAACCAGGGTTTGTCATTGTTGAAAAGTGACTTTGGTTTGTGTTGGTATGATGCTGTCCTCACAGAATCGAATGTATGACGTCACAGTGTCCGTGTACTCATCCAAACTCTCTGTGGCAGCTCTGAAGACCTCCCAGTCTGTAATGTCCAAACACGCACGTAGCTCCTCCACTGCCTCATTGGTCCACTTCTTAGAGGTCCTCACTGCAGGTTTTGAGAGCTTCAGTCCTCTGCCTGTACGTGGGGATCAGGTGAACCATGGCGTGATCTGAAAAGCCGAGAGCAGCGCGAGCCACGGCGCGGAAGGCGTTACTGACCGTTGTGTAACAGTAATCCAGCGTGTTCTGCTCTGCCAAAATATAGAGTAAAGCAAACTGAGGACGTCGTCTGGTGCATTCTGTGAATGCCCTAACTAATGGACTTCAAAACTAGCGTTAGTTATAGATTGAGGATGTTTATGAGTTTTAGATATTTTCAAGCATAAATGACCAATATTAACCTGTGTGGATTTTATATTCGAGGGAGAGAGGTGCAGATGACTGTCTCGCCTGATACAGGACACGCACACAGAGCGCAGCGCTGCGGACACTAGTGATGAGCGGCTGTGTTTTGATCCACAGGTTGGGTTGGGCTCATGGATCTATGGGCCGGGGAATTTTTCATTTCATTGCAGGGCAGATTTGGATGGGTTATAAAAGGCCGACTGTAATGTTTACTGTAACATTAAGTGCTTATAAGGACTGTCCGTGTCACACAGTGAGTTGTTGTAGGCATGTGCGTATGTACGTAGTAATACTCTGGTAACAATCACAGCGCATTGTCTGTCTGGATAATACTGTCCTGAACAGAGCAAACGAGTACACTTTGAAACTCCATTTGTGTCAGTGTGTCAGTGTGCACACACCACACTGACCACATCTCTTACGTTTGCGCTTTGTCTGTATCATTGCGTTTTGCTGCGTCTATATTCACTTCCTCGTTTGGCCTGTTTCTCTGTGAATGTAACATGTCTTCAAAGTATGTGTTTTACGCTATACTGTAAAAAAAAAAGGTGAGAGAGAGAAAGGGAAGAAGAAAGAGAGAGAGAAAAAGAGAGAGAGAGAGAAAGAGCACAAGCTTGCTGCTGTTGTTGTTTTTGTTGTTGTTGTTGTTCCATTACTTTTAATGACGGTTGGCAGGAACTGAAAATGTGAATTTACCGCCAACCACTGGATTGAGTGTGGACAGGAGATCAACAAAACCCATAATTGAGGGGATTGTAGTGTAAAGCCGTGTTCAGACCACTGCGGCAAAGCAGCCAGTTTACATTCAAAGTCTATGTGGACGCGCAACCTGCGAATCCAGCGTTTTTGTGGCGCAACTCCTGCGTTTTGGCGGCGCGAATCCTGCGTTTTGAGCGGCGGACGCTCTGGCCGCTCTGGAAAAGTTGGGCAAAGCTGAACTTTTTTGCTGGCAGACGCGGCGCAGCAACCAATCAGAGATTACGCTCCAGTGACGTACCGACGCACTACCCGGAAAAAGGACCAAAGAAAACCCCGGACCCGAAAAAAAATCAGCCAGACGCAGTTCTTGGAGCAGATAATGTTATTCACTAAAACTCTGCTCACCTCTGAAGTACATGCGGGACCCAGACAAGCCGCCGAGCCGATCGCCTCCGTTTTTGGACTTTGTAAAGTGAATACATCAAAGCCATAGGACACAACTCCTCCACCGCGCATGTGCGTTCGCTAAAAAGAAAGAGAAAGAGAGAGAGAAGGAGTTCTCGTTTCTGCAGCCCTAGCTAAACGAGCAAACGTCTTGCTTCTTATGACGTATGAATTGGGCTTTAAAGCTCTTTGCACTGCGTTGGACCTGTTACTGCACGATCTGGGCCAGACTGGACCTACAAACTCATGTGCTCATCTTAGAGAGGAACGTCTGTTTGGAAAATAAAATTAATCCTCACTGTCACATCACATTCACCCTTGTCCCAGTCTGCGTAAAACTGGCACAGACAGCACCACACGAGATCCGCACATAAAATGAGACTGAGCTGACCATAGTGTGTGCTCAGTTCTCGCGCCCTCCGGACCACGCAGCATCCCATCGAGCACTGAGGCCTGGTTAAATTGCCACAAGCCCATCTTGAGGACATACTCTGCTTTGTGCAAAACAAATAAAGGTGAATTAAATAAAATAACACCGCTCTGAGGCTGCAATTCTTTTTTCTTGTTTTTAATTTTAAGAACATACAAAACACAACAACTGGGGACACGACTGAAAGTAAAAGAAAGGGCTGTATTTCAATATTTTATTAAATTCATTTATTTTATCTTTTAAATTTTGGGAACTCATTGAAAAACCGGTAATCAAACTTTTTTATTGCTCACTTCTTTCATTGCCTGTATATGCGGCATGACTGTAAACATGACCCACACAGGTGGTACTTTTGAATGCCGCAGTTCAAACACTATCACCATATATGGACAGGCACCTTCCTACTCCATTTCCAGCGGCCAAATCCAGTCTCTTTAAACCAGCGTTAAGGTCGGCAAGGTAGCAAAATAGAGCCCTGGCCCCGCACCCTGTAGAAGGTTCCCATTAACGCTACCCACGGGGGCAAAATATGGCCAAAAATCTGTGCTCATGTACCAGGGGTGTTTAATACAAGATTAATACACTACACTGATACAATTGTATATTATATACAAAACAAAGCCTTCACGCAGTATTTACAATAATTTATTGTTACTGTCCGTTTCTGAAATTGTATGACCTAGACTAGAGTTATTATCTTCTGCTCATATTTAGTGATTATGTGCTTTCTGGGCTACATCATTCACCCCAGGCTGAGATGTGCAGTATCGACGCCGGGTGTGCAAAGCCATATGGAGAAAAGATATGGTGGCAATAAGCTGCAACTGATTTTATTTTTTACCCACATACATTTCTATTACTTATCAAAAAGTTCCAACTCTTATCCATTTCAAGCACAGGCGATTTATGCTTTTGATCTGCACATCAGTCATTAATCCAGGCTCCAGGTTCTATACTGTCAATGTATATGAGGGTGTTGACTCCATTTATTTGCTCCCTCGGGATATCAACTCAGCTGGAAACTGTCCTCATTTTAGCATGAAAAGATTTATTCCTGAATTTCCTCTGTATTCTACAAGAGAAGCTTAGGGACAATGTTCAGTCATGTGATGGTTTTTGCTAATGGTGCAATGGAGGCGGAGCTAAAAGTCTGCCATAAAAACACAACTTCAAAATGGTTGAAATCGCGTTTGCTTTGCAGTCATCAATGACATCAAACTTGACAAAATAGTCAACAAGCATCTTAATAAAGATAATCATGAGCATGGATGGTCAGGTTTGAAAAAAAAACAAAAAACAGGGTAGTTTCAGACTGTTCAATATAGGGCTGCAACGATTACTCGAGTAAATCGAATAATTCGATTACAAAAAAGCTTTGATTATTATTTTATTGCCTCGATGATTCGTTTAATTTACATATTTAATCAAAAAATCGTGAATCTGTGGTGCGCGGAGCGCACGGAACGACTTGTGGCGCTTTTGTTTCACACGGAGCTTGTTCCGCTCTGACAAAGGCGCAACAAGGAGGAGAGAGCGGCGCGTTTTAAAACTCACGAGTGCGACTGGGAAGAGTTTTGATGAGTGAAAGAGCCATGGATCTATTATAATAATCCCGAGCTGCAACTCTAACAGCGCATCTAGCTCACCACCCACCCCAGCCCCCGCGCCTTCGACACACCCACCGCGGACCCCCGCGCTCCCCCACTCAACAACTCTGCTTCCCCGTCACAGTCGTACTTTTAAACAGCCAATGCACATGGAAACAGCACAGAGGACTGCGGTTATGTTAGAATAATCTGTTGTGAAACAGAAAGTCCGAGACGTGGAGGCCAAAGTGACCGGCACACGAGCCAAAACGACAAAATGCAGAGCTCAAAAACGCCAGGACCACTGGTCCCACCCAACATAACGTTTAACAAATGTCTTATTTTAAGTGATGTGACAGAGCTACTGTAACTGTTTACAGTCTATGACAAGTTCATTAAGTCCTTTATATGTATTCTTTATATACAAACAGAACAGTTTGGACTGAAGTGAAATGTTGCTGTTTTGGGGACAAATTCATATGAAATTAAGAATAAAATGTGTTATTTTAAGCCGAAATTCCTTATTTTATATTTGTTTATTACTATGAACTATAACGTTTATCTAAAAAATGATTTAATATGCGTTTAAATGGTTTACTGAATGTACAAAAAATTTTTACCGATTACTCCGATTAAGACCGATTAAGAAAATAATCGATAGATTACTCGATAAGTAAAATAATCGATAGCTGAAAATAATCGATAGATTACTCGATAAGTAAAATAATCGATAGCTGAAAATAATCGATAGATTACTTGATAAGTAAAATAATCGATAGCTGCAGCCCTAGTTCAGTACTTACGCCTAAGCGAAAAAGGATCAAACCATTGCCAAGTACAAAAATAAATAAGATCGTAAATTATAATTATAATAATGCGGTTGTAATAAAATATATAAAGTAAACAAATCATCGAGACAATAAAATAACAAATTAAGCTTTTTTGTAATCAAATTGTATTAATTACTCGAATCATTCGAATTATCATTTCAGCCCTAAAGTGAACTAGGGCCCGACCGATATATCGGCTGTCAGATATTTTCGGCTGATATGGGTACTTGGAGAAATATCGATAAGGGGATATTCCTCTAAATCGTTTTAAAGCTTAGATTCTTTAGAATACAACAGCAGTTTTATTGTTATTTTATTGTTATTTATTCAATTTACTGGAACAATAATGCCCCAATATTTAATGCAGCTCCATGTTTCTGTGCAGTAGTTTGGTTGTGCAGCTCCAGAGTGACGCTCCTGTTTGTGTGCGCTCTGGGCATTCATGGCACTGACTGAGGCAGCGCTGGATTTAAATACTCTGAACTCAGCTACTAACTCAAGAATAAAAGTTCACTTCAGCACAGATCACACCAGTGATAACATAGGTTTTACATATTTTTTACACACTGCTAGTGCTGTTGTCAACAACAACAGCAGTATGCTGGATTATTTTCACTACAATCGTTTGAAGTCAGGATTAAAATAAATCTTATTTGTGAGGAGTTGGGATCTGAGGTGGCCTCTGAGTGGTGAGTGTTGTAAATGTGTCCATTTTGTTGCTACTTTAGTTAGCGCTTAGCTCGTGTAATGCTACCACAATGTTATAAACGTTGCTTCTGTTCTCTCATTGGCTGCTGTAAAGTGGTTACGGCTGTATCTGTGTTTACTGGACTGACATTGACATGTAAATGAGCAGTGAAAGGTTAATGGTCAGAATTTACGCATAATAATTACTGCAGCGACACATGGCTAATGTGAATTTGTGAATTTTTTATACACATATAAAAACAAACACAAAAAGCAAGAACAAGCAGACATCCACCAAAAAAAAAAGAAAAAAAAAGAAAGGGAAATCATGACACACAGAACACAAAGAAAATGTCCCAATTATTCCATAGTCTGTCGAATTTGTCCATTTTCAAATTAATACCGAATGTGATCCTATCCAATTTACGAATGACCAAAGTAAGGACTGTCCAGTCCCTGATTGTCGGTGTAATTTGTAATGCACTTTTTTGTGATGGCCTTTTTCGCCGCTGCCAAGAGTTTGTTTCAGAGGTAACTGTTTATTGTGTCCATGGCAGGAGACTTCAGGCCCAGGTAGATAGTTCGAGTGGAATGACAATGTAAAAAACTGTTTGTTGTGCATCCTTAATTTCATTCCAAAACTTTTGAACAACAGGACAGTCCCAGAATATGTGATAGTTGTTGCCACAATTTCTCCAACAGTCTGTGTTTTCCTGTGAATAGTGGGCACTTTGACGTGCAATGACGTGACATATTCTTCCAACAAAACTCTCGCCAAACATGCGATTTTGTAGTCCACCACAGGGATGTACAAACATATTTCCCACTCTTTGTCTATCAAAACAAGACCAATCTCTCTTTCCCATTTGTTTTTAATATATTTAGCCAGAGTTCCAGAGCTGTCCAGAAATGCATTGATATAATTTAGATAGAATTCTCCTTGAAAGATCCGATTTACAAGACTTGATAAACATCTCAATCAGAGGGCTACAATGGTCATTATCCGGATTATAAAGTGCATTAAGCGAAAAAAACCAGTCAGATAAATCAGTCAGTTAAACTGTATTAAACATATTCAACTCATTCAGCTCAACATTGTTCAAACGTTAATGAGCGTATTCACAATAACACCCAACCTTGTTCAGTTGCAACATGTAAAATACAACACAGTCTGATACCACTAAAACAAACATTAGCATATTCACAATAACTCTCAACCAGA
This sequence comes from Chaenogobius annularis, assembly GCA_015082035.1. Taxonomy (NCBI): domain Eukaryota; kingdom Metazoa; phylum Chordata; class Actinopteri; order Gobiiformes; family Gobiidae; genus Chaenogobius; species Chaenogobius annularis. Next base: position 516,911 of record BJKM01000398.1, read on the forward strand.
ATTAATCCATATATAGGGCGCACTGGAATAACTGTCGTTATTAGAGAAAATTAAAGGCTTTTAAGTGCGACTTATAATTTAATTGAAATTTGTTTAGCACTTTAAATAAATATGGCCAGCTAACAGAATCAAAAGCCTTCTCAGCGTCCAAATTAATTATTATGGCTTTGTTTTGTTTTGTTTGTATTTGACTCATTATGTGTCAGGATCGGGGGGGGCGTGTTACAGGTACAGCGTGCTTCCAGGAGGATGGGCTGAATCAGGGAAGCGTGCTGCAGCACTCAGGCTGACTCACCCTGGTGAGTAGGCCCCGTTCGTCTGCTCTTCCGAGGGGACAGATAGAGACAATTTTCTTACTAAAGAATACAGGAATCAATCAAAAAAACACTTTGGGCACATATACAAGGTACCAATAGCACTGTAAAAAGGTTAAAAGCTCTGAAAAGTCGATTTTGCATGATATAGTACCTTTAAATTTGGTAGTATTTTTTCAATTATTTTGGACATAATTGAGGTGTATATATGATAGTCCACATTCAGAATAGAAATGGTCTATATGAAACACAATCCAATCGGTCTTTCCCTTCTTTTGGTATCAGGGATATGATCCGAGTTTTTTTAAGTGCCCAGTTAAAAGATGCCAAAAGGAAAGGAGTAAATGTGTCTTATAAAGCTTTATACACTCTCGTTCTTTAAACTTTTGATAGCGCCTTGTATTTACAGAAAGGTTATTTCAACTCAAAATTTTGTATTTTGTTCTTCTGACATAACGGGCAAATTGTGGGTGTCCAAAAAGGAATTTATATTGTCTTCTTTATCGTCTGAAATTAATGAAAAAAGTTTTTTATAAAAGGATTCAAATGCTGATTGAATTTGGTCTTGTTTAGTTAAGATTACATTATTTTGCCTGTCCCGTGTTTTAAAAATTGTTCTTTCAGCTTGTTGTTTTTTAAGTTCCCAAGATAGTAATTTTAAAATTTTTATCCACTCTCATAATATCTTTGTTTGGTAAAGAGCATTTTCTTAACTATTTCCTGTGAGGTCAGATCATTAATTTCTCCTCTTATCTTTTTAATTTCTTATAGCATTTTAGGACACCCCTTTTTGGCATGGTTTTCCTCCAACAATACATTTTTTTCTTGCAGATTATTTCGTTTTTTCTCCCTTTGTTTCTTTTTTTCAGAGGCTATGGCTATAATTTGTCCTCTCAAGACTGCTTTGGAAGCATCTCAAAGGATGGGCGTGGAAATTTCCCCAGTGTCATTTTCCTCCAGATAAGTCTGAATGTTGTTGGACATTTTTTCCCTAAACAAAGGATCGTTAAGCAGGCTGACCACCCGCCACAATGTGCTTTTCTGTCTTTCCTCCAAATCTAAAGAAATGTAGATAGGAGCATGATCACTTTGGTCTATTGTGCCTTTATCTGCTTCAGTGATTTTAGATCTGTCTTTATTGAGAATAAAAAAGTAGTCCATTCTGGAACAGAGTATGTGGATTTGAAAAATGTGTATACTGGCAGGGTTCATTACCCTCCTTATGTCAATCAATCCTATAGTCTTCAATAAGAGCCGGAACTTCTTGTTAATTGTTCCTCCAGTGCTTCGACACGTCTAATGTAGGCTGAACGCGAAGATTCCAATCGCCGCCACAAATTAGGGTTCCTTCAGAGTGGTTCACAATCAGGTCCATGACATCAGTATAGAAAGTAATATCACTCCCTGGTGAAGCATATACTTTTAAAAGAGTGAAAACCTTTCCATTAATATTCCCCATATCTGCCTTCTTTATCCTTACATTCAAAACTCTGTTCAAAAGCTATGGTTTGAAATCAATATTGCAATGTTTGCCTCTGTATGATGAATAATAGGATTTTTTATAACAGAATTTCATTAGTTTTCAATGTTGAGTGTCATTCAAATGTGTCTCTTGTAAATATACAATGTCTATTCTTTCTTTTTTCATTTTTGTTAAAATTTGTGTTCGTTTGATTGGGCTCAGTATGCCATTCACATTGAAAGATGCTACTTGTAACATTTCCGATGCCATTGGGTTGTTTGTATTGATCTTACCGTTGATAACTTTTGAATATTTTGAATCTCTCTGGTCGAAAAAAACAAACATACAAATACAAAAGGGTCCATACTGGTAACTGGCATAGAACCCAAACCCTGATAAAAAAAAAAGGTCGTAAAAGGGAGGGAAGTCCAATCCTAATGAAGGGCCCCCCAAAAACTCCCCAGGCACTCCTTACACCAATCCTCAGAAAGAATATATGACCTCATTAACTCACCACAACCCTGCTGCATTCAGCAAGTATTTTCCACAAATCCAATCTCCCACATTTGACTCATCGATGAGTAGATGTGTTTAGTCACAGAGTTTATGTACGAAAGCAGACAGCCAACATGGAGCATAACATCTGATATTAAAAACAAATAAATAATGTCAGTCTCTTCAAATTAACAGAAGTGTATCACCATGTGAACACAACCCGAACTCACATTCCCCACGCTGGTGGCTCCATCTCTCATACTCTTCAGTTCTGTGTTTTGCATCTTCCTTAGGAGCACCTCAGCTTCTCCTGGTGTTCTGAGCATGTGTGTTTTACCTTCACCAGAAGAGTTGTGGGAAAAGAGAACCCATGACTCAGTTTTCTCCTCCTGAGCTCCTCACAGATGTGCTTGAACCTTTGCAGTTGTTGACAAACCTTGTATGAAATATCTGGAACAAACAAGACACGCTTGCCCTTATACTAGAGGTCTCCTTTAACCCCTGCTGCCTTCAAGACATGCTCCTTCACACGATCATTAAGAAACCTTATTATCAGGCCTTCTGGTTTATCAGAAGCTGGTCCCTGTTTGCACAGGAAATGTGCTCTTTCGATTGTGATGGGATTGTGCCTCCATCTTGGCCCTTACTGTCTGCAGATCGTCCGTATTATCTGAAACACGCAACTCGACTTCGTCCGTGCGTGCCCCGGTTAGACCCGCTGCCTTCAGCTCAGCGGCTCCGCGTTTTCTAGTGACGTTAGCCATGTTAGCCTCGTTTGTCTTGTTAGCTTCGTTAGCTTGTGATGTGGGCAGTTTTCCAATAGGACCGTGGGCAATCAGCTTTGTTTGCTTTGGTCCCGTTGTGTTACCAGACTTGTTTCTTCCCTGTTTACTCATCTTTTGTTCTTCCTCTTTAGGATTAGATGGTGTCAAACAATGATTTTAAAGCCGATTTTTGCAGCGGCGGTGAGAGGTGCGTCATCTTAAAGTGCCGCCATAACCCGGAAGTCCTCTCGTTTACAGCATGTATATCATGTATCATGTAAGTCCACTCACATGCACTGTCCTGACCAAAAAAAATAATAATAATAACATGCAATAATTAGGCTCACCCAAGGGTGGACTGGCATATGGGATACCAAGGATTTCCCTGGTCAGCCGATGGGTAAGTGGGCCGGTTTGGGCTGAGCTGTTCTGCTTTTGAGGAGGCGAGCAGCGCGCAGGGGGCCAAAGGCCCCTGCATTAGCTGTAGGGCTGCAACGATTACTCGAGTAAATCAAATAATTTGATTACAGAAAAGCTTTGATGATTATTTTTTTGCCTCAATAATTCGTTTAATTTACATATTTAATCAAAAAATCGTGAATCTGTGGCGAGCGGAGTGCACGGAACGACTTGTGGCGCTTTTGTTTCACATGAAGCTTGTTCCGCTCTGACGAAGGCGCAGCAAGGAAGAGAGCGGCGCGTTTGAAACTCACGAGTGCGACTGGGAAGAGTTTTGATGAGTGAAAGAGCCATGGATCTATTGTAATAATCCCGAGCTGCAACTCGCAACACCGCATCTAGCTCCACGCGCATGGTTTACTTAATGTACCAAAAAATTAACCGATTACTTGATTAATCAAAGAAAAGAATTGATAGATTACTCGATTACTAAAATAATCGATAGCTGCAGCCCTAATTAGTTGTGTCGGCCCTGACTAGAGACCCGTGGTGGATGGATTTCCAGGGGATCAAATGCTGCGAGATTGGGCTGAATTTGTGTAGCCTCCAGTGGAGTCCCCTGGACTAGAACGCCGGCCTGCACAGGGCCAAGCAGTGATCCAGAGCAGTGTGGGCATGGGAGCGCATGACCACTCGTTGTAACCGAGGACCGAGCAGGTGTACAACTGTACACTAATAAAAATATGTGTTGATCATGAAATGAATTAAAAAATCTACATATTATAAACCTTTGTGTTTAATTATGCTGAAATATATTGTAGGATATCATACAACCATAGCAAACTGGCTATAAAACCCACAAAAAATTCACAAAATCTGGAGAACTCCCACACCCCCCGACAATTAAATTGTGTGTTACGTTGTCACGTTAAGTGGGCCTCTCTGCCTTCAACCCTAGGCAGAATAACAATAAATGTTGCCTCAAGAGTAAAAGCTATTTATTTTACATTATGAAATATTTCTTAAGTTATATCGGCATCTCCAACTTCCTTAAATTTCGGCCTTTTATCAGCCTCCCAAAATCTAAATTGAATATATATTTGATGTATGGAAAATCTTCTTTCACTTTTGTGACTATTATCCTTATGAACTTGTATTACTTATTGCTCTTTCTGACTGAGCGGAGTAAAATATGCAGCTGTCTCATCAAGTCAACTAACTCAGAAACAGAATGGCAGAAATACAATATATATTATTATAACGTTTTGCAATATGCTTCCATTCAGTGGCGTTTTTTGGGGTGGGCGAGGGTGGCATTGTCTGAGGGCGGCAGAAGAAGAAGACGTCAAGTCAGGTGCGTGAGATGCACTGTGCAACACAATGCACCTTCCAGATGTCACGCTTCCACAGCCGTCATGCAGCCGTCAGCCGTTCCTTCTGACAGTATTCCGGACTGCGCCCCCAGGTTTCATGTGGGCGCATTGACTGTAGCCTAGTATATTATGGGCCCTGTCCCAGTTCCTCAACACCGGGCCGACCCAAGGCAGAGCCGGCATGCGGCGCTTGTGCGTAAAGCTGCATCAAAGAAGCTCTCCGCCCAGGGAATAATCCAAGAACCACCAATGCTTCCACTGAGATTTATGATGGGTAGGTAAATCTGGTTCTCAATTGTAGCTGGACATTATGATAAATGACAGAACTCTTCAAAAAGGCTTCTACTACTTTTCCCCTACCACTTTTACTACTACTACTACTACTGACGTAAGGTATAAGGAGGGTATATTTATCAATCTCCTATGAGTGGATACAGTGCATCCAGGAAGTAGCACATTCACTTTTTCCAATTTTATTTAATTTTTTATGTTACAGCCATAATTCAAATTCACAAAAAATTATACAAATACTCCATAACGACAACTTGAAAGAAGGTTGTTAGAATTATTTGCAACTGTTTTTAGCTCAGGTACATAGTTTTTTCACTGATCATCCTTGAGATGCTTCTACAACTTGATGGGAGTCCAAACTGGAAGTAAATTTGGTTAATTGGACATGATTTGGAAAAGCACAAACCTGTCTATATAAGGTTCCACAGTTAACAGTGTCAGAGCACTAACCAAGCCATGAAGTCCAGTGAATTGTCTGTCGACCTCAGAGACAAAGGAAGGGTCCAAAAAAGTTCTACAGCATTGAAGCTGGCCGCCCCCGGCCTTAGTCAGCGAGGTGACCTGCAGCACTCAACCAATCAGGCTTGTATGGTAGCGTGGCCACTCCTCAGTAAAAGGCACATGACAGCCCACCTGGAGTTTGCAAAGAGGCACCCGAATGACTCTCGAATCATCAGAAAAATATTATCTGGTCAGATGAAACAAAGATTTTACTCTTTGGCTTGAATATCAAAGATACCAGGCACCGCTCATCACCTGGCCAGTACCATCCCTAGAGTGAAGCATATGGTGGCAGCATTATGCTGTTTTTCATTATGTTTTTCAGCACTGTTACATAACAAAATGTGGTTATCTGCATCAACATTTTACTCCAAGTTGCTGTAGGCTATCCCAGCCTGCTCTCAGTAGTGCCTTAAGACTCATGTAGCCATATTATTTAACACTGTATATTGGTTCATTAGTGCAACACAATATCCTCATGGAAGCCACATTAGTGAAGTTTCCCTCTCTCAGGTCACCCCAGGCGTCGTTGTGCACGGGAAACAGAGGTTCAACCAGCCGTGCGTTGAACATGGTCTGACAGAATACATAAATCACACTAAAATGCAACGGATTAGAGGCGATGCTATTGCAATAATAAAGCTGCCACGTATAAAAAAGAGACAGGTGATAACGCACGAGGTTCCTAAATCCTCCACAAAGGTAATAAATTCTGATTTGCGTGGCTAAAATTCTTCAATGACCTCATCAATATTATAGACTTTGATAGAGACTCAATAAGCTCCGCTCCTCTCTCCCTCCACCGCGCTCTCTCTTCCCCTCCTGTCGTTCTCATAAATCCATTGGTCGTGGTCTCGCTTTCACACTATCCGCCGCTTTGCCGATCAGACCACTGCAGTTGTATTTGGAAGAAGTTGGCAGCTGCTGGCAGAACGGCACAAAGGCATTCCTCTCCTCACTCGCTTCGGACACTGGAATTATGTACAGAGCTGTCTCAGTCTTTACTTCCCTGTGTTGAACCTTAACATTCTTTTCAGTTCTAAATCGAGAGAGACATTTCACCTGCGCAGCGCTATGGAGATTGGAGTCCACATCCTCTTGGCTGTTCTCGCGCACCAGGTAGGACAAGAGTTACGAGTGTGGGTGTGCTTGGCAGAGTGCGTCGCGCTTACGCATCGGAGTTGAGCGCTGTACTCTTCTAAATACTTTCCTCGCTTTTACGACACAATAACGCTGCTTTTCCGGCATCATCTCTGGCAAATGGTGTCGAGCTAAGTTTACCCATATCTCCAAATGAGTTCGCTTTCATGTGCATGGCTTTTTTGAGGCACTGACAACCGATGCCTTTCTCCGAATCTATTGAACAAGTAAGAAGATGCGGCAGTGATATTGAGCATATAGCCCAGAGTAGTATGTGCTAATCACGTCTCCGGAGCCTCTTGTCTTCCCTCGCATCTATATTCCGCTCAGTCCCCAACTTGAGCGTTTTCCGGCTCGTTGTGTGTGACTGTGTGTGTGTGTGAAGCGGAGTGAAGGAAACACAGCCTGCGCTGCGAGGAGAGAGCGAGGCGGTGGGGGATGCTTGGCCGCTCGCCGGCTGCTTTAGCTGACTGTTTATTGTGGGTCTCAACTCGTGCTCTCCCGAGTGTCCCTGGTGGATGTGGTGGTGGTTTTCGGCGGATATTTAATAAAGCCTTAATTCCAACGCGATAGAACTGTGCGCTCGCTTGATCTGACTTTATACGGGAAGTGAGCGCGAGGTAACTCAGAACAGCGGTCTGTGCCAGTCTCTCGCCCTGGAATTTAATGTGAATGTGATTGCTTTTTTCGGATTGCGAGCTGCATTTACTTTCCTGTGTCTGACTTAAAACTTTAAGCAGTTGAATATTCAACTTTGAAACACGTTAAATGGTTATTGTTGTGTGATTTAAACGCATCTGACCTTTTCTGTTGAGACAACTCCAGTTCAAAGTATCTCTTTTCATCATTAAATCTTTAAATTGCACAGCTAATTATTAGGCGGAGGGATTATCACATACTGTCTTTTGCACTAGTTGTTGTATATATATATGTACACACACACACACACAACACACACACACACACACACATACACATACATACATCACACCCACACTACATCATCTAATGTGGACACCTGCTTATACATATGCACATATAATGTTAACTATTATGGCATTATGTCATAAAATGGAAGACGTTAAGTAGCATGCTGTATTGGCTTTCATATGATCTATCACATTAGACTGACAGTAATATCAGGCTGAGTGTGGGATTTACAAGTTGTTATCCATAATAGCCAATTACGGCGTGGAGTTTCAAGCAGGCTTAAAGAGCTTTCAGTACACCATGGCTATATGCCTGACTGTCACCATAAATCTTTTTACACAAACGAGGAAGATATTGTGGCACCACCCGTCACAGGTGATCCATGTGCGTATAACTTATGTAAATGAGTGCACTTCACTCCTGCATTAATATCCCACTTCTATTTTGCAACTGTAATGACTTGCTGTCCTATTGGCACAGTGCAAGTGCAAAGAGCTAATTCTAAAATAACCCAGCAAAAGACTATATCTAAACATGGCCACAATGAGGAGCCCTGGAGCGTGGCAGGAAAACAGCTCATTTGGAGAGTGTCTGGTGTTGTTGTGCTGCTCTTCTCTCCTTTTCCTTCACTCTCACTGTCTGTCTGTGTACGTGTTGGCGTATGTTAGAAGGCCAACAGTACAGTCTGCTTGAAGTCTGACCTGCAGGCTCATTGCATACACCTCAAAATGTATTTTTTTCCTCCTTTAAAGGGCTCTGTGTAACTTTTCGGGCGACACCACCAGGCCAAGTTACAGGTTAGATCTGTGAACAATCAGTAAGGATGTATCTTTTTCTATATTTTTTTTCCCCCTGAGCTTTTTTAAATAATGCAAGTAACAAAAACACCTTTAAATTAGATTATATTAAATGCAAGATAGATACGTTTAATGTCCTACTGAGGAACATTTTATGCAAAAGCAACCACATTTCAAAGGGAACAAGAAAGTGGGAAATCCTCCACCAGAAAAGTTACACGGTGCACCTTTGAATGGAACAAATCATCAGTTCATTTTCCCATCTGAGAACGATTACTGGGCCCTAAATTACAATGTCAGTCTAACTTTAGAGTCTTGAGAGTGTATGAGTACCTCCCTGCATCCCCAGTTGCGGAACTGATTCTGCTCCTGCTTAATTTTGTATCATTTCAAGTTTTGTCTATATACCAGATGTCCTGGTGTTATCCTCCCCAGTGGCATTAAAATATTTCAATACTGGGCTACTCTGAAAGAAACCATGTACAATTTACACAGCCTAAGCCACTTACCAGCTGAGGCAATCTTTTGTGTGCATAGTGATGCTGCTGATGACACTGTGTGTTGTCACATTTAAGCCATCACCTTGACTTCACCCTGTTTCAAGGGAGACCTTTCTCTTTGTCACTTATACAACATGCAATAGAATTTACAGCTCCTCTCGGCAATCTGCTAAATCCTGAGATTGAACACCAATCTAATTCAAATCTGCTCATTTGCGCATGGTTTCTCTCCCAAAGAAAGCGTCAGCAAAGCGGTTGATATTCTTCCCGGGGTCCATATAAAGCAATTACATTATTATTTCAGACAAATATAACATGTTTCAATATAAAAAAAAGAACATTTCACAACACAACATACATGTTTTCACACTATTGCTTTAATGAATGCAGTTTAATTTCAAGAGCCTGGTTCTAATACATTTTAATTTAAAATTATTTTCAATTATTGTTAAATGTTTGGGCAGGTCCATTCATACATTCCTCTGTTATTGAAAGTTCTTTTAATGTAGTTGATAGTTACTTTAGGCAACATACATTTAGGCAGAAACATGTCTCATAGCGTGAGTATGGATTTCTGCACTAAACATTATTTTATAAAAAAAAAATCTATGGCGTTTTTGTGACAAAAACACTCTAGAATAATGTCAGCAGTGAATATAAAGTCTGTCTTGTACCGATCACCAGTCTAATTTCTGATGCATGAATTTAGTACAGGTGTAATAGTAACAGCCCTATTTCGTACAGTTTGTACGTTTTCTGCTGTAGTATTAGACCATAAAGTTGGACAATAGTCTAAGTTTGATAATATCAGCTTGTGCTATTAATTGAATCGCTTTACAAGGTAGAACATGTGCATATCTCTTAGTCATAGTGATAGCGCTTCCCATTTTGGCACACATACTGTTTATATGATTGGATTAATGATTTTTCTTTTATTACTGGAATAATCATAGCTTTTTTCCAGTCTTGTGGACAAACACCTGTGGTCGAGGTCAGGTATAATATGTGACAAATGGGTGGGACAACTTGCTCTGCTGCCGTCTACGGGAAGTTAACACCTGGTGGTTTATTTTTCATTTTTATATGAAGGTGTTTAGCTTCATTTACTGTTATAAAATGACCATTCACATCAATGAAAGCTGGCATGGATTTTCTATTCTTTCCTGTTAATTCATTGATTGTGTTCCGCATCTTTTTGTAATATTTTGTTTGTTGTGTTCAGTTTTCTTCTCATAGTGCATTTCCTGTTTTACTCTATTGAGTTTTGTGACATGGTTTCGCAATTTTTTATCGATCATCCAGTCTTCCTGATTCTCTCTCAAAATAGCAGTTTCTTTAGCTTGATTTCTTTGTTTCATTAATTGCCTCATTTCCTTATCCATCAATGGTGTTTTCAGGTTCTTGGCTGTAAACTTCCGGAGGGGTGTGTGTTTGTCAGCAAAAAGCATAAATTCTTTGTTTAATGAATCTAGTGCATTCATCACATTTGCTTGTTCAGTTACATTGGACAAGCTCGATCTTCTAACATCATCCAAAAATGCATCTTGGTGAAATGTTTTGAAAGATCTCTTACAAATAATTCTAGGAACCATCTTATCCTTAGGTTGTGGTTGGTACAGCTAATTGGAACAGAAGCAGTGCCTGTGCGCAACTTCGAAGACTTTGTAAAGATGTGATGAATGCATTCTTGTGGGTTTTCGTATTGATTGTATTTGTAGGCCAGTTGCAATAGTAGCATCAGAGAGTTTTGCTCTTACTGGGCAACATTTCGCAAGCCAATCAATTTTGAGATCTCCCATGAAATTAGTATCTGTAGCCAAATCACTTCAAGATTGTAATTCATCACGTCTTCTCTAATTCTTAAATCAATTTCTTTCTCGTCTGAAAATGTTATATCCCTGAATATACAACTCATTATCATCAAAAGTATCATCTAAGTGAGTCTCGGTGATACTAAGTATATTCAGATTATGAATTGACATGATATCTACAATTTCTGATATTTCATTTCTACGATTATTATTTATTTGACCAATTTGCAAACCTTTTTTGGGCATAGGTACTGTCATGTTGATCTCAGACTCATAGAGACTGCTAATGCTGTTTAGGAGTGCTGCTGCGTGGGCAAATGATCAACTTATCGTAACGCAAAAAGGCAATGTCACCCTTTTCGCAAGCCTCTTTCATTTTAGGAAGGAGTTATTTTCTTTTCCTTTTGACTTCTTCTGTGTAAGGGTTAGGGTCTGTCCTTGAATTTTTTTTTTACTAAAATAGATCTTGGTCTATTGTCACTTTGGGTTGTTTTTTATTATTCTTTGTGAAACCTCCAGTTCTATGTTTCTTAATAGTTGCAGTTTCTCAGTTAAACATGTTTCCCTTTTTTCTAAGCATCAGTCCAATTTTCCCCAGGCATCTCAGCCTCGCCATCTATGATCAACTTCTTCTTCTTTGTTTGACCCTCTAGATATTACATTTTGTCAGAGACAGCTGATAGGCTGTCACACACTTTTAAGAAGTCTGATTGCAGTGTATCTCCATGATTGGTTTGTTTTACCATGTTTGCACATTGTCTAATAGCAATGATTTTCTTTTGCACGGGAAGGAAAGACTCTCAATAATTTATTTTAAAATATCTAATCACATGCATGTTGACACCTTATCCCATCTGATGTTTGATCCACCTGGAACCAGCTGTCTCACGAAAACCTGCAATCTCACTCTCTGTGGTCTGCTTGGAATCGAATGAGCTTCTCTTATTTATAGATGCTCATGTAGAGAGCCAAGTTTCTCTCACCATAAAGTGCCGTACACACCTACCATTGCCTCGTCACACACACACACACGGCACAGGCCGCTATAAATCCCTGTTTTCCAAATGAAACGCTAAGCAGTCTCCCCGAGTAGAGCCATGATTCAGAATAAGCAGTGCACAGCTGGGTGCTGCAGGTGCAACATTTTTAAACTCTTTTTCCATCATCTACTTTGATTATTTTGCCTGTCATTCCTTGTTGTCACATTTGTATGTATTCTAAATGCCTTTAGTGTTTATGAAATTACAGTCTTTTAAAGTGACATACCAGACTTAATCCCATTGATTTTCTTCATACCATACTATATATGGCATATGCTTCCTCCATGCCCTTGCCCACAAATGATACAGGCAAGTAATGGCTTTCATCAAGGCCATAGTTGGGTGTTCAATATTGATATGACATTGTACTTGATGCATCTCAGAGAGGACAAATACAGCATATGCATTGTCAAAGTAAATTACTTTTAAATGAAACGTCTGCACATCTCAGTACACACTTAGTGAAATATTCAACACATTGTCAGTTTTTAATTTTGTATATTTGGCTTGCAATTTTATCAAATTAGAAAGTTAATCAAACATTGCATGATGGTCAAACTCCCAGCAATACATTTTGTTTTATATTTGGTTTTTCACTTTCCACATATTGGTATTTAAAATTGGCAGTTATCTTCATATATGGGCTTGGGACAAAAGGACTCAATAGCATGAAAATCATGAATTAAAAAAGCAAATTAGCATAAACTGTACTGAATGATAATTAATTTCATATGAAGTCCACTAAAAGCTGAAGCTAAATCTCATTACATCACAAAATAGATTATACCTTTTTATATGTTGTTATTGCCTATTAATTGTTTGGCAAAGCTGTATAAAAGTGCAGAAAAGTGGTGTTACAGAGGACATACCGTAGTTGCTATGGTGTCCTGTTGTTGATAGACCAGAGTGACCTTGCTGTGACACAGACACACACACGTTCACATTTCATCCTTCTCCTCTCTCTGCTCCGCTGTGTTCGCCCTCACCTTTACTTCAGCACCAGATTGATGTGGTAAATTTAAACAGAAGAGGACACAGCCTGCAGTGGCTTGTCAGCACCATAAATTAGTCCACAGCAACAGGTGTGACATAAACTTGCAGATATTGGTCCCAAACATAGAGCTATATTTTGTAAACACAGTAAACCCAAGGCTAGTGGACCATTCTGTCCAGTTCGAGACAAATATTCATGGATTTTAAGATGGCAACAATCCTCCATCATCATAGCAATTAATCAATTCATATCTTAAGTTTGGGGAAAGGTCCGCACAAAATCCTTCAAATCAGGTAGGATAATTTGCCTGAAACAATGAACAGTATTGCTTTATATTGAATCAATTGTGGGATGATGTGGCTAACTGTGTCTCTTTTATGATTTTCTAAATGAACAAGGAAAGATGAATGGTCAGAAATGGCAATCCAATAATGCCATGTAGTGCAAGAAGTACGTTTCTTATCTTTAGAATTGTCAAAATTGCTGGAAATATCACCTTTAAGCAGGAAGCTTAAAGGAAACCCATGTATTGGAATTGCTCCAACTATGAAGTTGCAATACTGCTACAAAAATACAATTATACTCTAACTCTATGGACAATAACACCAATAACGACTGCTTCTAGCTACTCTTTCCCCTGCTTTCGCAAAAAAACTGCACACTACGTCATCTATGAGAAATTCCTCCACTTTCCAAAAGATCTCTCTGCTCCACTGTATAAAATGTTGCGATGGACACATGTCATGCTGATTGCTGTCTGAAATGAATTATCCTGAATTATACCCCCAGCTAACCTTGTGTTTCTCAGGAACAGCTCCCAAGTGTGAATAGTCCCTTTTAGACCTGTCACTCTACGACATGTACCGCTTTAACAAATGGAGAGCAGTTTAGAAGCAAGAGCCTATGACAAGCGACAAGACTAATGATGACGTTAACGAGTAATGCCAAACATGACGGACTCTGTTTTTTTAAAGTTCCATCTTCTCTCTATAGTCATTCTAGCAAAATGGACGGCTGCTGTTTGAATTCTTCCTGCCACATTGTTGGCTGATATATATTGTGAAAGCAGCACATTTCAATCCCAGAATCAGGTGTCTTGAAGCGTACCTGACTGTTGGTTCGATCATTGCTCGTGTGAGGTTTTTGAGGTCTCTCTCTCTACACTTCTTCCCATGGAGTAAAAAGCCTATGGCCACCGGCTGCGGCGGTAAAGTGCACTTTAGAGTATTTTTTTGGCTTTTGCTACTGACTAAAATCCTGAAAGCTTCCTGTAAATAATAACACATGCATGCACCTGACATAGCAGAAACTAGAAGATACTAGAAAGGGAGCACTACTCCACTACACACATGTGCCCCCCGTGTTCTAGTGCTCTCCCATTCCCTTTAAATGGAAGGCTGAAACAGAGAAGTGGACTTTTTTATTTATCACTGTTCCCTTGTGACTGTGGCTGAGCAGTAGTAATGGTCTCGAAGGTCAAATGCTATCTTAACTCCTCAGTAGGAGGCTGTGACCTTTGAAGGGAGCCAGTGTTTCCTCACTAACTCACTAACTTACATCCCTTGCTGTAGCCACTAGTCTCATGGGGAAGGTGGATAACAGATAGAGATACTCCGAGTAGTAATTAAAGTAAATATGTCCCCTTAGCGCTCCATTAGAATCCGCCCGCATTTGATATAAGTGGCCTAATTATGCAAAACACCATTGGATAATCGTAAAAAGAGTGCCAAGTGGAAAAAAAAGCTTCCTATGAGAGTGGATTAATGGCTTATTTGTGCAGACAACTTTTGAGGCAGGGAGTGAAGCACAAAAGGCCTTACAAAACCATGTGTGAAGGACAAGCCATGTCATCCAGTCCCATTTCTGTGCCCTGTCGATTTTGTGGTCAGACAAGTGCAAAAACAAGCGCAAAGATAGAATGGGTGATGGGCAGACAGAGAGTCCACACTGATTCCTATTTTGCGATAAGAAGGGCGGCTAAAATAGGCTAGTAGTCAGTAAAAAAGGGAGTCCTCTCTCCCTTTGTCTGCTTGTACATGCCCCAGTAACACATTGAATATATTCATGAGTATTCCTCCCCTCTGTTCGTCTGTACATTTTTGATTTGCAGATTTAGTATTGTAGGACTATGTGCTTAGTTTGCTGTCATGCCGACTAAACTGCTTTCTGTAATCAAATGAACTGATAACACACAAGAAACAATGCATAATTCATACTTACATGCTATTATGCATGCATTTCAATTCAAGAAGTTTTGTAACGTCAATATCATATGACTCATAAAAGGGGAAAAGGGAATGAGCCCAACAGCTACACAGAATAATTATCCTGTGATCATGAATTATTAAAACTCTAACTTGCACCTACATCTAAATTGCTATTGCTTCATTTATTGCTTGTAACACACAAAAGGGAGGCTGCTGAAGTTTAAATAATGACGTCCATTCAAATTCAAATGGATTACAATGTTGCATTGTTTGGTATGATAACTCTTGTTTTTTCTTCTTTTTTTTCTACTTTATAGCTTAAAGCCAGAAAATAATTTGTCTTTTTTTTTTTTGCAATCCTGTTTTCAGTTTTTCCTATTTTCTGACAAAACAAAACAAGATTTAAAAGATGTCTGCAAAAGCAGTTATGTAAAAACATATTTCAATATTCTACTTTTTGGTCATATTTTAACGTATCTCCAACTATTGTACTCATTACATGGGATTGCAATTTTACAAAATATATGATGGTGTCAGCATGTGGGGTTATTCAATCAGGGATTTACACATTCCCTTCGGAAAACAAACTGCACGTTCCCGGCAAAAATGCATGAAGCATCCGTTTTTCTAATTCGTCGTATGTGTTCCATTCTTATCATAGGTCACTCTATGCTTCGCCTGTTATCGCTGGCTGTGCTGTTAATTGTTACGCTGTCTGATAGAGATTTCTGCCAGCTGCTTTTGATCTACTTTTATGAGTGTATTGGTTGAGGTGAGTTGTTCCCTTGTGGCAAACCCTCAAATAAATGGGCCCTACAAAAGCGGCGAGTCCCTGGATGCTCGGTAGCTAAATTGGTAGGTGAAGAGATATACTGAACCAGATATGAATCAAAGGCAGACTGACTTCCTGTTATGTTTGTTCTGGGGGAAAGCTGGAATCTGTGCATGCAAAATGTACATTTCCCTGACCCATTTAAAATGACTTGCAGGATTACACAATAAAATCATGTGAAATTGCTTGTACTTGTGCCATTTCCTTGTACATCCAGCTCCTGAAAAGGTGAATGTGAGGTAGAATCCAATTAGACTTCTTGCCTTACAGTGCTTATTAAACTTCTTTTCTTGTCCTAAGAGATGTGTTTTGAAAAATTACATTTAATAAGCCGCTATTATGCCCCTTTTTCTGTTTGCTTTAAGTAGGTTAGGTTGCTTTTTGGACTCGTTTTAAGTCAGCCAAATGGAACAAACAACTAACTTGTGTTTGTTGTTTTGTTTTTAGTGGGGTATTGAGTATGGAGCTTTTCCTTGGTTTAGAAATCGAGTTGGTGTATGGTTTTGTATGGTGACAAAAATGTCACCATACAAAGTGTATATCCATGGGTTTCAGAATGATGAGAAATTAGGACCTCTGCCATAGAGATTGACAATTTAAATTGGATTGAATTTGAATGGGAATTGCACTATCACTGTATCTTTCTCTGTGTGCAAACAATAAACCGATAAATGTATTGTATTGATGTGTGAACTGCATTCACATTACACTTACAGTTGAAACCAGAAGTTTACAAACACTATATAAAAAGACACACACTTTTTTTCTCATTGTCAAATATGAAATCAGAATAAACGTTCCCAGTTTTAGGTCCGTTAGGATTACCAAAATTATTTATCTTTGTAAAATGACTGATTAATGAGAAGTATACATTTTAAAGACATTTTTTATTCTTCATTTTGTCATTTCTTGAATGTCAAAAGTTTACATACAAATAATTCATATTTGGTACTCTTGCCGTTAAACTGTAGGACTTGGCAGAACTGGTGTAATTGAGCCAGGTTTGGAGGCCGTCTTGCTCGTACCTGCCTTTTCACTTCTGCCCATACATTTTCGATTGGATTGAGATCAGGGCTTTGTGATGGCCATTCCAAAACATTGACCTTATTATCCTCAAGCCACTTGGTCACCAGTTTGGCAGTGTGCTTTGCGTCATAGTCCATTTGGAAGACCCATTTGCGGCCAAGCTTTAACCTTCTTGCAGATGTCTTGAGATGATGCTTCAGTATTTCCACATATTGTTCTTTTTTCATGATGCCATCTATTTTGTGAAGCGCACCAGTCCCTCCTGCAGCAAAACAACCCCACCACATGATGCTGCCACCGCCATGTTTCACTGTTGGGATGGTGTTGTCAGGCCTGAGCTTGTCCCCCTTTTTCCTCCAAACGTAACGGTGATCATTATGGCCAAACAGTTCAATTTAAGTTTCATCAGACCACAGAATATGTCTCCAAAAATTAAGGTTTTTGTCCTTGTGTGCATTTGCAAACTGTAATCTGGTTTTTATGTGTTTGTTTTGAGTAATGGCTTCTTCCTAGCATAGAAGCCTTTCAGCCCATGTCGGTACAGGATCCGTTTCACTGTGGATAATGTTACATTTTTTCCAGCTTCAGCCAGCATCTTGACCAGTGCTTTTGCTTTCGTTCTTGGGTTCAAACGCAAACGTCGGACCAAAGCAGGTTCATCTCTGGGACCTAAAAGCCGTCTCCTTCCTGAGCGGTATTATTCCCATGGTGTTTATTCTTGCGTATAATTGTTTGAACCGATGATCGTGGCACCGTCAGATGTTTAGAACTTGCACCCAAGGATGAACCAGATTTGTGCAAGTCCACAATTCTATTTCTGATATCCTGGCTAATTTCTTTAGACTTTGCCATTTTGTTACACAAAGATGCAGAGTGTTTCAGGTGTCCATTAAAAAACATCCACAGCTGTGTTCAAATGTTGTCAATTAAACAATCAGAAGCTTCCAACAACATGACATCATCATCTGGGCTTTCCCATTTTGTTTAAAGGCATAGCCATTATAGTGTATGTAAACTTCTGACTGAGGGGAGATTAATAAAATATTGTAAACGAAAATCTTTATATCATTATTATTCTGGTAAGGCATATACCTTTTTTTTTTAATTCTAACAGACCTAAAACAGGAAAGTTTTTATTTTTTTTTAATGTCTGACAGTGAGGAAACAATCTGTTTGTGTTTTTTATCATGGTGTATGTAAACTTCTGGTTTCAACTGTATTTGTGCAGCATTTCCATTGGAAACATTGGAAACTTAATTGGCAACATGGAAAGTCAACTGTTGTCTGTTGCGCCTCAATGTAATCTTCGAATGGGCTGTTGTCTTTAGAGTCAGTTCAAACGGTTAATGTAAAGCAGGATCTACCTCAATGCATCTCTCAGCTTGTTAATGCAACACTAACTGATGTGGCCATGATTTGTATGTATGCTTGACACTTGTTTGCAGATCCTAGTCCATATTAAATTGGCTGAGGTGGCTAAAGGAATAGACAATAAGTTAGCAGCAAGGCAATACGTGACATTGCTTAATTATGAGGAATATTGTTAGGGCAGTGATTTATGGACACATTTCTGCCGAACGGAAATCCTGTCAGCTTCTCATTTTCATTCGCCATTATTGGCATATTCTCTCCCCATAACAGACACCGGATTCGACATTATTTTTAGAATAGTGTTGTGTGTCATGATATTAAAATTTTCATTTCCAATTTTGATTTCAGTACCGAGGAAAAGGCTCAATACCCGACACCAATTTTAACACCACAATGATAATAAAAACCCTCTATTTTAGACAATAGACACAACATAATAGCTTCTTTTATATTACAACATGGTCTTAGTTCTCAAAAAGAGCAAGACCTGTAGCAATACCTCATCTGAGTATCTTGTTGATAGTTTTAGGGTAATAATTTTAATAGATCAGAACAATCCTTTTCCAGTTTGATCCCAAGGTTAGAAGCATAAAAACACATCTGTGTCCACATTACTGTAAAAGAAAGGCTAGTCCATGACCTCGTTGTGAACATCATGGCGTATCCCGAGAGTTTGACCTTGCAAGGTAATCACACATCATTTATGATAGCCTTGACTTTAACATTGTTTTAATGCTCTTATTGAAAGGAGTTTTTCTCAGGCGAGCCACTGGAGTCTCAGAGCATCTGCTGGAAAGATTTAAAGGCATCAAACCTACTTTACACTCTTCCTAAACTTAACTCTAGGGTGTTCTCTCTTCCCTGTGTTTGACTTTGAAGAAATCTAATCCCACTCCACTGCTAAACAGAGCTGATAGCTGAGAAGGTATTTTTGACTCCTGTTAGAAGGCTCAGCTATACTAACCTATGTCCCGCCACTCAACCTTCAATTTTGTGTATAGGGCTGTGTATGTTTGAGCCGAGTGGTACTGTACATATCAACAGTATTTACCGCAAATACCTACAGATTTCTCATTAAGCCCATTAAAAAAAAAGGAAAAAAAAGAAACTGTAGTGCCTAGTGCTAGTTAATGTTTATGCTGACTATATGAAAGCTTCAGGGCTGTAGAATTCATCAAATGTGAATTGAGACAAAGATTTTGTCATTTGTAATCGTCAAGTCAACTTAATTTCATCATTCTCTAGATTCACTTGTGTGTTCCATTCCCAAACCCACTCAACTGCTTTTATCCTCTTGTACAAGTTTTTTCATCAATTCTTCGTTGTCTGCCCTGTTATTCTTCACTTGCTGCCTAGATGGAGACAGAGTGCCAGATTGTTTTGCAGGGCTGTCAGTGATAATTGCTGTTTACTTAATTTGGAGCTGTGTATGTGTCTCTATAGTGTTTCAACATCCATCTCTGGCAACTCGTTTCTCTAAATGTGTTGAAAAATGTTGTGAAGTGCTTGAGTGAGCTGGACCTCTGTACCTTGCTGTCAGGTGGGAACATATACTGAGGTCTATACGAGTCAAGTTGCTACAAGGCAATTACACTTATTCCTTTGGATGTCAACATTCACGAACCAAGCACCGTTTCCCCTGCTGCCGAATGAGCTGCCATGTCACCCGAGTCTTTTCGCCCCTGCCCACTGTTCAAGGGTTTGTGTCAAATTAATGCACACTGGCCCAAGACGTGAGGTTTTCCCATGAATAATGAGCTTGGATCGGATGCTGCTGATTGGTAATGCCCTTGTTCATGCACTGATAAAAAGGAAAAGGCCTCCCAAATGCACTTTTCCATGATGGTGATGATGATTATGGAAGTGGCATCCAAGTAAATGATGGATATTGTAAAGAAAGGAGAATGCTGAGTTTCTGCTGCTTTGTCAGGAGTTGCTATAACTATAATATCCTGGTTTAGACCTGGTTTGATTCTGGGTAAGTCCTGGTTCCGACTTGGTTGGTCCCTATATTATTTCTCGGTTTAAGGAATGGAATGACAATTTTGCAAGTTTGGTAAAGCATTTTGTATGTTACAACAAAAATAGAGCAGCAGTTGTTTTATCATCATTGAAAGAGATCTAGTGTTGAGGATCCTTTGTGCGACACCAACTTTTGCTTAAAGTGGTGGCGCGTTGTGCACCCAGAGGCCCTGACCCTCAGTATCATTTATTTGAACACTCCTGGTCTAATCTATTCTACTTAAACACCAGCCTTTCCTCTTTGCCTCTTTAACACAATTTCCTTTCTGCATAAACATCTTCTCTGTATGGTCTTCACACCTGCACAAGGCATCTTTCCCCAAGAATATTTGCTGTAGCTCGCCTGTACAGTTACAAAGCACAATTCTCTGACTTTATCTCCAAAGCTTCTTTGGGCTGACCCTTTGATGTACTAATTCTCGATCCTAGCCACACTCTTCACCTTCAGCTCTGTTTCTCGGTGCCAAACATTCAGAAAAGAGGATCTCATGAGATTTCAACCAGCAACTATTTTGTTAGTTCAACCCACAAGAATATTTTCAAGTGTGTTCAAAACCTTGTAAATTGCTTTTATGCTGTAATCTAAGTTAAATTATTATTTTGTAAATTGGCAGCTGCTCGTCTTTGTGTTTTCTGTAAATTTCCTGGTATTCCGGTTGAAAATATGTGGAGCTTGACTTGAATAAAATTAAAACATTGTATATGGAGCAAACTAAGGCCCTATTGTCTGCTATAGTGCTATAGTCATTAAGAGCTTGGCATACAAATGGAGCGTGGAGGCAACGAGTCCTTGCTGGGAGTTGAAAGACGCTTATGAAGCATTTTAAAGTGGAAACACAAATGTCTTTGATCACACTGTGTTGGGTTTTTAAAATAATCCTCTTCTCTGACAGCTGCGTCCTTTGGAGTTCCCTGGCGATTACTGTCGGGGCTTTAGATATGATTTTGTGAAGCGATATTCTTGTAGCTTGGCGAATGCTTTCGTCTTGTGATCGCCTATTATTTTCTCCCCATGCAGCTTTGGGCATGAGTTTGTCCTGCAAATCTGAAGCAATTAAAACATAGAGTTTAGGGCCGCAGTGCTCACAATCCATTAGGGTAAGTGCTTGAGTAGTCGTTTGCTAGTGCTTTTAAGGGCTGCTGGTACGTTGGTGTACTGAGGACCTCCTGGGAGGCTGAGGCAGCAGAAATGAAGGTAAAGATGAGGTTGTGGCTTTGGGAAGGCCTTGTAAGTAAGGTCTCCTAATTTCCATGGAGACGCCGTATCCACCCCCACATGTAGGCTGTATCTAACTCAGATTTATAGCTGCTGCTATTATCTAAATATTGCAGATGCAAAGTTTTCACTTTAAAATTGGAATAACTTAACTTAATACTTGCTTTATGAAATGCATAGGATAGCAAAAGGTGTTGGTGTGTCCAGCCTTATGCCTCCTTGTGGCTCAGGAAAACTGATTTTCATGATGACGTTAGAACTTTTTTATTTACTCAACATTTGTAGAAAACATAATTGAAAATGCTCCATCAACTGAGTTAATTAAGTTGTTTTGTGTTACTTTCTTTCAGTAACACAAAAACATAATAATATTTTAGCTACAGTATGTGTTATTTATCTATTTACCTTCCATCATAAGACAAACTTTCTTTCTAAAGAGTTCAGCACTAGCTTCTACCCCATCTGAGCCTCCCTTATCGACTATAGGCTGGCACTATAGGCTTCCTGCCGCAGAGATCCTCGGTGGACAGAGCTGGCTGAATTTGATTTTCATTAGGATTGCATGTCTTCACTGTCACATCCTCCTGCCTACCCTGCACGCTTTACTGGAGACAATTTTACGCTGGGCTGGACCCAGTAGTGACAGCTTGGTTTTTTATACAGGGTGGCAGAAGTCACACAAGGTGGGCACTTACACTATCCCTGTATTCACCATTCTTGGGGCTGACCCGCTTCAAACGGGGACTTTGGCCGCCTTTTTCCCTATAGCTTTGACCTGGAGACATGCTCGACTGCTGTGAAGAGACCAGCCTCCTGCAGCTACAAAGATTAGAAGCAGGAGTCAGCTGTTCTCCAACGACCTGGGATGTGTAAATTTGAACACACTGAAGAGACAGCTGACGGCAAACGCAGACAGAACAAGATCATCTTATAGCACTGTCAGAGGCAGCCAGAGATCGATTCAGATAATTATTTGTGATAGAGCCAGAAGAGGAAGAGAGACAGTGTGTCTTTTTCCAGGTTATCTAATGCAGTGCAGAGCACTTAGCTGGAAATTTAACAGTATAATGTGATAAACCACAAATTAAAGAAAACCAAACGGAGAGTTACTCCTGGAGATTAGAGCTATTCCTGGCTACTTTAGGTGTAAGTATTCTTGACAACTAATGGGTAATTACTGGACTGAGACCTCTATCTCAGGCAATTTGGCTGCATGTCCTCAGTGAGTATTGGACCATTGACGTTTGGTGATCCTCAATCTCTTTATTTATATGCAATATATTATTACTATTTTAACCAAGGACTTCACAGACATTATATATATTCTTCAATGGCGATACAGTGGAAAATGTTATTCAAATCACATACTAATTGCCCAAGAAATTTTTCAGGGCTTTTGGGAAAATGGAAAAAACACACATTTTAATTAAACGGTTGACTATTTTTTTGTTTCTACTGTCATGGTGACTTCTTTTAGAGTTGTGAAAAAAGCATTTTGTTAGCTAGTTAATAGCATACAGCCATGTTGTATAACTGAAAAAAATAAATTGACCATGAATTAATTGTCTATTAATTAGAACTATTAATTAGAATGAATAGACCATGGTTTAGGTGGTTTTACACTTATGTTCTAAATTTCTCTTTGGAGACCGGGCTTCTGCGCAGCCCAAATAGTACAATAAAACCATAAAAAAAAAAAAAATTATTTTTAAGATGGTTTTGTCTTGCTGAGCTGTTGCTGACTATTTTAACAATGTTTACACCATAAAAAGGAAAGGTAACACATATTAGTCATGTCCCTTTAGTCAAATTTCAGTTTTATAAATATTGTTTAATTTTTCGATTTTAATCTTTAAATCTTTTTGTTGTGATGCTTAGTCTAAAATGATTCACATCTCAGATTATGAGTGTTGACCAATTTTTTTTTTATTGATTGGATATTGATGATTATATTATTATGATCTATAACCATTTACTATAAAAATCATTGTTTTCCATACTTACCATACACACCATACTTTAACTATTTGATGGAAAAAGGTGAAACACATTTATGATATTGATAATAGAGTGAATCTATGTTTAGAGCACAGGAGGTTGAAATAATCTAAAATAACTTTACCAGACACATTGAAGATAAAAGCTGATCATTTAATTGAGACCGCACAGACACTGTTTCAACATGGATTATAATGTGTTTCTGTTTGCTAGAAAGTGTTATTTGGCTGTTTAAATGTTTCTGATTTCTCAAGGACAGAACCAAAGACACCCGCAGCAGGGTTTGGAGAATAGAAGACAAATACGACCAAAAGAAAGTACATGGACAGTTCTATGCTATGAGGCTGTCAATAGTCAAACCACAACCTGATATATATATATATATATATATATATATATATATATATATATTTTAACCACCTTGAGTTAAATGTTGACTCTGCAATGTGAAAAATAAAGACATACAGATACAGAAATAATAGCCTATACATCAACTAATGGATTTGCAAGGCAGTGAAATAGTATGTGGGAATCCAGGACAAGAACATGCACATTCATTACGACTGCACACAGATATACCAACCGCTGACATGGACACTGAAATTAACATAGCTCTATTTCATGATTTATGACAGTCTGTCTGGGCCTATTCTGGCTGTGCTCCTGCATGCCTCATGTCAAACACACACACACACACACACACACACACAGGCTTGTAGTGTCCCATTTCCATTGCCACCAAAAGAATTCTAAACTTTCCAAGCGAAATCCTCCCATTTTTTGGCAGACGTTGATTACAGTTAGAAATAAGGGTTGTCTAACTCACTTTGTCATATTCCTATTTAACATGACCGCAGATGCCATATAAAGAGAAATGTACCCTAATTTAACACTTTTGTCTCTACTTTTAGCTTGAGAACTAAATGCCAAATCATGAATGAACTTCTTTCTATATATATATTTTATCCAAACAATTTTTTTCAAATAAGTGGGCCATAATGTATTTGCATTTATTTCAATAACAAGCCCAGTGCAGTTGAAAGCATCTGCTGAAGGCGTTGTCGGAGTGCGATTTTCTCTCTGCAACATATTAGTGATTTGGTTCACCGTAATGAGTGTAAGTACACAATTACATCTTGTAAATGGCTACTCCCTAATTTGTTCTTTGAAAATACTGTTCAAGGAAATCTCCTTAACAAATTGAGCAACAAGGTCAAATGGAGAACTTACCAACACTTTTATGAGTTGCAAATGTTTGAGAGCTTGTTTATACATTTTGATGCTTATTTGACTTTCCATTTAAACATTTTCCTTTCCCAGACTATTACAAAATCATCCTTGAACACTGAGTTGGTGATGTGAGCATGTTGCCTTGCTCTTATTATTATGACTGCTGCATTTACCACAAACGAAAATGTATTTAGAACAAACACAAAGGTAAGCGCTCTTGCAGAAGGTAATGCACATTTCAAGTGTTTGATTTCAGCACAGGTTCGATGGCCTTCTTTCTCAAAGCCAGACAAATCTATTTATTTTAATCTGCATTGGAGAGAAGAGACTTTTTTGGGTGGGAGGAATATTCTTCTTCACTAGAGCTAGAATGGTTTCTAACTTAGTTGGGGAAAAAAGGATAATGATTATGTTGGTGAGCAAATATTCAAATCACGCAAAGTAAGAACGTTTATTGTAGAAAAGTTTAAGCAGAGCAAATGTTAGGCATTGATATCAAAACATTTTTCACGACAAACCCAGGAGCAATTTAAAGCCTACATTTTTTTTTTTTTATTGCTTATGAATGTGTTTATTTTTTGTTTCTATTTTTATTTAAAGGCGAACAATGTAAAATCTCTGGGGGAGGGTCCTTCATCTGCTTGTCTCCATGTTATTGCTTTACCTGGAAGGGCATTCAATTTGTATATCCATGGACGCAAGCAGGAGATAATACCAAGCCAAGTTACCGATCAGATCTATGGAGAGGCGAATCCACCCACAGTAAGATCGTTTGTTTCCAATAAAAAAAAAAAAAGTGTGATTTAACAAATGCCAGCTAGATAAGTATAGTGCCATACTGTGGAACCTTATTAATGAGCTTTATAATGTAAGTAAAGAAGGGATTGTTTGCTTTTTAACAAGTATGTATATTCATGTGTAGGTAGACAATTGTGTGACTATTACTGATGTCAGGTAAAACCATCTCACTCTACTGTTGTTATTAAAAGCACATAAAACCACAGTGGACTCTCATTTTGTAAGTTTGTTTTTGCTGTGAACTATTTTGAACTGCTATTTCTGTTCTTTGACAGTCGTTGCATGTGTGTGAGTGTTCGTCTGTATCCGGCATCAGCTTAATTGCCCCCACAGAGACCTTTATTGAAGCCAGTAAAAGAATCTCTGTATTGGTTTACAAGACGTGTTCATCTCTGTCAAACACAATGCGTACAACTTCTGTATAATATTTGTTGTTCTCGCTGCCCACATGGGCGTATGCTTGAACATGTTATGGCAAGGCAAGTTTATTTGTGAAGCACAATTCGTACATACGGCAATTCAAAGTTCTTCACACAACAGGAAAAATACATTAAAATCACATGAGACATGACAGAAATCACAAAACAGTTTAAGACATAAAAGAGAAGAGTGCAAATAGAATCCTTTCAGTCATATGCACAGCTAAACAAAACTGTTTTTAGCTTAGAATTTGAACATTGCCAGAGTAGCGGCCTGTCTCACATCCTCAGGAAGACTGTTCCAGATTTTAGCTGCATAAAACTGAAAAGCAGATTCCCCATGTTTAGTCCTGACTCTGGGCACCAGCAGGAGGCCGGTCCCTGAGGTCCTCAGAGTCGGAGATGGTTCATATGGCACTAACATGTCCGAGATGTACATTGGGCCACAGGGAGCCAGTGCAGAGACCTGAGCACAGGACTAATGTGATCGTACTTCCTGGTTCTAGTCAGGACCCGAGCAGCGGCGTTCTGGATGTACTGCAGCTGTTTTACAGCTCGTTTGGAGAGGCCAGTGAGCAGGCCGTTACAGTAGTCTAATCTACTAGAGACAAACGCATGGATAAGTCTCTCCAGGTCTGGTTTAGACACTATACTTTTGATTTTGGCACTGTTGTTTAGATGGTAAAAAGCTGCTGATGTTATTGATTTGACGTGGCTGTTTAAATTCAAATCTGAGTCCATTATTACCCCCAGATTTCTAACTTGATTTGTAGGTTTTGAGCGAGACTCTGGAGGTGACTGTTAACACTTTCTCTTGTTTCTGTGGGCCAAGTTTCTGTGGGCCAAAGACGATGATTTCAGTCTTGTCTGAGTTCAGCTGGAGAAAGTTGTTTTGCATCCACACACTGATCTGTTGGATGCAGTGAATCCACTGGTCCATATTCACCTGCCATTATGGTGTCTCTAATGCACGGACTTGTTGCTGGAGGAGGTTGTGCAAATTGTAGTTTAGATAAGAGCGAAATGGATTTATTTGCTGTTTCAGGTTCACTTAACCATCAGGACAAACCCTATAGTTTCAGACTTGCTGAAAAAAACACATTTACGCAAAGAGATAACAATTTTCCTTATTCCAAAGAAGCAAACCTGCTCAACTGTAGCTGTTGAATTGTGGAAATATGAAAGTAACGAGATGTGTAGTGCCCAATAGTCAAAACAGTGCATTATGTTGATGCAAAATTAGCTCCTGGTATTTATTGATCCTGTTCATGCTGCTGTAAGAACGTGTTTATAAAACCTTTTTGTAACAGAATATTTCCTTTTTTTATTGAACACTCCTGCAACTGAAGAAAATCACTCTATTATAGGAATTGGACGATGCATATTGGCTGGTTTCGTAATACATTGTGGATTAGAAAAATTCCAATATTATACATAGCAATTTACCTAGCAGTCTTTTCTCTATCTATTTGTGGGTTTCATAAGGGTCAAATGTACTTGTTTAAATGGGTCAGAACCTTTATAAATCTGCAACTTTTGAATGATCATGGTGTGCTGAATACATAGTTCATCACAGTTTCATAAAGCCTAAAGTAATTCACCCTGGAGAGACTTAGACGGAAACAAAAAGGCGCATTCGAAGAGCTTTATTGACAGCATATCTTTGGTGCTCAGACTCCGGCAGAAGACATTGCAATGATGGACATGGGCAGAGTATATGTCATAGGAGATGTCTTCCCCCGGGGTTTGAAAACTGGTTGAGAGGATTATGTTGAGGAAAGTAAAGGGGGACGATGAGAGGACAAAATGCGGAGAGGGAGCTCGAGAGGAGCGATCTGGAAGTGGATGTTCCATCTGGACTGTTGGTTGATATGGGGACTACTGGGTTGGGTGCAGAGGAGGTGTGACGTGCAGCGAAGAGGATAAAATGCAGTGATGAAAATTGAAGCGTGTACGTCTGCCCGTCCGTAGGAGTAGGATCTCTGCTTCACTGTGGAACTCCTCAAGGTTTCTACTTTTTGAGGTTTTGTAGTTTTTCCTTGCACCAGGAGGGTCTAAGGACAGGGGACTTTGGACCATTTGTCTAAGGGCAGGGGATGCTGGGACATAGCTAAATTCCGATGAACATTGTTTAATCTGTTTTCATTTTCGCCCTTCGAGGCAGCGGCTGTTGTGATTTCGGGCGATACAAAAATAAATAAAATGTAATTGAATGAAGGCTGAGCTCACACTTTTGCATTTTCTGCTTGTTTTGGCATGTCCGGTTGAACTGAAATTCCGTTCAACTAAGTGGAGAACGAGGGAAACGTTTCTCAGTTAAAATATGATATAAAGTAAGTTTATTGACGTAAAATGTTCAATGTTCATGAGCACTAACAAATCAACAATGCACTGTTTCTCTGAATGGCTTGAAAATGTCTTTGTAGTCTGTGTAGAACATTTTTGCGCGGCACCATTAACTTCCAGAATGTGGTTTCTTTGTTGCGCTTGTGAAACTCGTTATTTGACCTTGTCTCTTCCTTACTCATAACTGAAAGTTATTTTCCTTCTCCACATACAGTATTTGCTACTCTGTTCAGGTGAATCATGTAATACAGTGGTGGAAAGTAAAGTACAAAAGTAAAAGTACTGTACTTCATTTTTTAGGTATCCGTACCTTACTATAGTACATTTTACCGTGGATACTTTTTATGTTTACTGCATTTGAGAGTAAGTATCTGTACTTATACTCCACTACATTTTTGACCTGGACTGAAAGGTAAAAAGCACTTTCCATATGGTTTGAGGTTTCATTTGTAGCACGTTCATGGTGACATCCTGACTAAAGAGTTTGAATTCAAGTCCCAGCTTTGAGCAAATAAAACATATTTAAGACAGGCAATGTCTTATATATGTTTAAGACATTGCCTGTCTTTGTATATTTTTTGGAGTAAAAATATACTTTTTACTCCAAAAGTATATTTCAAAACAGATACTTCTTTACTTTTACTTAAGTAGGCATTTTTAGGTGATACTTTTACTTGAGTAATTATTTTGCTCGTGTATCTGTACTCTGTAACTAACTTGAGTCCTTTTCCACCAATGATGTAATAACATTTTAAAATTAAAAGTTGTCAACAAATGTTTTGAACAGTTTAAACCAAGAAGAAAGTAACTTGTACCAGTTTTTTTACAATCACACACTGTTACTTTTAGAGGAGTCGAGCAGTTGTTTCTCTTCTCGTCATGTATGTGTGAGAGCGGTGTTACACTACAATGTCCATCCCATGTTTGCATTGACAGACTCTCATTATCTAATGTACCTTGAAGAACTAGCGCAAGGAGGTGAACGCACAAAAACAATTACATTCGCTTTGTGTAATGAACAACTCGTATAGACAGGAGTAAACCAAACTCATTCCAGCACCATGGTTAGAGATGCAGAATGTGTGGCCCAAATGAAGAAGGAGGAGTAGAGAGGCAAAGACAGTCAGGAGGTAATGACGGTGGTTCTGAGGTGATGCTCGTTGTGGGGGGAGAGAAGGGAGGCTGGTGGCACTGCTGATGTGCGGTCTTCTGCTGGACAGACTGGCTGAGTAGTAACTCTAAAATGGCTCCTGACAGAATCATTTCTCAGGTGGAGATTTGGCCCGGCTCTCCTGGTGGTGGGAGGACCAAAGCGAACAAGTCTTTCCACTTGTCATGAATATTTATCTGAGGAGAGTGTTCGCCAGGCCCGCTGAGGAGAATGACAAATCGCGGTCTCTAAAGCTACTACCTGTATTTTATTCCCATCTATCCCTTCACCCCTTTCAACTTGTGACTCACTGTCATCCAATCTATGCTCCTACTGTTTAATATGCCCACTGCATTTGATATACTGCGGAGAGTGTCAGAGTAAAAAATGTAACATTCACATGACAGAATAGACTAAGTGAACATGGTCAAGGTTGTTGGAAATGGATGCAATACCTTTAAGTGGTTCAAGAGAATTGCTCATGTGTAATACTAATATAGAAATCAATTATAATAGAGAGAATTAATAATATTTTAGAATAGTATAGCTAAGGATGTCAACTACCGCAAATATTAAAGGATTAATTGCACATTAATCATAGGAATGTCACAATATAAACCTTTAATTATTGTTAAAAGAAACATCAAGATTATGTGCAACTATGAAAAAACAATGCCTCAATTGTTAATTCACCTTTATTCACGTTCTCACAGACTTATGAAATCAAACTTTCTGAAAGAATAAGCAATGCTAATTCAACAATCAGCCAAATAAAAGTGCACTTTCCGTTTAGGTTTACCTTTTTGGAGTGTATCTTAAATATAAGTACATTTTATGCTTCTAAAATGTGCATGAGTATATATTTTAAGTTGTTACCATTATATTGTGGCCCGAATTATCACAATTAGCCATTACCATACCTAGTATTAATATGCTTGTAGCCTTAAATTCTAAAATACAGTGAATATGGTTTGAGAATTAAAATATACTGTATAAATAAAAGAATAATAGTGCACCACCCTCCCAACTTCTCCTAATTTAATTCTTTTTTACATTTCAGAAGGGGAATACTAGGCCCGGGAGCTTGCAGTCCTCAATCGAAGCCCCAAAACGACCACCATTGTTTAAGTTCCTCCTCTTGCATCTATAAATAATTTTTTCGCATTCAAGTTCTCAAGTTGTGATCCTTGCTAGTGAATTTGACAAAGTTATTCTGGTAAAATAGTTTATATTAAGTTTCTGTGTCAAGTTGCTCACACATAAAAAAATGTCTCTTCAAATGCTCCGTAATAATGCTTCCACTGCATCTTTTCTTCTTCTATGTGTATTCAAGCAGATCACAGTATGGCTTTTATTTATGTCACCTCTCCCCTGGTGTTCTTCACTCTTCAAAGATGTGACTCATTGGTACTTAAAAGAATGAAAGCACTGAGCTGTGGCCTGATCTTTAGCCATTAAGTCGCCTTCTCCAGTTCATAAAGCACATCCGTTTGGAGTGGTTGAGGACCTTTTTGTTTGTTGTTTTGTTGTCGCAAAGAGCTGGTGCTGCTCAGATTACTTTGTGAAGGTAATCTGATGACTGATTATTCCTACAAAAAGTAATCAGATTACTACTCTTGATTGCTTTATATCAAAGTAATCAGATGGCTCTTTCAGCTGTTTTTGCGCGCGTCACATCTGAACTCATTCTGTTTCTGTTTTCCTTGATTGATTGGCTTTATAAGGCATTATTATAATAGCTGTGATCAGATGTGCACATTGATGTGGTGTACTGTGTAGAAACGGAATGAGTTCAGATGTGAAACAACAAGGAGAAGACAAACAGATCCGAGTTGGACTGCAAGAACAGGCTGAAGTGTGGACCTGTTTAATTAGTGTTTGGAGCGAATATGTAGGCAATAATTCTAGTAAAAGAGGCTGCAATTTCATAAAATATACAAACAAACATCTTGTTTCTGTTTGCTCCTTTAAACATTTCCGCGGTGAAAAACGTGTTTCTTAAAACACCGTAAAACTCAGGAACATCTCCAAATCTCCTGCTGCAGAGATGATTAAACCCTAAACTACTATGTGTGTGTTTTGCAAAGAGAAGAGCATACTGCGTGTCGGGCTTAAGTTTCTAAACCAATGAAGTCGCAGGAAAGTCTTTATACCTGGTGAACTCTGCTTCTGATTGGTCACTGATTAGTTACAGTCAATCTGTTTTTGATCAAATCACTGTCTCTAAATCTGGCTCCGGTTTACGTCCCCAGCTCTTCTGAATGCAACTCATGGTAAAATAACACGCTGCTTTACATTGACCGTGACTATAACGCCGTTATCACAGAGGAAAAGGCAATTATTTAGATTAATCATTGCTGATAAAACTAACACTGTTACACACCGTTATGTTTTTTAATACATAATACACTTAATTCCCAGTCCTTAAAAGCACAAAGTTGTGCCTAATTAAACTTGCAACTGTGTAATTTCTATTTACCATTGGAATCATCTGTATGTTTCTTGTTAAATATGCAACCGTATGAGTCCAAGTATTTCGAGTGGTAAACAATAGTGATTACATAGTGTAGAAAATGTGTGTGATGTATAAAATGCTGTCTTGTTTTTCATTATTGAATATCCACGGTGGTGAAAATTGTAATATAGGTTGTGAAAAGCTGGAAGATATGAAATCTGACAAACAATAACCTGGCATGAGTCCATGTCTGCAAGTGTGGGTGGCTTTATCTATTTATTTTTGTAGTTCTCTGCTGATGTAAGAGAGGTATGAGTGGAGAAAGAATGGTCTGAGGCAATCTTTTTTATCCTGCTGGATCTCTCTCTAGGTGCAAAGATTGAGCTTTGTAGTTGTGATTTGGAGGGAATTAAGGTTTGGCTTTGGTTGGTGGCAATAGCCAACAACTTGGAAGCAGGTTGAGCTTGTAGTGTGTGCGTGTATGTGTGTGTGTGTGTGTGTGTGTGTGTGTGTGCCCAGCACATAGCATTCGGCGGCTCCTCCAGGCTGCCCTTTTGTGATCACCTGGCTCCTGTGTTTGCTAGTGATAAGTAAACATTCAAAGGAGTTGTGCCGCTGTTTGGAGGTTGTAGAGTGCCCGTTCAGTCTATAAGTCTTAATTATATGTTCTTCATGTGACTCAACATCTGATATAACACATTTTATTCAAGCTGAATACCAGGTTAGGCATAATGGAATGTCAAAATCTGCTGTGATGTCAGATTTGACCCTAATATTTGTGAAATACATCTGTGCCGCTCTTACTGTGATACCCTTGAAATGATCCAGACACTGAACATCTGACCTGTGAGATCCCTTTTGTCAATGAGTAATGGGGTTTTTGCTGGAAGTGGGTATAGCTGAAGGAAGCTTTTTATATTTATCATGATGCTTTGGACAGGCACAAGATTAAAGCTACAGGCTTTGTAGATATCCTCGTTCAGAACATCCTCCCAATATAGCTTTCCCTACTGCGGTTTATCACATGGGAATCCTCACCAGCGGGAATAATGCATCACACTTGAAAAGATCGGCAGAGAAACAGAGAAAAAATAGCACAGCCTTTGATTGTGTTTGTCTGACTGAACAGATACACTTCTAAAAAATAACCTGCTTCTGTCTTCCCAACTTTGCAAGTGATTCCACATTTCCTTGGGCTGCTCTGCCATTTCTCTGCTGAGTTTTTCTTCAGAATGCTGTCAGGGTGATGCTGGCACTGGGGGAAATTGAGCTTATGAAGACGAGCAGAGGGAGAGACGGAACACCAGAGACAAGCCTGGGGCGCAGTGGTCCCTGGAGCAACACTGTGTAGAAGCTTGCGTCTGTTTGGCTGTGTCTGCTCTACTGGTGTATGTGGAAGCGTGTGCATGTGTGGTCCTCCAGAGGCAGGAAACATGGGGGAAGATGGTGCACAGCGATAGCCTCCAGGCCAATCGGAGGAGAAGAAGTTATGGAAATGACACTGCGGACGGCATGACTTTGGGTCTCTAAGTGGAATGTTAAAAACTGGGACCATCCTCTAGATACGTACTTCCTTTAGAAGAGTTTGCGAAGGACAAGTGAGGTGAGAGTTTGACTGAGAAGTAAAGAGTTGGAGCAGGAAGCAGTCGAGAGGGCGCACTGACGAGTTGATTAAAAACCTCATAAAAGCAGCTTGCCATGGGAAAAAGTCAGGCTAATCGGATGTTAAATAATGTGTGAAACATAGGGCAGCTGCTGAAAGAGTGAGTGACGCACTGGGAGGAAACGGTGTAAACTACTTTGCCCTTTATTATGCAAATTTCTTTTTTTTTCAGTTCATTTATTTACTCATTAGTTCAATGTGCAATTATATATGACGCATAAAAGCAGATATGTTTGTATTTTAACAGCTAATCTCCATCTGTAATCCCTGGGGTAGCTTTGAATAATATATACAGTGCAGAAAATACATTTTTACTAACCATCAGTTTACAACTTTACATATTAACATTATTATTCTCACTCATACAGTGTAAAATTGAGTACTCCTACTGTCTCTCATCAGAAACATACTTGGAGTTTATAAGGTTGAGCCTCTGAAATCACACTTGCAATTTTCCCCAAATGATTTAATAGGTAAAACTCCTGCACAGTTAAGTCTATAAATCATTACCAGTATTTCTGCTGTCAAATTGCTCATATTTAAATGGGGAACATGTTATGGTTAGCTTTTGTAGATGGTGTGCCAACCAGTATGAGGAGCACATCTGATGGGACATATTTTGTTTTTTCTTTACTTAAGCATTAGTTTAAGTTTTAAAATGTTAAGTTCCAAAGAAAACATACTCAAGAGCAGGTTTTAAAGGCCAATAGCAGTTCAAATAATGCAGAATCCTTTAAGCAGGACAATTACGTGTTCACACCTTCACAAACTACATACAGAAAAAACAATGACTTACCCCCAGATTATTAATTGTAAACTATAATGAAGGAAATCTGGAACGAGATACAAACATCTGCTGATCAGATTAGAGAACAATTTAACAGAAATTATTGCATTGCTTCACGCATGATTACAGCAAAAACTCGCTTCTTTCTTCAATCTCTAGCTCATCAGTAGCACACTAATACTGTATACTTATTATTTTCTTGTTCTGTTCTTCAGTTTGTTGCCCGCTGAGTGCTTTCTTCCAGCCGACGTCTGCAGATGTAAAGAGATAGACAAGATCTGCCACTAAGCCACCCCTCTGCTCCAATGTTCATTACTCCTTTTTACTAACTCATCACACACAGGTCTGCACACCATTATTGACTGCATTAAAGAGCATCATGGCACGATAATAGGAGGAACATACATAATCATGTCTTATGGCCAAAGCTGCACAAGTTGATATCAAGTGATAAGGTCCAAGGAAGGTTGCTGTATAAGAATAAAGCAAAAAATATAAGAACGTGATAATGAGAGATACTCCTTGATGTTTTGAACGCACTTTCAAGAACTGCCAACGGAAGATGTTTCTTTAAATGGTGCCCACTAATTCTGTCTGTGTT
The DNA here is from genome assembly GCA_015082035.1 of Chaenogobius annularis. Lineage (NCBI taxonomy): Eukaryota > Metazoa > Chordata > Actinopteri > Gobiiformes > Gobiidae > Chaenogobius > Chaenogobius annularis. Next base: position 551,843 of record BJKM01000398.1, read on the forward strand.
TTGTCCATAGAGTAATTCTTCCGGCAAGTTCACATTCAACACAGGGCAACATCGGCCTGTTACACAAACCATGACGTGCTCTGGTGCTTATCTGGTTTTCAGGTGCGCAAGTTAATATGGGTTCACGCAATAATCACTCATTACCACAACTTTAGTGGCTGCAAACTGTCCGGAAAAATACTTAGTGGATTCTTTCTTCCCTGTGCTTGCAGTGCTCTGAGGCTAGTGTGACTGAACACAATTTTGTATTTTGCCTGAAATGTACCCGTAAGGATGAATCTGTCATTGGAGTAAGCACGGAAGCTCCAATGAGTGCAATTTAATTTCACATTTTCGATTGATCCACACTGGTGGTGGCAGTGGGGAAAAGAGTAGAAGATAGAAGAGTAGAGTAGTTTTGGAATATTAAAAGTCAAACACCCAAGTTGAAGAAAAGTTGCAAAATGTGACGTAATGTCAATTGTTTAACATATTCTAAAGTCAGCAAGACCTAAAGCTACTGTTCTGTAACTAAACAGGCTGTGGAGGCTGTGGCTGTGATCCTAGGTCAAAGCTTCCAGAGTTTGCCAAAGGCTTTCAGCTGCTCACAAACACTGTGCCTCCAGCTCCATCCCTGCACAAACGTTCGTTGATGCTAGCCTTGGCTCAACATGTTTCTGCCCTGTAACCTGCCCTCCGCAATGCTAATTACAATCTTTTACTTTTCTCGTCTTTCCATGGCCTGGTCTCATGGTCACACCACCAGAACCGGAAAGCGCTCTAACTGCTAAATGGATTAACAGCAAGATGGAAGTGGCTTGGAGAGAGCGTGTGAGAGGCGTGTGACTGATGGAATTAACCGTCGCAGCAAAGGGGTTAGAGGGGCTGAAAACGTGGGCGCCGAGCAATGAGTGATGGCACACTCCCCACTCTGCTCCAGGGAGAAGGATGGATGAGGAAACATGATTGATAAACCAAACTGTTGGCATCAAGGTTGGAAAAAAATGGCCATGTGAGAGATAGTGCAGAGCAGAGTGCATAAGATGAAGAGCCTGCTCAGGGGTCAATGAGTGCCAGCAAAACATCACTGTTTTATTTTAGCAATAGAGAAATGGAAAGGGTATGTGAGGTAAAGGAACTGATTGAAGAAATAAAAGCAATGTATTACAATGTAAACAGAAGATGCTGGGGTTGTGATTTGCAGTATGGTAACGATGTGATGGATGGTGGCATTATTTGAGAACTGGGCATGCTCCTACACACAAGATTTACACGGTTCACCAAATAACTGGGTACACAATTTCCCATTATTGGAAATAATTAGACTGTGGTGACAGCATAGAGGAATGTCTGAAGCTCCTAGTGGTTTCACAGATTGTAGCTAAGGGTAC